>VWZS01000184.1:637058-973114 GCA_013397075.1 Rhabdornis inornatus
AAATGGCAGTCAGAATTAAAGCTTCCTTATGAATTGTATTCCATTTTTTCACTTGTCTCTCCATCTTTGTAAAGAAGCAAAAGGCATAGAAGCAGAATCCCAGTAGGAATCTGGTGAAATATTTGTAAAATTAATAGCCAAATAAGGCATTCATATAGAAAACATGTTAAGCAAGATGTATTACCTTGCAGCCTGAATGAAGTATTTCATAGAATTTGAAATTCAAATGCTTTTATTAAATGAAGGTTTTAAGATGTTTCAAAATTGAATACTAAGCACAAGTGGCGAACTGTCAGTCAAACATATCAGTGAACTCAGCTGCATTGGCTTAAAACTGCATGCTAATGTAAACACACTCTTCAGCTCCTGTTCAAGGAAAATGACAGTTTAGCAAATGTTATAATCCTTTAGGGCAAGCCTGAACCTTCAGACTCAGATAGACGACATAAAACTCTGACATTCCAGGATGAGCTCTGGAAAGGAGCTGTGCCTCCCAGGGTATGCCTTTTGTTCCAGTACAAATATGACTGCAACTAAGATTCACATAAAGTATTTTTAAGCACAACTACAGGTAGCAGGAACAATACAGCCATTATTACAGCAATTCTTCTCTGCATATCCAAGAAACTCCAAGTCAGTAATCTACTTAAGAAGTCTTGTGCATGGCTACTCCATTTCATGCCCAGCTGGCCTTGGTGACCAGACCTTTATATATGGAAATGAATCTTCTTAACTCTACCAGCCACAGCAATTTACTATTAGTGGAAAATATCAATTTTGTAATCTTGCTCTCCTTGCCACTTAAAACTACAATCCCATTGTGTCTTTGGAATAGAGATACCTTCACTTCTCTCTAAGCCAATTGAACATCATAGCAGACATCTGAAAACTTTTGCATTATAATATCAAATATCTTTGGATTACATGTTCCACATCTTCTTTCTCATGGAAACTAAAATCATAGTTGAGGTTTATTGGAACAGAGTGTGAGAATATGGACAGAACACAGATGATATGTTCCTCTCTCTCATAATATAAATATAACCTCACTGTCTTCAGTGCCTATAGACAAGGATTTGACAGGTTGTATTAACAATTCAGTAATAGGTGTCCTATGTTAAAAAAGTCTTGGAAGTTAATGACTCCCTGAGGAAATTTTATTAACTTGGTAGCACTACAAAAATATAACAAACAAAACCACCAAGAGCATGCAGTTCTTCATATTAAACTTCAGTGTAAATCTGAAGTCACTGAGATGTCTGAAGGGTTTTAATGGGTAAAAAATGCCCTGAGATAAAATAAGTTGGCTCAGTAGCTAGAAATTTTATACACAAGTCTGAAAATGCTCAATTTGGAATATGCACACGGAAATATTAAACTTCACAGAAAAGATATTACTCTGATCTCCAGGTCATTTCAACCATACTGATTTTCTTGACCTCTAATTTACACTGAGGCTGGTAAGAAGAGAATCAGGCCTAAAGAGAATACTAAGACAGATTTTTAGATGACAATGCGACAAAACCTTGTTAAAGCTATTTGTCAGCAAGAGGGATAAAGGCCAAACCAGAGAACGTAAATCCCAGAAGAACATAAAACTCAGTGTTTAAGGAAGATGTCAGTTTTTCATCATTTAGTGCCTCATGTCCCTTGTTTCCCATTTCAGACATTTTTCTATAAAACTACTGAGAATCTCCGTGTTCCACCTGTGTTATTCATTTGTCCTCTTGTCACTAATTTAACACTGCTCTATGAAAATACCTCCTCTTGCTTGCTTCCAGTTTCTTTTTTTAATCTGTCTTTATACAAGTAAAATGAAAAACACTGGCACAGAAAAGAGGATATATAAGGATTCTTACTAAACAAAATGGAATTAAAATAACAGAAGTATTACATTATTATCCCCATTAATTCAGAAAAGCAGATATTGTCCAATTGCATGTTTTTTCAGGTTGAGTAACTGAGATAAATAGCTGTCAAATAATGCTATTTCTCTTGCATCAATATTTTAAAATCTTTAAATTAAGTAGCATTGATTACTTTCAACAGCTTTTAACAATCAACAAATTTGCATTTCTCTTTTATGCTAGTTATAACAGAAAGAATTATTTTATAAAAATCTCTCAAACTTTATTGCTTTTTTCACATATATCAATTATGAAGTACTATTGAGTCCTGAGTGTGACCAAAATGTCTGGATGCCACATGAATTTCAATAGCATGCTACTGTAATGTATATGTCCCTTCCTGCAAAATCCACCAGTTGGTGTTGGTCTGTATTAACACAGAAATGTGGCTGTTCCCAGAAAAAACTACTGCAGGTTTGCTGCTGTGGGCACACACAGTTCTTCCAGCAACAAGAACTAGAATGAAGGGCTTGTGATCAGTCCACACACAGTGATGCAGGATGTGTTGATGTCTTTTGGTTGAGTCAGCTTTCACCAAGGGTATGATTTGATTCCAGTAATCCTTCAGCTGTGGAGTTTTCCTCCGTTGTTGAACCTCTGTTGCCCAGTTCTGAAGTTTTGCTCTTCACTTATGGCTATTCACCCCTGAGTTGTTCCATGATCTACTTCAGACCCGCACAACAATTTTATTAAAAAAAATATTTTTCAAAGGCTTTTAAGAAATCAGGTAATTTCAAAGGGCATGTTTATAGCACGTGCAAAGTGGCACTGCTGAGAGTGTGCATGTGTTTGAGGAGTAGAAGTGTAGTGGTGGACAGCCACCTTCAAACCTGACAGCCTGCCTGAAAATTTGTGACATGGAATCACACCCAAATAGGAGCAAATACACTGACTTTTTAAGCTCAGATAGACTTTGAGACAGAAGACTTAAATGCCCTACCAGGTAATCTGCAAATATGAACTAACATGACTGTCCATAATGTCAGTTGTTCTCTGTGCTTCATAGTGGTATTTGATGGCTCACACTGCTGAAGATTTATAACTTGTCAGAAGTCACAAAAACATTTTTTTCATAGAGGTTCAACATAGAGGTTAATTATAAATCTTAAAACATAAAAAAATGGAAAATATTGATATTATTTTTAATTTTAACCAGGAGGAATTCTACTCTATAATAATGTATCTTTTTAATAACATGTAGAGAGCATGTATGTTCCCTGAATCAATTTACAGACTTCATAAAATCTCATAATAACTGCATTTGGGTTTGTTTTTTTTTATTTTGCTTCCTCCATGGAAAAAAATACATTAGGAATAATCTTTTTCTTCACTCTGTAATGAATGCAAAAGTAAGACCTCAGAAAGTATAATACAAATAACTGCACAAGTATCATGGACCTGGCACAGAAAATAAGAAACAGTATATTTCCGACCTGTATATTCTGACTCCACTTACGTCAATAGTAAAACATTTTTTTGTTAAAGAGCATTACCTTTAGAATTGCTGTGTAGACCTTCACATTACAGTGAATACACAGACTGCCAGATAAAGTTGGCATCTTTAAAAAAATCCCATCCCATACAATAGTGAACAGAGAAACAGTTTTCAAGTCAATAACGTAATGGCTTACTTATGACTAAATTGCTTTCAAGTTATTTATATATGGTCTAGTAATTCTTTAATAGGAATTAAGATAATTGTTGTTTTATAAAAAATAGAAACCAAACCTAAATTCTGCTTATTCTTAATTTTCCTCTGAGTTTGGTTTTTTCCCATAAATACATATCCCCAAGACTCCCCCAGGACACTATACATTCTATGACTTATTTAAACATAGGTCACATGCCAGGAAAATATGTTTGAAATAAATAGTGTTAAAAGCAATTTTAAATAGTACCTCTTATCCCTAAGGGCAATAGAGAGCATCATGTGAATTAAAATCAGAAGGCACTCTACTGCATTGCTCCTCTTCCTCAATCAAGCTGTCACTGCCTGGTCTCAGCTTCCCATCCTGCCTCAGCTGGGACCCTGCTGTGTTTCGGAGACAGAAGTACTGAGATCCCTTTCCCTTTACTGAGCATTAAGAACTTGCTTTAGCATACAAAAACTCCCAAAGATGTCAGGATTTTGCAGGATTGACCCCTACACATTTTTTTAAACAATTACGGTAAGAGCATACTAACAATTATTGCTGGTTTAGCATTTTAAATATTTCAGTCTCTACAAACAAAATGAGGCTCATTTCTGATTTTCCCCCTGAGACAAAATTTCCACTGATTTACGTAAGAATTTTGCTGGAGTAAGGACCTCAAGGCACTGTCTGAACATTTATGCTTTGTACTGGCTTTTCCTCCATTAGAGAGTCTCCAAATTCTCATTGACTTTAATGAGAGCTCAGTAGGCAGATAAATCTGAGACGGGTTATGCTTTTGGGAACTTCTGTACCACTCTTGCAAAATTATTATCAAAATTGCTCTTTCTGTATTGTAGTAATAATATTGATAGCACCAAAAATCCTGCTCAGAGACAATCACTGCATGCTCAATGCTTTTATTCTATTTTTTTTTTCAGTCTGTCAAAGATTTTTTGTTGCTGTTGTTTTGGGAAATTTTTTTCTTTTTTATTTTTTTGTTTTTGTTTTTGTTTTTTTTTGGGTTTTTTTTGTTTTTTTGGAGGGGTGGGGGTTGAGGGGGCAAGGTAAGAGAAAGAGACTTAGGGACACAATGATAATGAGAAGAGCAAAACTTACAGTCTTTTACTCCTAAGTGTTCATCTGTATGTCTTACAAACTTACTACCCAAAATTATACATATACATATATATATATACTTACTGCTATTTCTCTCTTCCAAAACTTCAGCAGCACTTTCTGATATTTACCATTTATTCATTCATCCTACAAATTAGCAAACTGTGGAGGTATTTTCCCTATAATTTTAAGCAACATCCTAAAGGACCAACACCATCACCTTCATGGTCAATCTTACAAGCTGTCTATTAATTTTCAGGCTATGAATTGAAAGATATGTCTAAAGCCAGTTGTGGGATGGAGAGGAACAAACAAATGAGCAATGGATGGTACACTGAAGTGTGCTTGGCATTCCTGAAGATACAGAATGTGGAGAGGTTTTCATTGCCCATTACAGGAACGGAAAGCAAGTGCAAGGAAGCCGTTTCCTTCACAGCTTGTATTTCTGCTGTTTTAATTGTTGAACACGGAGCTTACTCACCTAACCCCTGTGCTCTTCCCTGAGGAAACCTGCCATCAAATGATGACCCAGAAGAAATATGGGTGATTTCTCTGCTCTCATAAAAAAAAAAAGGAAAAGAAAGAAAGAAAACAAAGAAAAGCACTAGGCTGGTATCAAGGGACTTTGGTAGGATACTTAGGAGAATATTTTCTGTAGAAGCCAACTGACCATCCATCTCCCTTTTTAACTAGTGTCAAGGCTGGTTTATTTGATGATGATTTGATGCCCAGCAATTGCTCCCCCTTGCCCACTGAAAATGAGTGATGACAGGGGAACAGCCGTCAAATAGAACAAGCTGAGATATTGTAGCAGGGAGCTTAGCAGAGCTGAGTCCTGCAAAAAAGAACCATTATAAGAGGATGAAGTTCTAGAAAGCAATTGTTTTACAGTCTGCTTTTAGGAGAATGTTTGTTTTCTTTCAAGATTTGTAGGACATATTTATCTAGATAAAGGATTCCTGTAGGAAAAAAAAAAACCAAAAAACATGTCTTACTTGGAAAAAAACAACTCATAAAGAATTCATATAGAATTTTCTAGCTAAGTTTCTGCTGGATTTAACTGAACTTTGACATCCACACAAGTAGGGAAGAAATAAGACCACTGCCTTTTTTTCAAACATCAGTCGCTCAGTAGCGACATAAGAAACTAAAGAGCCTTAAGAGCTGCTGTACTTGACAGTTAGCAACGGTTATATGTATATATTTATTGTATTCCAGTATTTTCAGCTTTAGACATTGTAACACCTTTTCCCAAGTGCTCAAAAATATCAGACAACATCTAATACTCCACAGGAAATCAGTGGATGCTCTCAGCTGAAGTATTACTTTCCAGAGGTTCAGAAGAACAATGGCAAAAGTCGAAAAACATTGCTGTAGTGTAACAGTACAATACTGCACACTTATAAATTGCCTTCATCTTAAATAACTTGTAAATTACTCGTTTTACATAATACTGGCAATATTTCTGTGCAAATATGTACATTCAAAAGCTGCAGGTGTTTATAAGTAATACTGATGTAAAGCCATATGCATATGTTCTGTAAACTATAATTTATTTATATTGTAAACTATTCAGCCATGATGAATGCCTTCCATATCATGAATACCAAGATGCTCCACTGGTTTTGCAAAGACAATTATTAAATGGAGCTAATAAGCACCAGTATGCTTGAGCTGACCCAGTTCATGCAGTTTCTGCACAGCCACATATACCTTCTATCAAATTATTTTCCATAATTTGGGATACCTCAGTTCTCATTTCCACCTCTAAAATATCCTGAATAAGAGTTGGCGGTACTTTGGTACTTCAGCATCTTTCTGGGTCTGCCCAAAAGACTAAAAATCACAGTATTAGAGAACAAATTTTTCTAACTGTAAGGGTGGCAATTCTGGAAACCATTCTGTAATCCACTGTGACATAATTGTTTTTACCTTGCTTTTCTCCCCAGCAAATATCACGAATTTTATGTTTTACTTAACAAAAATTAAACTCTTTCTGAATCTGCTAATTCTTGGGTGAACTGTGTGCCAGATGAAATATTCCTTGTGGCACAAAGTAAGAGGAAATCTGTGGGTGTATCCTTGCAAATTGTTGCTTTGTTTTCTCACTGAATTATAAATACTCATTTTCACTACTAATAGTAGGGGGGTTTGTTTTCTTTTTAACATGCTCTGTCCCTCTCTCTTCCAAGTCACACATTTTCTTCCTGCCCTTATCATGCTCTAGATAGTGTTTCACTCCAAATTTTGCCAAATCAACAGTTTGTGTGACTGCTTTGAGAGAAATTTCCTGGTACTGCAAATCAGATATCATAACAGTGCATATTTTCAGAATGATTATCAATCATCCTTGCAAAACAAAATTAACCATACCATTACTGATTGAGAGAGTTCTACTCTATAGCTGCATTTAGGCTTTCTTTGGGCCTGCAGTTTTTAATATTTTCAGAAAGAAAAGGAAATAGTTTGGGGGAAAAAAAAGAAGAAGAAGAAAAATACAATTAAATCACATAATTTTAATTAATTAATTAACTCAACTATCATTAAGTAACTCAGTTTTAAGCAAGTGGTCCCTAAAAACTGTTATAAGCAAGATACATTTCTGATATGAAGTCTCAATGGAATCATTCACAAAACATCTATTTTTTACCAAGAGACTATATGATGAATGAGTTTTTAATGAGGAAAAGTTATAAAATATCTTCTTAAAGCATTTTTTAAGAGACAAAGAATGCTGCAGTGCAAATGCTGATGTCAAACATCTATAATTTAAAGCTGTGTAGTTTTTTATTCCTGTCCTTGGTAATTGGTAGTTTTTCTGGTCTTTCATCTCTTGTGTCACAACATGCTCATGTCTGGTGGAGAAAAAGGTATTTTCAGCTCTTCTGAACCATGGTTGCAGGCTGCTAGAATTCATCAAATTTTGGATTGGAATACAGTCTAGAACAGCCTCAGGGTCACTCCTGTTACACAAGGCTCTGCATTAATAGCCAGACATAATTTTAAAAAAAATCATCAAAACAACAGGAAATATATGTGGCAAAGAGCAGCTCTGAGTATCAGTACATCATCAGTATTGAGAGCTATTTGCTTTACTGCCTTTGGCACACGGGGCATATATAGCTAAGTTTATCTATAGGTGTGCCTGTGTTAGTCCAGGCCAAAAGAAGAGTACAGTAGATAAATGTGTTTGTGGCAGTTGGATTTCAATACCAATAAACAGCTTTATACACTAAACAAATCAAGGACAGATATGGCCAGCTTCCAAGTTTCATAATATGTAGGTTTTGTAAGAAAAAATATGATTTTTCTGTCTCTGAGCATCATCCAGCCAATATTAGGTGACTCTTACTGCACATGCAACTGTGAATAGACATGAGAGACTAATGTTTCCTTTACAATATGTTTCCTGTAAATTATGGCCCTTTTATATATATCTAAGCCTCCACATTCATAGATTCATAACACAAGTCACATTCTACTGTTACAGTGCCATGGTTCAGCATTTGGGAAGTGAAAGGTTGAGAGCTCTAAAGATGGATTTTGGCACAGTTAACACACAACTAAAATTTCACACTAGCTGATTTAAGCCTAACAGTGGTGGAACCTCAGCCAATAACAAGTCTGTGCCAATGAGGTCAGTGCAAGACACCACAGAGGATTAGAGAGCCTTTTGGTGGCGGATATGGCTCTGGCTTTCTGTAAAAATGCATTAAAATGTAGGCAACTGAACTAGTTCCATGCGTGTAGCTCTCATCTATCATAGAATTAATTTCATTTCTCTTCTGTAATGTTAATGAGATATGAAACGTCTTTTCTTCCTTTTAAGATATCAGCATTAATGACACAGAATCAGCTCCAGTGAATGGAAAAGAATGAGTTCACCTACACTATAATTTGTAATTGGCTCACTCATGGGACTTGAGTCTTTTGCATGAAAACTAGAGCTGTGTGAGCTCTCAAATGTGTTCCATTCATGCCCGCATTGTCAAAGAAAAGATTTGAAGGAATCAGTTTGCATTTAATTAAGGCTTCTCTGACTTATCGTGAAAATTCTTACATAATATATTCATCAAAAGTTTTTACGAGTCAGGTTAAAGGGAGGCCTACATTTGACATTACAATCTGCTGGTATTGAAAACCTGTTGTAAAAGAGATCATTATGCATAAAATGGTATTTCTTCCTAACCTAAACACAACCAAATGCATAAATTCTGCCACAACTCCCATGGAACTCTGCACCTTCTGAGTGGTGACAATGGAGGAGTCCACTGGGTAAGGATTTTTTTTAAGTCTATCAATGGGTGCTTAACTGCTCTTAATTTGGAACAGTGGCTTAGGGAACTATATTTGAGAGTCACATACATATAAAATAATTCCATTGTGATTGGTTTTATTGCAGCGAATGCTCATGAGATTTTGTTGAAGGGAAGCAGAAAGGGGAACAATAGGGGAACAATACCTGATTTTTAAATATTTTTTTTTTTTTGTCATAGCATGTAGAAGTGCTGGTTTCAAAAACCCAGACTGGTAAATATTTCTGCATTTCTGCCTGGGTTCACTGGATGATCTGGGTGTCTGTACCTAAAAAGGATGCTCCATTTTGACAGTATCAAGCAGTATTGCCTGGATAGGTGTATGGGGAATGTCTTGCACTGATAGAAAACGTGCTTAATTCTGACATGTTTAAGTATTCCAACTCTACAGATCATTAAGGGAAATGGAAGATTCTGGCTCAGACAGAGAAAGTGTGACAACTCTACAGGAAAGCTGAAAGTCCTTTAGGGATAGAAAGTATTATTCCACTTACTAATTCTAGGATTGTTCTAATTCAAACAGAGACCTTAATCTTTATTTTGAATAATAAAACCATGAATAAAAATTAATTTACATCTCTGGTATAGTACAG
This sequence comes from Rhabdornis inornatus, assembly GCA_013397075.1. Classification (NCBI taxonomy): domain Eukaryota; kingdom Metazoa; phylum Chordata; class Aves; order Passeriformes; family Rhabdornithidae; genus Rhabdornis; species Rhabdornis inornatus. Next base: position 646,625 of record VWZS01000184.1, read on the forward strand.
CCCCCCTCTTTTCTGTCACCATCAAAAAACTTCTTTCATCTGTATTTTATACTGATGTTTCCAAAAAGCAAATGTCTTACTTTTGGAATAAAGCAACAGATAGCAGCACTTTTAAAAGACTTTTCTCCTTATTCCCCCCTTCTGTGTATTATTCAGTTTAAATATTTCCCTGGTTGGGAATCATGAAAAGAGGCAGAACAAATTACAAGGGCAGCTAAAAGCTAGGACATAGTAAGATCACAACTACGACTTGGTAGTTAAGCTGCTTTTTTCCATGAAAAAAAGTGATGTCGCCAGTGACTGACATGTCCATTTTGGGCACAGGAATGTTATTCTTGGTATTGCCAAGGTTACTCTTAGATAACCTTTGGAAAGTCTTTGAGCCTTCTCAGACCTTAGTAAAACAGGAATAGTGGCCTTTTGTTGAAAATCACCTAGCCTGCCTTTCCAATTCAGTTACTGTGACCAGCAGATCTCTAATCAATCCCTTTAACCTAAAAGGGGATGGAGACTTAAACTGGAGCAAGGCATACATCCTGAGATTTGTCATCAGAGAATTTTTGGGTAGACAGCTAGGCACAGAAAGAAGAAAAGTCCTGTTTATAGAATGGAGAAGGAGGACCTGGGCTGGGGAGAGAGTAGAAATAAAATTTAAGCTTGTGGCTACTAAAAAGCTCTTGAAATCACTCTGTTTTCATCTCTAATTATCAGGACAGCTTGGACCGATCTTAGCCAGTCCCACCACATATGCAGGGAATAGTATCTTAGAATCAATCAGAATAACATGTTTTGCATTGGAAAGGATCTTATTCCAACCTCTCTACCATAAGCAGGGACATCTTCCACTAGAATAGGTTGCTTAAAGTCTCATTCAGCCTGGCCTTGAACACTTCCAGGGATGGAGCATCCACACCTTCTCTGGGAAACCTATTCCAGTGCCTCACCATCCTCACAGTGAAGAATTTCTTAATATCTAATCTAAAGCTACTCTCTTTCAGTTCAAAGTCATTCCCCGTGTCCAGCCACTACATGTTCTTGCAAATAGTCCCTCTCCATCAGTCTTTTATGTTCCCTTCAGTTATTGGAGGGCTTCAACTAGGCCACCCAAAGCCTTCTCTTTTCCAGACTGAACAATCTCAATTCTCTTAGTCTTTCCTTGAAGGAGAGGCACTCCATCCCTCTAATCATCTTGGCTGGCCTCCTCTTGACTCATTCCATGTCCTTCCTGAGTTGGAGACCCCAGAGCTGGATGCAGCACTACAGGTAGGGTCTTACCAGAAGAGAGGGACAGAATTCCCTCCCTCTCCCCGCTGGCCATGCTGCTTTTGATGCAGCCCAGGATGAGATTGGCCTTCTGGGCTGCAAGTGGACATTGCTGGGTCATGTCCAGCCTCTCACCCACCAGCACCCCCAAGTCCATGTCCAGCCAGGCAGGGCTGCTCTGGACCTGCTGATCCCCCAGCCTTCATTGGAACTGGTTGGCCCCAACCCAGGTGGTAGCACCAGCACCCAGCTTAGTTGAGTCTCAAGAGATTCCCATGGGTCCAATTCTTGATCTTGTCCAGGTCCCTCTGGATGGCATCCCATCCTTCAGGTATGTCAATGGCACCACTCAACTTGGGTGTCATCTGTAAACTTGTTGAGGGTGCACTTGATCCCTTTGTCTATGTCATTAATGAAGATATTAAATAACACCACTCCCAATACAGACCCCTGAGGGACACCCACTGTCCATGATCTCCATCAGGGACAGCTGTTGACTAGATCAGGATGCAACTATCTAACCAACTCCTTATCCACTGAACAGTCCACCAATCAAATCCATATATCTCTAATTTAGAGAGCAGGATGTTGTGGGGGACCATGTCAAAGGCTGTATAGATGTCCAGATAAATGACCACTCCAAGTCACCTCCCTATCTTCCATGTGACTCAGCTTCTAGGAGGATCTGTTCCATGATCTGCCCAGGCATGGAGGTGAGATCATGGAACAACCACATGAACCACCACAGCTGAGAAGTCCTGAGGACACTGCTGGGACAGAGAAGTAAGATTGATATGACCTAAGCTATAGTTACTCATTTTCCACTCAATTCCTACCTTCATGCTTGGTGTAGTTCTCTCCTCATGTTTGTCCACTGCCATTCCTGCCTCAGCCACCTTCTCCCAGCCACATACCTGATCCTACTGGCTTGAACACCTTAAATATTACCATTCCTCACTCCTCACAAGATGTTGCTGGACTTTCAGCAAGTCTTCTGTTTCCTCTTTCAAATGTCAAATGCAAGAAAGATAAAAGGACTGAGATATAACAAGAAATAGTGAAACACAAACCACAGGAACTATCCTTTTTGGTATATTGTGTATCAACACAGAAACTATTGTTTCTATTTAATAATATGTAATGTGGTCCCTGGAACTGTGTAATGTGATAATAGAAAAAGCTATCCTATTGTCATGGTGTCTGTCAAAACCAGATTAGTAATAATTTATCTCAAGTCCACTTCCCCAAACTGTGATTATATTTTCAATGAACAATCAGAAATGGTCTACATCCATTGTGTTCCTCAGCATATTAGTAAAGAATCAATTTATGTGTTTGCATGGACTGTATTTTTTATGTATGAAAAGCTAGATACCGAGGTTTTATCCATCCCTGCCATTTGAAAGAAGAGATAAACAATGTAGTGAACTATTCATGACTAATTTTTTTTACTGTCTGGCAAAATACAGCTTCGCATAGCTATGCTCCAGGGACACCAATATTTCTAAAATTAGCAAGGGACAGTCACTAATCCTTTGAGGAAAGTGCTAAAGTTTGACATCTTAATTAAGGATTGAGTTTTAGAATTGCTGAAAATTACCAGGGCAAAGTTATGGATCTGAATGGATATTCAGAGAGTAATTGAGAACATCCTGGACCCTGAACTGTGATCCAGCCTATGCTAATCTTCCCAGCTGTGTAGGATTCCTGACAGCTTTTTAGCTAGAGGAAACAGAATCCATTTAAATTGAATTAAGACTAAGATATATTAACATATAATGTAGCTTTGCATAGTTCATCTTTGAACATTAATGGGTGGAGCTGTCTCCTGTACTTTAAATTACAGGGGAAATATTTTCTTACTTCTCACTTCAATACATGGCTAGTGTTAAAAACAGCACTGAGGCAGCTGGCAAGCAGACTTTTTATACCCAGGAGATCTGTGGTCTGCAGAACAGCAGCACCATTTTCATCCCACTCATAAGCCCAGCTGAAGTCACAAGAAATAGCTTTCCCAGTTTTCTGCAGAAAGCAAATGAAAGCTGATAACTCAGGGTGTCAGCCTGGAAGAGACATCTTTTAGTGGATTAACCTCTAGAAGGATTACTCAGAAAATTTTGGCAGGCAAAATATCTGAGAAACTGCCTGAACTTCAAGCATCCATACAGATAGGCCATAGGACTGTGATGCACCAAAGAGAAAGTACCCTGAACACAATCAGCACCAGACTTCTCAGAAAAAGGTATGGCACACCTTAGCAGAATAATCTGCTCATAGGCTGGAGGTGTATTTCTAAATCTTCTCTGTTGTTTGTGACCTGAAGCATGAGGGTTTATATCCCCTTTAAAAATGTTTTATCCTACCTGATGCCACTGTGGAAGCTTTTTATGATTGAGATAAATCTACAGCCTTCTTCTTAGCTTTTTCAATTCATTGTAATTTTGTAGCAAAGAGTTCCATAGGCTAATTTTTTTACCACATTAAAATGCATCCTTATACATCCTACAAAGTACATTTGAAACTCAACAAGTAATAAGCAGGAAACCCCAAAGTACATTCTCTGTAAAATGTTTTAGTTTTTTTTTTATTATAGCTGTGTCTACACCATAAAGTGTTTGTCTGTAAAGCTAACCTGTAGGAATTACATTATGAAAACTGGAAAGGGTGACTTAAGTTGTATCAACCAAAGGAATTTTCCCTAGTAGAACCATGTGCTGAATAATTTATCTTGCTCATACTCTTTTCTGATGCAGCTATGCTGGCAAAACTTTCAGCTATGGCACAAACTAGTATCCAATCTCCTTTCCTTACTTAATATGATTTGGTAAAAATAATAATAATAAAAACTTACAGTAGCAATACTTAAGTTGTCTTATGTACAGTCTTCTGCAGTAAAACTGTGTCTAATTACTGTACAATTTAGAAGTGCCTTTTTTAAATATAGTTTTACAAGAGACATGTATTATTAGGAGAGAGTGGAGTAGCACATTCACAATTTAATTTTCTGTCTCATTATTTTTTACTTTGTCTTTCAGTATTAGTGTGTTCCCTTTGCTTGTGTAACCATACTATTGACAATTTTTTTTAAAATAAATTCTGTTTTGATTTTTAAAATATATGTTGCCTGTAGCTCCCAACACTGCCTGTGCTACAGCTCCTGGTACATTAACTATCAATCATCCCTTGAGTTAATAACTATTATATATGGAATGAGATTCTGAATGGATATAAGTCAGCAGACAGACAGGTGTTATATGGCTTTGCATCTCATTACAGTTCCTGATGCAGGAATGGTTCAGGATGGGAAGAGACATCAGGAGATGTCCACTAGAATGCAATTCTATGACTACTTTGGGCCATATGATAACATTATACCTAACAGTTGTTTTTGTAGTGACTTAGTAGGTGATCCAGAGTCCCAACTCAAAATGCTGGAGACACATAACGTAATGCCTTGCACCAAATCTTCATCAAACAGTTTTACTTTTCTGAACTGATATTCTTGAGACAAAACTCACTTAAATTAACATGATATTTTGCTACTGATTATGTGGCATTTGCATCTCACTTTAGGGTGAAAATATACTGCACTGCTTCCATGTCCAGCAGTCTCAGAAAGTATTCACAAATGGTGGCCTAACTATTGCAATGAGTTTTGGTTTTTGTCTCAGTAGATTGGGTCAGGAAAAAATGTTCACTCAACCAGCAAGGTGCAACTGACTCTTAGGTAGAATTTGTCAGCTTTGAAACAGTATACACCTACACCCACACAAGAATCTATGGCAGGAAATGAAGAAGGATATAGCTAATTGTACCTATCAGGAAATGCAGGTGAAAAACATAGTTGCTGAAAAGAGATTTTTGCAAAGTTTAATGTTTTCCAAGTGTGGAAAAACCTATTCCTTCCTAAATAGGTCACAAACTAATTTTATATGTCATACAAAACTTCTGATCACATCATCTTTGATTCACTGAAAAGCCAGAAGCTGAGGCACCAATATCCCTGCTATTGTCTGTTTCACCAGACATTGTTTAGTGTAACAGTACAAAAAATGGTTGTCTTTTTTTTCCTGAAAGAGAAAGATTGCTATCTTCACTCTCCAAAACCATAGTCTATAATTAAAAAAAAAATACCTTCTTCAACAACTAACTTTGCAAATAGGGCCATGTAAGTGAGGTCTGTCTACAGAAACAGACACACACACACACATATATGAAAATAGAAAAATATGTTTTAGCTTTATATCCCAACGAATTTTCACCCACAGAAAACAATAGAAATTATCAACAGACATAAAACTTTAGCCTGAGTAAATTAAATGGTTCTGCTGCATTAACTTCATAAAACCATAATCCTCTCCTCCATAAACTATTACATGCACTGCAACATATCTGATTTATGGGGTGTAGAATCGATGGGAAAAAATTAATGCTTGAAAAACATATTAGAGACATTATTGAACAGATTTTAATTGAGATTTGATTTCAATGCCCCTTATCCACATGATTAATGGGTCCTACCCCTTGACTCCAGCAGGCAGAAAAGAGAGTCTTTAATATGACAATTAAGTATCTGTCTTTAGGTTTTATGTAGCTCTCTCCTCAGATCACTTCATCAGTACAGTGTGGCTTTTGTGCAGATTAAATTGAGACTCAATTTTCTCTATTTTCCAGCACTTACTTATGTTTTATGACAAGCACTAAATCAATTTTATGCTATTATTGATTTTTTCTTAAATGGACACAAACCATTTCGCCTTTTGCCCTTCTTTTCTACTTTCCTTCTATTTCCTTTTTTCGCTGTATGCTTGATATACAGCCAGCTGAAGAAATTTCAAACGTTTCCTGAGATTTCTACAGGTCGTGCCAATTCATTCACTTTTTACAACATCAGAATTGACAAAGTTAACCTGGAATTCTATCAAAACTTATGAACTTGTATATTCCTTTAATGTGGTAAAGTTTACAGATTGAGCTTCTTCCCCTACTTTAACCTTCAAAAAAAAAAAAAAAGAAAGACAGTGTTCAAGGTTAGAGACTCCTCTTTTTCAATTAAAAAACAAACCAAGACAAAACAAACCACAATAGACAATCTAAGAACTTCTGAAATATCTGAACTGCAGCTTCAGCTATAATTTTTGAAACACTCTGGAAATCTAATTAATACATTGATGTAAGGAGAACCTATTTCATGGTTTACAGGGGAAAACAGCATTATCTGCAAGGTGCAATAACTCGTCTGAGATGTGGCAACAGCTAGTGGTACACCACACAATTAAGAAGCTCTTGGCTCTTTTTAAGGCTCTATCGTGTCTGACCTATGGCAAAAATTAACAACTGCCTTGGGCAATAAAAGTTATACAATTTGTAATCCGATAGCTTACTTTTTTGGCAGAGAATTATACATTAAGGAGAATCAAAGAGAGAAAGAATAAATGCAATTCAGCTAACAAAATGGGCTAGACTTTTGGTTTTCTGGCTGTTTAGGGGCATGGAGGAGGTTATGAAGAGTTACCCTCTTTGTTTGAAGTCCAGCATACCTGAGCTCACATGATAAAACGGATCTCTAAACCAAGTACAGTAGCTTCATTTTGCTGAAAAAATAATAAATCCTGTCACTGTGTTGGGTAGTTACCTAGTAACATTTTATCTGCAAACCCTCAAAATTTTTAAAAATGTGTTTATAGATTTTTTTTCCCATCTAAATAACACAAGTTTACCTAATGAATTAAAAAATGATGCTACCTGAACGATGTCTGTCATGGCAACTTTGCTCAGCAGATGCTTCCTTCAACTTGAGGAGAAATCTATGCTGCCATGAATGACAGATTTTGGGCCAAATAGCAATTTTTTAGTTCTTTCTAAGTGTGATTCTATAGTCTGTGCCCACTTTTGTTTACAGTTAATATATGTATACACTGTATGTGTAAGGTGAATGGAGATGTTTACTTATGGACTTTCAATACCTTTCCTAGAGAAAAAGAAAAAGGTGCAAAAATTAGGGGGGAAAAACACAAAGGAAAAAGAACCAATCTGATTAAGAAAAAAAAAAATCTTAAATCTTATCATCAGAGATGCTGGGATGAAGTTCTCTATATGTAATGGAAATCAGATGGTAAATCAGTAAGTGGGAGAAAGTTTGGAGCTATGCCATTATGCTGTATCTCCCTTAATTTATAGATGTTTTTCCCCTCATGTAAGAAACATGCCAGTAACAATGTCAACTTCCATGGTTAACAGGAGACTTGAGGGTTTTTTCTTTATTTCTTGGCTTTCTCTTTGCACTGAGATATGAAGAGCAATGTCACAAATCAACTTGCACACTGCCTTTCTACTTCATGTAAAAAGAAAGCTTTCCTTGCAAGTGCCAGATGCATGCAATGTGAATTCTGCATTCCTGTAGCAAGAGCAGAGGTGTCCCGAAGTCTCTGCTTCTAGCTGAATTCAGAGTCAGCCTGCTCACACATCAGTGATTCCTCAGCTATTAATTCTAATACAGAATGAAGATGCACCATTTCAATCCTTTGGAGAAATAGCTGGTTTGAGTCTTAGACTAAAGGCTCCTTATTAATTTGCTCTACTTGGTTCTGCTTTGGTTTTGCCATTTTCTGTTTCGTATTGTACTACTAATGCTGTTAATATTGACATTGTTACTACTACCGTTACTATAATAATACTAATCACCACACTTTGTGTACATGAGTATCATATACATACTGCAAAATAAGAAAATCCTGTAGCATCTTGTAGTTTCCTTTCATGTACCCAAAAAGCTGGTGTTACTTAAGTTTCCTAAACCTTTGTTTATTTCATTAGCATATTTTCCTCCTGTGATTTATTCTTTTCCCCATCAGTCCTATTTATCCATTGTATCCTTTTTAGAATTGGCTTTTTAAAAAGTAAATTATACCGTTAAAACCTCTTTAACAGCAGAAGCTGTTTTTCCAAATAGATACAAGTAATTTGAGTATACTGTTTAAATGTTTCTAGTAGCTTGCTCTGGCTTCTCCAATCTACGTCATTTTTATTAACCTTATTTAGCTATTTTCTGGCTTTGTGTTTTACACGCCTGTGGTATTCAGACGCACAGGTAAGTACCAAAAAGAAACAGGGTACTACAGAACAGTCTGTGGGTTACAGTATCTTCTTCCTTACCCATGGTGAAATATTTTTGTCCAAGTGCCTTGTACAGCACACATCAGTAAAAGACAATTGAGACACTGTACTTGTCACTGTGTGAAAGAGCAACTGAAAAGAAAAAAATTAAAATCAGGTAAGCCTCCTTCTTGGAATATACGAGTTTGGGATAATGTGAGACCTATACGACTTCCGGGCTAAAAAAAGCACAGGTGCTGCAGAATTCCACTTAAATGCTTTCAGAGTGATAAATCCACAACAAAATTTCTGTGTACAAAAAGCGTCAATTACCCCAATAGACTGATCTGTTGAAAAAAATCAACCTGCTTACAGAAACAAATGCTCTGCGTATGAAATGTTAGCGCAGAGCGCAGATGAGCACATACTCAATGAAAACTAATTTTTCTTGTATGTAAGCGAATGGCGTCGCGTCTTCAAGTTGGAGGGGATTTTCGCTTTAGCGCTGAGGACGAGGGGTTTTGTTTGAAGGCTCCGGAGTCGGTAAGGCAGCCCTTGAAGGAGAGCCAGACAATGCACAGGAGCCACGGAGCTCGCGGATGATCCCAGCGCGGCGTTATCGGCCGGAGCCTGCAGAGCCCCGGAGACCTTTGTGCTCCGCGCAGGCAGCGCAGACTGTCAGCGTTCTGAGATGAGCTGCGGGCCTAATCTAGGATCGCACCCATTCAGATCAATAAGCAGCAGCAGCAGCGCTGCGCTCCGGCCCCGTCCACAGGCGCACAGGATTTTTCCTGCTTATCCCGGCCTGCAGCGCCGCGCCAGCACGGCCCACAGGAGGCCGCGGGGCTCCTGCTGCGCGCCCTCCAGCCTGGCTACCTGTTGGAAGCCAGGGCTGTGCCAGGCCGGCCGGGAGCCGCGCTGCAATGACAATTTCACCTTCCCCATGGGCGTACAGCACGTTTCGGGTGTCTGGGGCTGAGCGCTGTGCGGGCCGGGGTTGTTGCCTGGTAACAGGCGACCCCGCGGGGCGGGCCGGGGCGGGCCGGGCTGCGTCCTCTCCCTTCATGGAGCCCGGAGGGATTCCTTTGGAAACGGGCTGCGCTTGTTCCTCCCGTTAAATCTGCACGGGTAGGTAAGCGAAGTCCCCGCACAGGAGACAGTGTCAAAATGAGAGGAAGGTAAAAAAATAAAAAAAAAAATTAAAAAATCAGAGAAAGGATTTAACGCGGTTCATAAAATCCCGCAGGGGAAATGGCGCTGTGCCCTGGGGTCCCTGCGGTCGCCTCGCCGTCCCTCTGCAGCGCCTACAGTAAAACACCTTAACTCAGCTCCGGGAGAGAGGAGGGAGGGGAAGGGACCACCTTCAGAGTGCAGCTGGAACTGGAAGCTGTCTGCCTCAGCCGTTAGAAATATGTGGAGAAATTACCTATCATTCCCTGTAGAGACATCCAGCAACCATCCCAACCCAGCTTTTCAGTTCGGTGATAATATGCTCCTATCAGTTTTAATAGCCCCATGCTGGATTCAGGAGGTATTATGGATTGTACAGCAAGCATATTGTCATTAAATTAAATTTTCAGAACATTCCCCAGCTCATCACAAATACCACAGAGAGTAATCATAATCGGTTCTCAACACATGTGTAATTGCCTTCAGCTGGCGTTTTTTACAGTTGACATTGTTCAGCAGTGATAAGGTGATTGGTGATTTGAATACACAGCTTGTTTCATAGCTGCCGTAATTGAAATATGGTATGTGTGAATGGAAGATTACATTAAGACCTAGGATAATCACCTGACATGAGAGTAATTGAGTCTACAATCTGCCACTGAGTCTCTCAGGGAGGGCTGAAATGAAAAGAAGCCATTAGTAGATTATGCCACTGCTGGCTCGGCTCGGCGCAGCTCTGGAGCGCCGGGATGGCATTCCTGGGCGGCGGGATGGGCATCGCCGGCCGGGCCGGGCTCGGCTGCCCCCGCCTCGGGCACCGCCGGGAACTTCTCAGCTTTTCCTGGGGCGGGCGGGGCAGGGAGGGAGCCTGGCTCCAGGGCAAACGCTTCCTGCTAGCCTGGGAAATACTGCTTCTTTATCGTCCTGGCGCCGGGCACAGGGGTCCGATCCCTCCATGCCATTCCCTCAGGAAGGGCTCCGTGTGCCTGTAGAAAAAGTAGAGTATGAATTCATCCTGATGGGTTCGGGCGTAAATGGTCAAACTCTAACAATTGTTTAGCCTCTTACAGGGGGAACCAAGCGTCTGGAATGTAAAGATGCAATGTAAAGAGTGCCCCTATTTTTTGTTAGTTTTCAGGATGCGGGCTGCATGAGATACTCTTTTTAAAAATCAAATTTGGAAGTACACTGAGGTTAATTATACGATGGTAACCAAGAGGAACAGTTGTAGCTAACCTTTAAATATAAATGTAATAAGGTGCCTGCAAATCTGAAACAAATATTTACTCCAGGTGTCCAGACTTAATGGACAAAAGCATAATTGCTTTTTAAGGAGAATATTTTATTTGTTAGTCACTGAGGATTATTTTGTGGTAGAATAGTCTCTGTTTCTTTCTTCATTTATTTCTTCTTTTGGAAGGCAGTATGTTTTGTTGGATTTTTGTTGTTCTTTTTTTTTTCCAAATCTACTGTACATACAGATCACAAACCCTGAACAAAGAAGAATTACAAACCCAGCTGAGATAAACATGTCAGAATTACTGTTAAGAGGCTGATGCCCAGAGTGTTTAATGGCTTGAAAAGATGATCGAGCATTTATGCAGCTACCCCTTCAAAAATTATCATTGAGCCAATGATAATCCAGTTATAATAATGAGCACCGAGTCAATTAAGCTTAGCATGCAGAGAAACTACTTTTTATTATTACATAACTCATTCTCTTCCATCTTTAAAAAAATAAAATTGGAATTATGAAACCAGCTGTTTTACTGAAAAGCCATAATGTTCAGGTTAGAAGCCTATATAAAAAGCTACCTCCAGCATAGCATGACTAACTTGTAGGGTATCATTCCATCAGGATCTGAGATTCTCCTTTGAGATGTTGTGAATCCCCATTCTCTCATAGTTTTACAGTGTGTGGTAATTTTCAGAATCCAAAATCCAGCTGTACTATCTTGGAAATTGCTATAGGACACAAGAGCTCAGCACACTGTTTTCCGCACACAACTGATAGCTAGTTAACAGTTGCCTGGCCAATTTCAGTTTTTTCCTGACAACCACTTAAAAATAGGTTTGTATCTAGCAGAAGTATCTTGCACATTTTTCTCAACTATTCCTGAAGTCTGAACTCTCTCTAGCACTTGTTAGAACAAGCTTAAAAATGAAATGGTAAAAGAATAGTGGTTAAGATTGTTTATATTTGGATTCCACTTGTAATAACATTAGGCAGAAGGAAATTTTTAGACAATTAAGGTCTGTATAATCCAATGCAGTATCACTAAAAACAGAAGGATACAAGACTGGATAAAGCTGCAGTAGTGATGTACAAATGAAGAAATTGCTAAATAGTACAGTATCTTCCTCATCACACCACACACAGCGTGCACCCAAGGTTGCTGCTTTGAAGGCTACAGCTGTCCCAGTGAGCCCACACCTTGGCAGAGTCAAAGACTCTCTGATTTGCAAAAAAAAGTACCAGATTAAAATTTGGATCCCAAGCTCTTGCTATAGGCTTGCAGTTGAAAAGTCCCCAGCTATAGGGAAAACATAACTAATTTTATCTGGAAGATAAAATAGCAATAAACGTGGAATGGTTAATATATTTTCAATCACTTAAAAAAAAAAACCCTATTTAAGGTTTTAAGGAACCCTAGCCACTTAAGATACCCCACCACAACCAAAACATTTAGAAGTCTTATGCTCATTTATGCAAAAATTCTTTGTCTTTGAAAATCCATTTATCTTGATTTAAGAAATGATGGTGAAGTCACTTGGATTTACCCGAAGATCAGAATATGAAAAATAATTCTCTAAGCAATCAGCTCTGAGAAATGCAAAGGGACCACTCAGTTATGGTGCAAGTAACCTGCATAGTTCTCTTTGGACATAAAATCCTTCCTTGGCTTTGTAAAACTTGCTGGAGATATATTTTTTTTTTCCAGATTAAGAGATACACGGCATTCTAGAATATGATGAACTGTAATTTAAGAAGGTTCTGAAACTTGGTACTATTGAAGAGCAATAACTATCAGGAGCACAAGAGAACTTATCAAACCTCTAGAGAGTTTGCATGAGGATCTGTTAAGGGGGTTAAAAACCTGCGGTTGTACAATGAAAATCTTTTGGAGAAGGTTGGCAGGTGCAAACATGGAGGAAGAAAGCTGATTCATTTGTCTTTGAGGGATAGAGAAAAGAGGATCTTCATTCTTTTCAGTGTTACAGGTTAAAAAAAGTCCTGCTTGAAAAGAGTACCTGAAGATAATTCTGGCCAACAGAGCCTGAAAGGACCCTTTTATCTCATTACTGCCTCCAGAGGGACTACAAATTATCCTTTCCAGTAACCTCCCACCGGCTGATTATTTCACCTGATTATTTCTTTGGGGGTCAAAGAACCAGCCTTGACTTTTTATCTAATCTCTTACGGTATGGACAATTCAGATGTTCTCATTTCTCCTTTTTGAGAATTGTGTCTACTTTATTGCACTTGTCAGGTAACTCTTTGGTGTAATATTGCCAATGGGCTTGTCTGCTAAGCCCATTAAGAAAAATATCCCAATCACAAGATTATCCCTACACAGTTATACACCTGTCCATATTACATGTATTTTAAGAACTACAGTTTCAAGCAGAAGAAAAAGTCCATCTTGCCTTGAGGTATGCTAAACTTTCCTCTGTTAAAAGTTTCTCTAACATACATTGAAAAATTTAAGACGAGTCCCTGCAACTTTGCAAGTAGGGCAGACAGTCACGACTTTGGTTTGTTTGACTATAAATTGCTGAAACAATGCAACTTAAAAACAATACAGTAGTACTGTATGACACTGTCAATATCATTTATAGCACAATTTTACACAAAGGCAGGAGTATCATAAAAAAAGAAGTCCTATCAGGTGCCCTAAAATACCTTTATGTCATAAATAAGTCAGATTTCTTAGAGGAAAGCAATAAAGTTCCAGCAGATTCGATTTTTCCCACTAAATAATCACCCTGACCTTTTTCACTAACTTCACAATAACAGTTCTTGAAGAAGCAAGCAAACACAGTGAGAGATTTGTATGGCACACCCATGTGTAAAGCATGAAGAGAATGTAGAAGAGCATTGATGGTACTAGTACACAAAAGACAGCACGGAATATAAAGCAAAAAAGAATACTAATCAAAATCAGTGGGCTGAATATTTATAAAGGAAGATATTGATAAAATACTGGATACAGGAGAAATTACACAAAAGTATTTCGAGATTTTAAAAGTCTCTTGCAAGAGAAAAATACAAGAAACATATTCAACCCCCAGCCCAAACTGTTTCTTTAACTTAGGAAATAGTTTCAGTCACAGTTGTTTTGTAGAAGTTGATAAATTAATTGGTGAATAACACCAGGCGTAAATTTGGCACCAGAAGGTATATTATTAAGGTATTTAATTCAGAATTCCTAATTCCTAGGGTTTTTTTGCTTGTTTTAACATTAAAAATAATAATTTCTACTGGAAATATTTTTATTTATTACCACCAGATAAATAATTTTGTCTTTCTATTGTTAGATTTTCTCAAGATAATTCATACATTATACAAGAGAAAGATTATTAGAAGTTTTTACTACTATTTTATATCAGAGGATGAAGAATTGGATTTTCAAAACAGCAACAATTAATGTCTCGATCTGCCACTTTTAAAATCTAAAATGAAAAATAGTCATTTTACAAAGGAGAAAAAAGATCACAGACAAAAAGTTTTGTCACCTGAGCAAGGTACAAAACAAATAAGAGGATAATTGATGAAAAGAAATAAGCCTGTAAGTGTTGGTGCCAGAAGGAACTGAAATTTCTCTTTACTTACTGAAACAAAATCAAAGTATTCAAATTAGAAGAAAAAGTGGCACAAAGGCTCCACAATCAGTACTGTACTACTTTCTGGAAAATAAATTCGTTGCTGCCCAACAGCTGTCCAGCTGCCCAAAGCCATGAACATGCCAAGTGCTGTGCAAGCAAAGAGGACTTCAACAGTACAGAGGTGTTACATTTTACAGACACACTTTAGAGTTAATAATTATAATTTTCTTTCTTTCAGCTAACAAATTGCACTCACAAAAGCAGAGATTCCTAAGAATACAACTCTCTGCCTTTAAATACATGCTTGATATATAGAAAACCACATTCTGTTGAAGGTTGCATAGTAATGCATCAACTGAACAGGAATCCTCAGGTTTCAAAAAGTCTTTTGTACAGATAAGTTGTGCACAGTTTATTTGTGCAAATATGAAAGTATTCATGTGTAATGAAACTAAAACCCCAGTACCTTCTGTCTTTGTGTAGCTAATACTCAAGATCTGTTGTTTTGATATGAATGTTTTATATTAGCACGTGCTATGGGCTCCACAGTTCCACAGTTAGATGTTTGCTATTTTATTTTTTGATTCATCTCCATGCACAATCGGTGTAGCTCTTTAGTATGAGTTCTTAAATAGTGTCTTGTGTTGCTTCTTCACAGTATCAATAGTGTTTATAAGTTTATAATTATTACAGCAAATATAATTAAAGACTGTTTCTAAATGTGACTTCTTACTGATCCTCACTGAAATGCAGTCACTTTTCAGATGAAGACACCTACAATTATATTCTGAAAATTTTTTACTTCCAAAACCAGGAAATTTTACTTCCTTTACTTTCAGGAAAACTGACCCAAAGAGTATAAAAAAATCTTAGGAAATAATAATTGCAGAATTAATCAATTGATGGGGTGCCAGTTCTAGTGCACTGGGGTATGTAAATATGTAAATATAAACATATGTAAATATGTAAATAATGATGATTCTTCAATCTAATGTCAGATTTTATTTTTTTTTTAAATCTTTCATACTCACAGTGATTCTAGAAAGCAGGCTTTAGTCTGTCTCCTGTGTACATGGGAAGCTGTTGCTGATTCAGGTCTCCAACAAAGACCCAATCCTGTTTGATTAGTTCTAGCAGACACTTAGCAGTTGCCCACCCTAGAATGAGTTGTCATTACTCTACCACCGGATTAGCTTTAGACCTTGCCATTAAAGAAGATGTACTTATTCTTACTCAGTGTTAGTGCCAGCCCTGAAACAAGAAGCACAGTACAATTCCAAAATGCCCCAAAGTTACTCTCTGGAGACAAGGCTGTTGATGACTTATCCTAGATCAATCATCATTGAAGGTCGCCTGTCCTATTTGGCAATATTTGTTCAGTAACTAATAAAGATCAGCCTGCAGTTATTTATATTAGGTTATCATCTCTCCAGGGTGAAGCTTAATCCATTTTACAATGTTTTTCCCAACAAGACAACATGAGTTTCTCTGTCTGAAAATGAATTAAGTGCATGGTTTCTAAATATGGGATCTGACATTGTTCTTGTTACAAAAAGCAATTTATTCCCCAAAAGGCTTACACTTCAAAGGTTATATAAAAAGGTTCAAATATCAGTGCTATCCATTTTTCAATTACTGGGCTTCCTAACACCACTAGCTTTTGGACAGATAAGCAGTGGTATCAGTTTTCTTATTCAACATCTCATAGGTTTCCAATTCAGCATCCCAGAGAAAGCAAATTTATTGTAATACATTTAGCTGCTTTTGAAGCAGGAGTATCCAGATTGTTTCCCACAAGACTATATGGTATATCAAATAGTATCTTAAAGGGATGTTTATGAAGCACTAGATACTAATGATTGTGATTATTGCTGTAGATTAGAAAGCTTGACTATGGCTAGACTTTCTTATCAATTTAACATTTTTAGTAATAGAAAATAGATTTCATCTACCAATGAAAATTAGAATATGTTTGCGAAATATGACTGTTCTGAGGTGATTCTGTCTCCAAGCATCATTATAAAGTTCAAACAAAAACCAGTGAGAGTAACAGCCAAAACGTTTGCATAATATTCAGCGTGTGTTCATAGCTTCTGTGACAATTAACAATATCAAATTGGTGGAAGATAACAACAACAATAGTAATGGCTTCTAATTTTAACTAAAATGTTCCCTCTTACCAAGATATCCTTCAAGTACTGTAAGTAGTAAGTATATTAAAATGGTTATTCTTTACAAATTAGTAAAATTCCTTTTGCTAGAATTTCTGACCACACTTTATGGACAATACAGCCAAACTTTGGCATATTTTTATTGGCAAACTGTCATGGGAAATCTTTCAGAGTTATGCATCAGCTCTGAGTCATAGCAACAGGTTTAGGGCTTTCTTCTGCCAAGAATTTCTTGGAGGAGGAAAAGAAAATGTTGATAAATTCTAAGCCTGAGTGGGAAACTTGGTATGACAGAGCAGTTACTAAATCTGCCAAAAATACTCATCTGATGCTGATTGTAGAAACTCATTGTTTTTCACCTCTGATGATGGCTGCAGTAAGAAGTGATATGTGTTGATCTGAATTTACTTCCAAATTATGTATTTTTAAAAATTACTATTTTGAAAAAGCAATATTTCATTTTTCAGTTGGTCAGACTGATGTTTGCAGGGAACTGGGAAAAAAAAAAAAGGAAATAGAGAGAGGAAAAAGGAACCGCTACAGAGAAATTGTTCAAAAGCTGAAATGTTATAAGTAATGTAAGCATAATGAATTAAGAGTCATAGCTGGTACATAGCAGGAATATGCAAGGGCATTCTTTGTTCAGAAAAGACACATATACTGCACATGAAAAACATCATGGCCTGCCCTGCAAAAGAAAAGAAAGAATTCGTGGAATAGATAAGATCAATTATGTTTCACGGGTAAAAAAATGGGAGAAAGGTTTAAAGGAGAAACATATCCTCCTAGGTTCTTTTTTATGTTATCCTTTGGCTGGACAAGAGCTTTGCAATGCAAGTTCTGAAATTCTTACTGTCAGAAAGTGTATGAGTTTAAGAAATTTTAAGGAATAGTGAATTTAGCAATGGATTTAAAAAGAAATTAGAACAGAATAAAATAAAACACTGATTCATGAAACACACATTTTCCCAAGCTTTTTGCTAACACAAGTCATAATTTATGAATATGAATCTAGTAAAATTTTTAGATTTCAAAAGATAAAAAAAAAAGGAGGAGAACTGTGTGAGAAAATAACAATAAAGCTGGAGAAGGTGGAAAATGCAAGACGTGAAATAGCAAAGGATCTGTTTACAGGAAGGCCACTAGAAGTTTTCCTAAATGGTCAACTATGAAAAGAAGGCATTCCATGGTACCAGCAAGGACTGACCTTGGAACTGAATGCAGAAAGCAAAATGCTATGACACATTGTCACCCTCAAAGAGGGCAGGAATTGAATAGTAACAATCAGGTAATTTTCAGAAACAATTAATTTTTCAGGTGTTCTTGATATAACGTTGTCATAATGTGGTTGCAAAAAAGAGAGGTATGATTTCAAAACATGTGGAGGTTAATCCATTTGAGCTGAAGAACTGGTAACATCATGCAACAAAGCTGGGACACAACCTCGTCTGGAATAATGCTTAAAGCTGTAATAATTCATGCTCAGGGCAAAGAGTCAAAAAAGTGGAGCTAGGTCATTGCCATGAGAAGTAAAATCTATGAAAACTAGAAGATATTCCACCTACTAATGAGGTTGAAAAGATACATTCATCTCTGAATATTTTGTGTCAGTCAACAAAAAAAAAAGGAAAAAGAGTTATTGAAGCAAAATATGATCATGTCACAAAAAAGGTTTGGGATATAGAATGCCTATAAGTTAATACACTCCAGAAATAAGAAAGGAAATTCTAGCCATGAGACAAGTAATATTATTTTCATCTAGGACAGTGAGATAGAGAAATCAAACAGATTTTGAGAGACAGCTATGTAAATTTTCTAAGTAATAGAGTTGATAGCCATGGCAAATGACCTAGACCCTACATTTCTGGTGAGAAAAGAAAACACGCACAAAACTAAAATGAAGCTGAACTTAGTAGGCTATTTATAAAATAAGATGTACTTCAAAATATGTCATGCCAGAGATCGTAAAGAGATTTTTTTACCTGTTCCTAGCATTTGGAATGGTGACAATTGATCCCCTCTCCTATTTTCCCTTTTCAACTTTTTTAAACTACCCTTCCCTGTCCTGCTTTTCTGTAGAAAAGAATTTTTTAGAGTATATGAGATTATTGAGGTTGGGTGGCTAAACCTTCATTGCTTCATGTGGCTCCATCAAAATATTCCCAAGACAAAATTTGGCTGAGGGAAGAGCACAATACCTGGTTAGCCTGAATAAATTAATACCAGTTATAGAACACTCTTATTTCTGTTTGATATTCAGCCTTAACAGCGTCACTGCCATGCGATGCAGAAATACTCAGCTATGGAGGATTTATCTTTTTCTTAGAAGTGAAGCAACTGATTTAGCATGAGATTTAAGTGCCTGCTTGAAAATCCTAAATTTGTTGAGGGTTCCCTCCTTTAAAATAATTGCAGAATTACTAGGCTATTTGTAACTGCTAAGTTCATACTTAGGTAAGGATGTAATTACTGTGTAACATGTATGCAGAGGTCATAGAACAAGGCTTTGGATTGCTTACATTTTGTTCCTGTGGGCAAAACAAGAATCTCAGCTGGTACTTGGGGGCTTATCTTAATTAATATCTTATATCCAGGTCTCACCTTAAAATCTATCCTATTGCAACTGATTCATTTACTTGCAACATTTTGTTACTATAGCATCCAAAGCGCTGCTACTGTTAAGGTGTGGAATCAAGTAATCAATATCCATCATTCCAGTATTATGATTTACATAATGTTCATATTTGATGTTCATATTCATGTATATCTCTTTGTCGTTGTACTTAGGGAACACGGATGTGAGTATGACATCATCTATTTCATGAAATTCTTTGAATTAGACATCTTTGTTCTACTAGTAACGGTTAGTAAGATGAATACACTAGCCTAAATTAGTTATTTTCTTTCTTCCATTGATAATTAGCACTAGAGGGGATGAGTATGAGTTACCTATTAACTCCAATTGCTATGTTTAGCAGTGCATCCAGAAAAATACATTATCAGTCACAGTAAAATCCTGCTTCTTTTCTCGTATTTATTTTCAGAACTCATCGAAAAGGGAAACGTACAGCTGTGGCAGAACCTCACACTGCACTTTGTTCAAACCAATGTTTGTTTATGTTGTATATTGGGCATATGAATACTCGCATTACTGTTTAAAAGTGTTAATTTCTTCTGACTATAAAAAGTGCAAGTGAAGTATTTATTATGATGATATTGGACTAGCAGTGTACAATCTGTATTTATATAAATTATTTCATCAAATGGAGGCCAGTTTTGGCCCCAATATAGGGCCAGTTCTATGAACTTTGGTAGAGTCAGGAAATAATTTGACCCTGTTATTTAAAAATTAAAGTAATTTCATTTTAGTACATAGCCTTACAAAATCATCACTTCTTCCATATCAGATGCTACCTTCATGAAACAGCTAATATTTATTTTCCTATGGTTCAGAAAGTCTTATTCTATTAATGACTCCTAATGTTTATATGTATTTATATAACTTATTGTGTTTGTAGCTTAAAGTAAACAAGTTCATATTGTTCAGTTGATGAGTTATATTGAAATATGAAACTTGTCATACTGAAAATTGTTAGAAATAATGAATAGTTAATAACATGGATTCGCATACAACAGCACCATAATTAATAATGTGCAGAATATCCGGTCAAATAAAGTAACTATCTGCTCATAATTAAACTAGATACTCTTGCGTCTTTTCCCCCTCAAGATACCTGACATCTGTAGTAGTTATAACTGCAGGACACAGACATCAAAGTACAAGGAGAAGTACTTAAGTAGAAAGATATGCTCTGGTCAGGACTAAGATGGGAGAGCAGACACCTAGATTTTCAAAGCCAAGTGGTGAAAGGTCTGAATGGAGACCTGGTCATAAGTGTTTCATTCTGGCAGTAGCCTAGGCATTAATCTCAGCTTCCATTTGTGTGGAAGAGAACTTCCTCTCCTTGTGATAGACTTCCGATACTGTATTTTATCTGCATATAACACACCAGTCTTACTGTCCTTCATATAATAACCAGAGCCTCTGTAATGACTACTGCCATGGAAAGTACTTGTTGATTATGAAATTGTTGATGACGAGAATGGTCTTAGAATTCAAAATTTTTTTTTTCCAAGTGGGTGACCGAAAAAGAAACAGGATGCAGTTGAAGAGGGGCACAAGAGAAATAATGCATTTTGGGATAATCTGCAGCAGAAATGGAGGAGGACTGGTTAATTATTAGCTCTAGAAAAGAGTCTGAGGGATTAGATAAAGATAAGAAAGCAAATCTAACTCATCAATGTCATACTGTTCGAGAAAAACATTGTGTGTAGTTTTGAGTAATGCACAGAAGACATGCACAGACTAGAAAAACTTGGACTAGACAAACTAGTTTGCAACAAGATTGTCTCTTTCCAGGAAGTTTGTGGTTGTTTCATCTCAAGGAAAAAAAAGCAGAGGAAAAACTGTCAGCAATCTTTACATTGAAAAACTGCACACATGGATAGAAAGGAAATAACG
This sequence comes from Rhabdornis inornatus, assembly GCA_013397075.1. Lineage (NCBI taxonomy): Eukaryota > Metazoa > Chordata > Aves > Passeriformes > Rhabdornithidae > Rhabdornis > Rhabdornis inornatus. The sequence goes on from VWZS01000184.1 coordinate 667,673, forward strand.
CATATAAAATTCAGTGCTATGTGATTTAGTAAGAAATGTTTATCTTGATCTTTTAAGAGTATCTTTGATAAATTCTCATGAGATGACAGAATGTGGAATGCTGCAGGCCCATATTATTTTCTTCATGCGATGTTGGACATTTGTTCTTTTTTCTATTATGTGTTTTAAAATACAATTAGTTTTAAAGAAGGAAATTATTCCTGTTCAGTTTTGGAACGAAATCATAGAATCATAGAATATGCTGAGTTGGAAGGGACCTATTAGGATTTTCAAATCCAGCTTATGGCCCTGCACATGGCATCCCAAAGAGTTACTCCTTGTCCCTGAGAGCACAAATGCTCCTCTGTCAAGCTTGCTGCTGTGACCACTTCCCTGAGGAGCATGTCCCAGTGCCCAACAACCCTCTGGGTGGAAAAAATTTTTCCTGATACCCAACCGAAATCTCCCCTGACCCAGCTTCATGTCCTTCCCTTGGGTGCTGTCACTGGTCACCACAGAGAAGAGATCAGTGTCTGCCCCTCCTCTTCCCTTCACAAGGAAGCTGTGAACTGCAATGAGGTCTCCCCTCAGTCTCCTTTCTCCAGGCTGAACAGACCAAGTGACCACAGTCCCTCCTCAAATGGCTTCCCCTTAAAGCTCTTCACCATCTTTGTTGCTCTCCTTTGGATACTATCTAATAGTTTAAAGTCTTGTTTATATTTTGCCACCCAAAACTGCCCCCAACTTGAGGTGAGGCAGCCCCAGTGCAGAGCAGAGTGGGACAATCAGGGCCTGCTTTGGTGTTTTGGTTTTCTGCCTACCAGGAAAAGAACAATAGCTAGGAAACTCAGAAGGAGAGAAGTATTGACTAGAGTCATAGTGTGCCAGGTCACACTCTTCTTCCCAGAATTTACTACTCGCTCTCTGTGACAGTTTCTTTTTCATCACCCTGCCTTTTTTGAAGTCCACTGTGAATTTGTCTCTTTATTAAAAATTCTCAGTGCTCACTTGCTTAAGAACACTTTGAAGAAATATCCATTAGCAGAGGTGAAGGTATAGTCAAGAGACTTTAATTTGCAGTTGTGGTATCCTCTCAGTCGTTATGACATGGAGTCTTGGAGTAGCCAAGTCACTTTGTAGGTGTCAGTCCTAGAGCTAAGCCAAATAATTACCTTGGAAAAAGTACCAATTTTAAATGTGGAGTTTTATGGCTTCTTGGTCAGAATTTGGCCAATTTTTTCAGCATTAAAGCTTTTACTAGTCAAGTTACTAGCCATTTCAGAAATCTGTTAGTTACTGTTACTGTATTTATCCTTCCTTCTCCTGTTTACCCTTCACACATACATTGTATTTAGTGTCATAATTCAGAGTACTCATCCCATGCAGGGAACTCTTAAGTTATTAATGTCTGTCTAGAAAGAAATTTGGTTTTATTCTTAGATGCCTAATTCAGGACCACGAGCCAAGAAAACCCATGCGAATTTTGTAGGTGCATTCCCAAGACAATACAGTAAAATCAAAATCTGTCGTTCTTATATCCACATGGACACACTCTTGAATTATCAAATTCAAACAGTGAGTGCAAAGACAGTAATGCTCCTCACTGTATTATGAATATATGGAATAATGGAACTTTTCTACACATACAGCCCAAACCTTTCCATTATTGTAGAAAAAGCAACATTTTCCATCACAATGAATGCAACACTACAAAATAATAATTAAAAATGTGTTGCTGGTTGCTAAGTGGATAATGCATGGCTTTTAATTAGCTTGGAAATAAGCTCTCTTGTACTATGAAGTGTACAGAAGTGTTAACCTTAGCTGGAGATTCTTCAGCAGGCATACTGAAGAAACACTACATAATGCAATAAGCTGGATATTCATATTGATAATGAAATTCAGTATTATATTGTAAAACTAATGTAGTTTAATTTGATTTGATTACTTTCTATAGCAAGGTAATGACATATGTAATATCAAAGTGAAATCTTTCTATTCCCCATTTATTTAGTAATCTCTTACGGCGTCTGTAAGGAAGGTATTTAAACCCACACATAACCAATGTGCCTGAGATACTCAGCTTGGTGTGGAGCTTTGATTGTTTGTTTGTTTTTTATTGAAAAAATAATTGTTTACATCACATTGCCATTAAAGGCAATTTAGGTTGCCCAAGTGTAGCTGATGGATTTGCACAGCTGGAAAAGAGACCTAGTTTGGCATCTGGAAGCTTTACTGTTTGTGAGGATGTGAAAATGTGGAAACTGAGACTGAAGTAATATTCTGGCAACATAGTTGTAAACTGAGCACATATGAGAAGATTTGAGTGACTACAAGCAACTTTGGTCACTCTTCTGGGCATAACTTAAATCACTGCATTAGGCTTGGTATCATTTGAGCCAGTTGGATTCCTCTGCACCACTCGAAATGTAGATGTTAGAGATCCAATTCTAGAATCCACTAAGGTATTTGAGATTACTGACACATTCTTTTCAAGTCTGAGGCAAGCATTTCTGCTGTACCTGAAGTTAAATTAGTAGGCTAGCAACAAGCCAGAAGCCAGCACTGCACCAGAAAAGCCATATCACCTTCCATATTGAACTGGTAAGGAAAGAAGAGGCCAAACTCTGTCCTCTTGCAAAAATCAGCTCATCGTTTTTACTGGGTTTAGAATTGATCTGGATTGGCATAGAGGAGTGCATCATTCCTTTTCATGTCTGGAAGATAAAAAATTGTCTCACACAGCAACCATTTGCTTACCAGTAATACTGTAAAGTAGTGGCATTAAGACACAGGCAGTACAGAAACAATGGTTAGCTTCAACTATGTAATGAATACCTTCAATTGGGTTTAGAGAGACTTAAAATATGCCCACGATTTTCAGAGCTTCAAGTAGAAGCTGCAGGCTGTTTTTCTTAAGGTTTATTATGTTTAACAATTTCTTGTTGCTTTTATGTTTTATTATATATATGTTTATAAGGATAGTATAAACTGAAAGCTTATTTGGCCCTGTCCCAGTTTGCTTGCAGCCTAGTGGTAATATGGAAATATGATGGGGGGATGCATGGGGTAGGGAAAAAGTTATGGGGAAGATAACTGGATGTCTTGGTTTTATTGCATGCCTTGATATTTTCATTGAATCTTCTTTCCTTTCTTTCTTTCTTTCTTTCTTTCTTTCTTTCTTTCTTTCTTTCTTTCTTTCTTTCTTTCTTTCTTTCTTTCTNTTCCACTTCTCCTTTTCTCTTCTTCACACCTCCACATTTTCCAAGTTTAAGCAATTTTGCTTGGAAAGAAAATCTGCCTCCAGCAGTACGTCATAGAACTGGACGTTGCACATGCTCGACACCATGAAGAAATTGGTGTTAACTAAATACCTGTGAGCTCCACATCCAACAGAAAGTGATGGTATCTTCTTTCAGTGTTTGGCTCTAATATTTTTTATTTATTTATGAAAGAAATTTTATTTGATTTTGCCTTAGGAAATATGACAGTGTACTTAGATGGTTCATTTCATTTTCAAATTTAAAAGTGCGACTGAACTTTGAAATGCAGTATATCTGGAAAACATGTTCTTTGTTTTCAAGTACTAGAACCCAAATAATGTGTTAATAAAAGTCCCACTGGTCATTTTCAGAATTAGGGTTGTCCATAAGTGCTAGTAATATTATGAAAAACTATTTTCAGAGTTCCTTTTTTCCTAGTCCTCCCTAAGCCTCTGACTCACCACAAATTATTGTTTTTGGTTTTTAAGCTCATCATCTTCTTTACCTCTGTTCTTTCCCTGTTTTCCTTCCACCACAAGAGAAAACCTACAGGGCAACTTGCAAGATACATAGATGCCTTGGAGGGGAAAAGAGGAGACAGTTGTAGGTTATCTGAAGTGTGGGTTGTATGGGAGTTTACTTTCCAAAACAGGTGTGGGTTATCTGAGTAGCAGGCTATATACAGAAAAATATGGTAATATAAAAAAAAATTTAGTTCTATCTGATACATTATTCTAGGCTTGTGAAAGGGCAAATTTGTTTTTCTGAGATATGCATATCTATACAATTTCTTTTCTTATGTGACAGCAAGCATGTGCAACTGATAAATTTTAGTGTTTATGCTTCTCTTTTATACCAAGATTTTGTATGTGATTAGAAGCTGTAATATTGCACAAATTTTTTTGTTGTTGTTGTTTTATACATTTTCAGTTTTATATTGTGGCAGGCTGATTTTAGATAGGAAAATGAAATTATTAAAATTACTTTTTTTTTTCATGAAGAGAAAGTATATATAAATATAATCTGACACAGAGGGCTTGATATTGCATCATGAATGCCCCAAAACCAAACCGGATAGTTTCAGATGTCATAACTCTTGCTCCAAAAAACCCTGGGCATTATTTTCAGAAGCTTGATGTATTTTTGTCATCCAAGCTGAACATTTACAACTCATGAATAAACAATGGGCTTAAATAGCACTTTGATAGCAATTCCTAAGTATTGTACCAATAGGTAACAGAAAGTTGCAATCTGCACCAGCAAAGATTTCTATGTTGCAAGCTGACAAACTATGCAGTAAAATGGTAATCAGAAAGATATTTAATAGGCAATTATTAGATGTACCACTGAGAGTGATCTTTTCCTTTTTTTTTTTTTTACTTTGGCAGCTTTCATTAAATGATTTTTTTTTTTAAATCTAAATGAACAACCATATTTTCTAATGCCAGTTTGTTTCTTCAGGTGGCAGAAAATAATGTCTGCACTTTTCTTTGACATTAACTATATTATTATTGTTAACATCATCGTTATCACTACCAGTACTGCTTTATCAATAAATTTTTTCGGGTTTATTTTATTAAATCAGGGCATGTTCTACAAATGTATTTAGGAACTAACTCCTAATCTGTCTCCCTAAACATTGACGATATATTAATTCAGAGTTTATTAATACCATTGAAAGTATAATATCTTCAAAGATGTGCATAGTTAAAATTGCAGATGCAATACCTGTTACTTCAAGTGAGAGAAATCAAACATCCATTATGTACTAAAATAAATTCCCATAGGCAATTTATAAGAGGAAAAAGAACAAGTTACTAGTGAGACAACATTTTTCATTAAATGGCTGGTTTATTTCTTTATTTTAACCCTGATTCTTTAAAAAAAGCGGAAAAATGTAACTCAAATCCATATTTAATAGTTTTATGACACAATAGATTTTTCCAGTTTTCCTATATTCCAGTCTTAGTTGACCAATTCTCCTGTCTCAAAGAGGCTAATTCCATACTGAGGGAAAGCCAGCATTGCCCTCTACTTTCTACTTTCCTAAAAGCATCGCACATCCTGCTGGGAAGAAGAAACTCAGAAAGGATGATGAAAGGACATGAAAGAATGCTGCATGGTCCATCATTAATTTCTACAAGTTGTGTTTCTGAGACCTTCCCGTTTTCATTCTAGTAGAGTCTCAGTTGTACAGAGCCCTCTAGGTAACACATGCACAAATGCATTTCTTTTCGGGTGTAGTATACAATGCCCTGAAAAAACAGGGATATTTTTTTTCTTGCAGTGAGGAATTTTCAATTTTGCTGAATGCAGCCTAATTTTATTGAATGTGACAGTCAACAAGACTGAATTACACTTTTTCCAATTTTTGTATTCAGAGTAGGTTACTGGGGCATAGGCTGGGTGATACTACGTAGATGAGCTCTTAGTGACCACAATGATAACTCATCTATATATTCTTGAATCTCATTTTGCAGTCCTGTGGATATGATGCTAGCCATCCAAGTGACCCAATTTGAACTCCATTTCTATGGCATTTATTAGTGTGCCATCAGGACAATGATTAGAGCTTTAAGTATCCATTTCTTACAGAGGACATTGTGGTTTCTCATATAGGTATTGTGGGTTGCATGCAATTTTTTTGCCTATGTATCATGAAATGCTGCATTTTCTGTTTTCTTCTCTAACTCCAAAAGGTTTTGCAAGGAAAAAAGTCAGAGACCTTCCCTTGTCCTTATATAAAGATGAGTATCCATTTCTAAAAGAAGCATCATGTTAAGTGCAGTTGTTAAAATAACCGTAGCATATTACATCGCATTTCTACCTCTTCCACTTTTCTGCCAGGCCTAAGAGTGTGAGACACTTACGCACACAGTGACATTACCAGGCATAAACAAAAGCAGCTGTGGCAGAAGTAAAGAACAAAGCCTTCTAAGGAATTTTCCTAACTTCAAAGATGAGCAGAACAAGGAAGTAATTGCACTTACAGCATTATTTTATGGCTTTTCATTAAATCCAACAAAGAGCATAATAAAGAATCCAGGAACAGTAAGGGACAGATTTCTATCTTTCATTCATAGTACTCAGTGCATATTTTAAAATATGCTACAAGATGAGGTGTATCTGAAGGTACCAGCAAGGAGTAAGTTTTCAATGTCTTCTATAGTTTTAATTATTTGGAAAAATGATGAGTAAACTCATTTGTTGCAGCTTTGTGTCAGTACATGAAAACTGATTCAAAAATAGGCTTGCATGGTCCATGCTGACTTCATGAACATTGCCACTATGGCATAGCGTTCCAACAGGGGTTGTATTTCAGGTCCAAATAGCCATGTAATCTAGAACAATACATCTGGAAAGAACAGGAAGAAGATACATTTCTCTAAGAGTATGATCTAGTCTGGCAAGTTCTTCACACTTTTGGCAGTGTGAACTTTCAGTCTTTTATATTGATAAAAGTGATTTTTTTTGGTTGAAAAACTTGATGATTTTGTAAAGTAACTTAAGGTGGAAAAGAAATACTTTATATTAGTTTATTACTAGAAATAATTATTTCTATTAGTATCTACAGACATCATTAATTTAGGAGTTACTTGAAAGAAAATTCGGTCAGGTCTTCTAATACATCATGGTGGCCAGGAAGCTTCCTCTCCATAGTAGTCTTTGTCTAAACAGTGGTATGGAAGCATGTTGAAATGGACATTGGTGGTTTTGTATCAGTTCCCTGTCTTGAAAACTGGTAGAAATAGAGGTTATTTATTAAGCAGTAAAAAATTCTGCCCCTTCTCAGAGAGATTTGGATAACTGCAAGTTACATCTTCCTCTGAGTGTTTATTCTAAGTCCTTCAACTAGAGACTTAAAAAAAAAAAGTTTTTTCTTTGTATAGTTGATGTTTCATTAATTATTTTCCTCAGACTGCAATCATGCACTGGAGAGAATTGAAGGGACACGTGTTAAAAAAATAAACAGAAGAAAACCAGTGATCTGTTAGACTAAGGCAGGAAAAGAGAAAAGTTACAGAGGAGATAAAAAAGAAAAACTGTAATAAAATATATTAATATGTAACAAGCAGTGAATTTATACAAGGTCAGAGCTATCAGTTTCAAACAGATGAAAAAGTAAAGAAAGGTACAATTTTGATGAAAGCATTTAAAACAGCAAAAACCAACAATCAGGAATGTAATGAAAAGGGTCGTGTACTAGACTTTCAAATGCAAGAAAAGTGGAAGGCAGAAAAAGAAACTTGAAGAAGATTCTAAACAGAAGCAAGCCTAATGGAAAACTGAAATGCAGTCCTACCAAAGGTAACTGTACCTGAAGACAGCTTGAAAAGCATGTAGTTGAAAATGAAAGAAAAGTTTATATCTCCTATGAAAATGGAACATGATACAGTTAAGACCATATCTAGCTTCCCATAATTAATCATGGAATAGCTGAGATGGAAGGGGGCCTCTAGAGATGATGCAGCCCAAAACTCAAAGCAGGGTCTGCTAGAGCTGGTGACTCGGGGTCTTGTCCAGTCAGGTGTTGAATATATCCAAGGATATTTCCACAGCCTCTCTGGGTAGCTTGATACAATGCTTCACACTCTCACAACAACAGCAGCAGCAACAACAAATTCCCCCACATGTTCAAGCAGAATTTCATATATTTCAATTTTTGCCCATTGCCTCTGGCCCTTTCAGTAGGCAGCACTGATAAGAGATTGTCTCTGTCTTCTTCATTCCCCTTCCCCACCAGGTATTTACAGACATTGATAAGATCCCTTCTCTGGTCTAAATGCTCCCAGCTCTTTCACACTCTTTTTATGTGGCATGTTATTCCTTCCCTGCCCAAGGCTGCCATAAGCAAAACACCCAAAGACTAATCTGGTCATTCAGTTTTGTCCAAGATTTTTATAATTTTGCTGTATTTCTAGTAAAGAAAGTGCTTAATTAAGAAAACTTTAATTTTATTTATAGCCCAACTTCTATCTACTACTTTCCAACTATCTATCTACATCTCTTTTTTAATTGCAAATCTCAATTAGTAGCATGTAAATCATATATTGTTGGTTTAAATTTTACCATAATGAAATGTGCTTACTGTCAAAGCCATGGATGTCATTTATTTATTTTACATAAACTGGAAAGCTTGTCATTTTATAGTAGAAAATCCATATAATGCTTAACATCATAATTTGTTCTTTAGGATATTCATGTCATTTCTTCAACAGATACACTAAAGATGCTGCTTCACAAAGGAGTTATACTGTACAAGAGATGGATTTGTACAGTTACTTTTTCCCTGCTGGACTTCACATTTGGTAATCCAGGCTCAAATTTCAAAGTGTGCCATCATGAACTAGGGCTGGAGGTGTCACCTCATAAAGTCAAACTTCTGTGTGTCTACTTAAAAGGATTGGGGCCTAAGTCAGTTCTGAACCTCTAAAAACTCGTGACTTGCAATTTTCTGATCATGAGCAACAATTTTAATTTGAAATATTCTGCTTAACTCTGGCTATTTGAGCACAGAATTTGGTTTTCAAGAGTATGCGAGTTTTGAAAGAAAAAATATTGCTGTCTCCCTTATCTTTGGATTCAGGAGATGCAGCAGTAGAGAACTGTAGTAACTACAATCAGAGCAGATTAGTTCTCAGGAATCAATCACAGTTATCAATTGCAGTTGTTAATGGAAGGTTGCATGACAAGATTGAAGGTTTTTTGATTCTTCACCATTGTATTATGGTGAAAGAATATCTGGTTTGGTAACCCAGAAAATATTTTTAACAAATGAAAATTAGTACTTGACTGGACCAAGAGAAAATCTCTACCCTTTTTCATCATTATGCCGTATGTATACTAATCCAGAAGCAGGTAAGGTCTCTTGTATCACATTGTGCAACATTCCAGTGAAATAGTATTGGAGTTCCATGCAAGATTGTTTTAAGGGGAAGACAAAGGATGCAGATTCTTGTATTTCATGAGAATTTTTTTACGCACATATGCTCTTTCATTATCAGGTGGTATAAAAATTGTTGCTCTACTCAGTTTGATAAGAGATGCTGTTGTTTAACTCATTAGAAATGAGTGCTTTATGTTATGTCTTAAATTTTGGTACAGAGTATTATAGATAAGCAGCATCTGCTACTTGTTTGGCTTCTTGGTCTGTCATAAGGCCAAGCATAACTTGGAATGGCAGAAATGCCACTGTGCAGAGATAGCTCCATCAGGAAAGATATTTTTCACCTTGGTCAACAATTTTTTCCTGCTAAAAGATATTCAGAATGGGAAGAAAAAACTGTTTAGTTTTTTTCTCAAGGCATGCCAGCATGAATATGGGGGGCAAAATCAAAAATAAATCTACTTTAGAAGAAGAAAACATTATGTATATGAGTAAAATTTTCAACTATTCATTTATTATATCTGCCAAAAAGGATAGAGTATTTGGCTGCTCCAACTGTTTATATTGGGTCAGTTGCCTAGTTGTTTTTTCAAGGAGAACCAGAAAAAACAAAGTGGTTTTATACATAAATCTGAGACTAGAAACAGGAAGAATTACTAACTAAATAAATGCTTTTAAAAGCTGTCAGTGAGAAAGTTGAAGGCTTATTTTTATTAGTCTAGGCAAAATTAGATGTTCTCTAAATATTTCTTAATGAAAGAAAAGGGACAGCTCTGGAGAAGTTAAGTGGTAGACAAATTAATCTGCATTGTGCTTCACTACTAACCTCCTCTCCTGTCTTCTTGAGAGAGTACTGTATGCTGATACATACATATGTCTGCAAATAGAAAGGTAAGAGCTTGAAAGTGCCACCATTTTTTCTGCTACATTGTTTCTACTTTATCAAGTAATCTTATCCACAATTTAGGTCAGAGAGAAAATATACCATAGATTTGTGGCAGGGATAAAAGACCACAATGGCTTTTTTACAAGGTGTTAAGTGTTTTCCATATTTGGGAGATATTAAAGCCAACTAGCTTTGGATGTGAAATTGATACTGAGAGGTATTGTGAACTCAGACTGGACCAAACCTTGGCTTCATCCCTCACTCTTGAGCTCCACAGGAGGTTTTGAAGTTTATATTCAGATGTACAGAATTAGCTGATTTGCATCTGTCCCAGCTGGACTACATGATAATGCAAAATTTCAGTGTACTAGCTTCTGCTGAAACTTAGAATAATAAAAGAACTATGACTACATAGATAATTCAAGAATGTTTATATTTGATAATTTAGACAAGTACTCAGACACCTAAATTATAATCCCAAACTTTTTGCTCATATGGTGAGGAAAATATTATATGAAAGAGCAGCTACTGGTACCTTGGTGCTATGCTGAAACCCATTTTCCTAGAGCTAACTTTTTTTTTTTTTTTTTTTTTTTTTTTGGTGTGTGTTATAGGAGGGAGGATCTTTAATTAAATCCCTAAGTAACCAGTAAGAAATCCACCTTCTATGACAGATAATTGGGAGTATTTGTACCCAGAAGAGTTTTGGAGTTCCCAACGTAACGAGGAGAATGGCAGAAAGGCCTGAACATTTAGTTCGTCCTGTTTTGTTAGAGGCAATAGATGATAGTTTTGGTGCACTCACTGACTGGGAACAAAATATAGTGAATGTCATAGAAACAGATTTCTGGTTTCAGTAATTTCTTGGTTTGTCCGTTGTTGACCTAAGTAAGACTAAAGAGAAGTCAAATAAAACATTTTTATATTTTAATTGTCCTTTGTTTTTAGTAAATGAAAAACATTTAGAAAATGGAGGAGTTACTCAGAAATACTTTTAGAAGCAATCTGCACAGGCTCTGGGAGTCCCAAGAATTCACAGGCAAATTGTGACTTTCCCAGAAGTGATATCAATTAGGAAAACAGAGCAATTGTTGGAAAAATGTGAAGGTTATCATGCAAAGCATGTTTATATGGTTTAAGTGAGAGGAAATGATGGCAACTCCCAGAGTTGTGGGGGAACTTCCTCTTCAGAATATCCTGACTTTCATTTCCTTTGCTTAAAGCCACATTAGTCCTGATCATTGTCAGAAGAATCACAAATATTGTCAATGCATAAAGATAAATCCAAAATAAATACTCCAAAAGATTAACATATATATGGTTATATAATGTAATTTTACTTAAATAAAATACCATTTATTTTTTTGTCTCCACATTTGTTACATCATTCTTAAAATTATATTTCTTTCACTATGATATTTTCAAATATTTTAATTTTATTTTCCCTTTTTCTTTGTCTTTCTGATTAAATATATATGATTCCTAAAGTCCTGTAATTTTGCTTTGAAGTCCCAGTTCAAAATCATTACTAGTTTCTACATAAGCTGTTCTGAGAAAATTCATCATAAGTCATATCTTCTAAGGCAGAGAAAGTTCACATTAATTGGAACCAACTCAGGAACTGGTCGTAATAGCTGCACCCGCTCGTCACTATTCCCTGTTGTCTTCAAAGTAAAGCTTAACTTTCAGTTTTACATTATTAACCTGCTTTGGTTGGCTTTATCTGAGCTGTTCCTTCTAGGCCTGGATGGTATTTCACCACCTTCCTGAGCTGGCAGGCGCACAACAGCATGAGCACTTAAAGAATTTTTTTTTGTACTAATATAAATAAATAAAGTATGTTCTTCAAAGTCTGCAATGTTATTGGATCAGCATATCCTTTAATACCAAGAAAACATGCTGGCAGGATGATTATTTGTCACTTGCCCTCTGTGTTGTGGCTGGTCTACAGTAGACCCAATTGTACAACAGGCAACACTCAATACCCTGCTTAGAAATAAATTCCAGAAGTTTAGATAGATCAGAGATGTAGATATCTGGGAGCACAGAAAACAAATTCTGTTTTTCCAGATATAGATAAATACTTCAATGTAAATTTCAAAATGTTTTTGTGTTTTAATGACACTGGCTTATCAAGGTCAGTAAAGAAGCCGCTGGCCCTTTCATTCTAGAACTCGTTCCTGGCATTACCCATACCCATACAAAAAAGACCTTTCTGTTTTTTCAAAAGTGTACTTGTGCCAATAGAAGTCAGAGGAATAACTTAATTCTTCTGCAACCTATGTGCAAAAGAGGAGAGAGGTTGTAGTACTCTTTTGTTCTTGTACTTAGTAAAATGGTAAATAGTTCTGTTGTTTTAAATGGAGTTGTATAAACCTTGCTGAACTGAAGGCACCCAAGTGTCCCACCTAAACCTGCTCTAAGCTTTCTTGGCTTTATCATAAATTAGCAAGGGTCTTAAGCATTAGATCCAGGATTCTCAAATCAGATGAAAACTTGAACTTTCACATATATGCTGTTTCCAGCTGCCTTTATTTGGTCAGGAAAAGCTCAGAAGTGCAAAATCAAACAGATTGATAGTCATAAAGCCAGTAAAATGCCCCAAACTTATTATCATTTGAGAACAAATTAACAGCTATTTTTTGAAATGCACAATTTGCAAAAGAGCAATATGAATATATTCTCACATTTATTTTGCTGAATACTGTTGGTTTAATCTTTCAGAAAATGCTGCTGCAGTATTTATTTGTTATAAATGTGAGGTGATGGGACCTGATGTCTTCCCCTGAAAACAAATGTTTACAAATATTCAAGTCCATAAATCTGTAGGAGAAACAAAATACAGAAAATTCTTGTTAATGCAGTACAATTTCTGGTAATTTTATAGTCTAATTTTCAGTGGTTCCCTACAGAATGAATGCGGTTCAGAAGGCAATTCTATAAAGTACTTTGTGGATAACTATTATCGGCTAATTATTAGAAATTGCATGTTGTTGTTAATTGCATAAATAAATTGTTTTATCTGAAAGCCATTAAAAAAATGTTGGGTCTTTGAAGCATATATGGTTTTGATGTTCCTGTATAAAACATTTAACTGTTTAGCTCTAAAATAATGGCATGGTGCTTTAAACCATTTTTTTTACTCTAATGCATTGAAAGGGGAAAAAAAACCTCTGATTTTTGAAGAGCTTTTTTTGTGAAGTGTAGCCTGATGAACCTTACACTGAGAGGTAATAGAAATGCTGATGTTTCTGGCAAATACTGAAGTCATTCCCCTCTGTCTTTTTGAAATAATGAAAAAATAAAGTTATACAGAGGTATTTTCATTGACCTATTAAAATTTAGAGCAGCAGACATACAGAAGATTCTAGAGACATGATGATATTTATTGTGAACATTCAAATTTAAAAATGCATTATACTATTTTTGTGAGGATGTCTTTGTGGGATTATTGTCAGATTTGTGGGGCTGGCCTTAACAAACTAGAACCTCTACCTGTTCTTATTTTAAATTAGTCAAGGTATGTAAAGGTATTTTTCCTAGCTAGACATGTTGATTATGCTATTTTTTTTATGTCTCTCTGGGTAAAATCAAGAGCTGTAGAAGTTGCTTTCTCTGAATTCCTTCAGCTTTGTAAACTCTAGAACAAACTGGGGTGTTAGGGCTGACTAGGTAGACTTCTTCCTTGAAGTGTCATCTGAGTCAGAATTCTATATTGAATATCTAGCTGGACCAGGCAGGTTCTGTTTCTGTTTTGAAGTAGACAGTACCAGCAGCACAGGTAGAAAATATGCTTTACCCAGGGAAAGGGCATTGCCATGGATAATGTTTTAGCATTTGTACTGTTATTGGGATTATGCTTAGTACTGTAAGCAATGAGCCAGTCCAAAGAAGAGTAACCTTGAGCAAGAGATGGTATTATTACACGATGGATATTGCTAAAATGGTTATTTTGCACATAAGGAAATGGGCCAAATCTCACTTGTTTAGAGAGAGAAAGACTAGGAATCCAGGACAAGTGGAGAATAGGAATACAGGACAAATGGGTACATGGGACAGACTGTTTCTTCTTGTGGCTGTCCTTATGCATATTAGTGCTGCAGCCAATGAAGAGAAACTGGCACTTGTAATTTGAAATTCTTCTCTTCCTAAAATATACATTGTCATCTGTGCTTTCTGTGATCCTCATAGGCAAACTCAGAAAGTGGGGACTGGATGAGTGTACAGTGAAGAGGATTGAGAACTGTCTGAACAGCAGATCCCTGGGGGTTGTAATCAGTGGCATGCAGTCTGGTTGGAGGCCTGTCGCTGTGTCTGAAGGAAGGTGTCAAGGGGATGAAGCCAGGCTCTTCTCTGTGGTGCCAAGCAATAGGACAAGAGGCAGTGGGCAGAAACTGATGCACAGCAAGTTCCACCTGAATATCAGGAAGAACTTCTTTACTGTATGGGTCACTGAGCTCTGGAACAGATCACCCAGCAAGGTTGTGGATTCTCCCTCACTGGAGATATTCCTGAACTGTCTGCATGCAAGCCTGTAAAATGTGCTCTAGGATGACCTTGCTTGAGCAGGGAGGTTGGACCAGATGACTCACTGTAGTCCCTTCCAACTTTACCCATTCTCAGATTCCGTGATTCTGTGAACTACAGTTTGTGGGCCATACCTAGTTGAGAAAAGTAACCGATAAGCTGCAGGACAGGGCTGCTCTTCAGACTTTTTCAGAAAAGGACCTGGAGTTCCTGGTGGACAGGCTGAATGTGAGTCAGTTGTGTGCAGTGGCTGCAAAGAAAGTCAACTATGTAGTGGACTGTATTAGCAAGAGATCAACCTGCAGGTTGAGGGAAGTGATCCTTCCTGTCACTGTGTGTGGCATTTCTGTCCGGTCTGTGACTGGCTTCACATTGTCATTTGGGTGCTCAGGCAAGTGGAGGACATGTCCTATGAGAAGAATTGGGAGAAATTAGTTTATTCAGAATTAGTAAGAGAAGCAGAGGGAGGATCATTTTGCTGCCGACAGCTGCTTAATTGGAGGGCAGAGAGAAGACCCCTTCCAGAAGCTGTACACTGACAAAGATAAAATGTTGACATACTAAAACTAGAGAAATTCTGAATAGAAATCAGAAAACATTCCTTCATAATGAGTATGATCAAACACTGGCACAGGTGTCCAACAGAGGCTGCAGAATCTCCATCCTTGACAATACTAAAAACTTGTCTGGATAATGTTCTTCACAACATGATCTAATTAAATATGCTTTGAGATAGAGTTGGAATAGAGATTTCCAAATGTCCCTTAGAAGTAAAAGTTTTCAATTCTATACTAGAAAGCTGAGTCTAGTTTTAACATTTGTTTCTACACTGTCAAAAACAGGTGGGTTTTTTTTGAGAAAATGAGTTGCCATTTAGTAGTAATCAGCCAGCAATCTTACTTCTGTAGCTAGGTGGATTTTAGAGGCACAGAATTGTCTTCTGGCATGTCAAGTGGTGGGGACAGGGAAGAGAAAAGAAAAAATATTTAAAAATGAAATAGCATGACTAAATGCAATAGAATTCAGAAAGTACCACTGAACTGAAATTAGCCAGTGGTAACTGCTGATACTTTCTTCCACGTTGCCTCCTGGTGTCCTCTGTGCTGATTCTTATGTAAGTCACATTGAGCCCATTAAAAATTATGAGTATTTGCCGAACATAACATAAAAAGTCATATTACAATTGATGTAATCTACTGCTATCTGGGAATTTTCATAAACTATTACAGTATAATGGTGCCTGCTAGCACTGCTATAATTAATTTAAGATAGCATTTCCACTAAACCCCCTTATTTTCCAGAACTTACGCATCTGATAAAAATTCCTCCCAGGCTGAAACTAGGTACACAGGATCTTGACTGTGAAATCAATTATTCACAAAACATTAACAGAAGAAAATATGATCATTTCTTATGACATTTTAAAATGGGCATTGTTTTACTAAAATAAATGCAGCAAGTGGAGGCTGGAAGTGACAAATGGCTGCTAGCTTTAACAGGAAGGGGTAAAAAAGTGTCAACAGTGATACTCAGAGTTGCACAAGGAGATTAAAACATCTGTGGATCACACCTCTTTTTTCCAGCTATCCAACCTCAACAAAATTTCGCATTTTAAACCAATGCTTTGATTTAGTGTATCTTTCTTTTTATCCTTAACAAAAATGTGCCTTTGGATTTTTCTTCAGCATACAATAATAGTTGAAGAGAAATGTTAATGGTTCAAAATCAATTTTTGTTTCTTGATATTCATTTTCTTTTTTGAAAGTCCTGGTACATTCAACCTGATAATTAAAAATCAAGTGGTCATTTTACAGGAAAAATGAAACTTTATAGTCCTGTTAGGAAAAATAACAAACCTCACCAACAATTCTGTTATAGTAACTGAAGATAGAAATGTATTGGAGGAACACCAAATATTGACATGTAGACTGTCATTTTGAAAAAAATCTCTTTATATGATGCCTGCCAGCAGAATGTACCACCCTTCCAGCTTCAGCCTCTTTCAGTTAGTAAATGGGCCTTTGTTACTTTCACATTAATGAGGACTCTCAGACCTCAAGTTTTGACCAGTTTGTCTCTCCACATCAAGTCCGTTGCTCACAGCTATTCTCTGGATGACAAGAAGAGACCATGGAGACAAATTCTTTGTCCAGCTCATGCGTGAAGCACCATGGAGTGTTCACAGATGAGCATGGGTGACGACAGGTTAACATGGAAAGGAGCATAAGCTGTTGCTGAAAAGGTGATAGGCCTTCTTTTAAGAAGTCTAGGTTTGGAGATTCATTGCTCAGTGAGACAGGAGACAATGAACTTGCAAGAGAATAAAGGGAAATTTGGTCATGGTGACTTGGGGCAATCAAGGGACTTGGAACACCTGGAATCTAGTGAATTAAAACTCCACAAAAGCACATGACTATCAGAAATCCTACAGTGTAATGCAATAATTCAAAATACATGATTCAGAGAATGTCGGTTTTGTAACTGTTCAGAATTTGCTTCAGTTGAGGTCTATTTTAAAGAATGAATGCAAACAAAGATATTTGGATCTTGGTAGATATTTGAACTTCCCTAGGAATCAGGATGATGCAGTTTTGGGTTTTTTGATTTGTTATGAAAAGCTTTTTTAAGAAACTTCCCCAGTTCCTTCTTGCCAGTATTCCTGCAACAGATTTTAAACAAACTGTGCAGAACTTTAGTCTTCCTGCCTTTTCTAAATCCACCATCATATTCATGTTCATATTCATTCTGAGAGAGCTGTGTGTTGATTCAGTAATCACTGTGATGCCTGATCAAATCAGTTGAGATTCACATAACAGAATCAAAGTTTTAAATACAAAATGATTTTGTACATTAATATGAAATTTTGGAAGAATATTATGACTGCACATTAGGGGTTGTTTTCTAAATATTTTAATAATTATATATGTACAAGTTTGATGAAATTTTAAAACAGTTTTATAGGGAAATGAGAGAAAGGTTCAAGCCCAAATTTCATTTCAATGACAGGTTGCATTGCTTTCAGGTGTTCTTTTCTTTGTCACCTATACTTCAGGATTTGAATACAGCAGCAATAACTTCTAAGAAAGCCTGTGTTCTGCGAAAGGATTCATCACTGAAAGGATCTGGAAAATTAATAAGAAAACTTGCCAACTTGTTGGAGAGTCATATGGTATATATTAGTACAATTTTGTTCAAATTAATAATATTTGCTTCGGGGATGGTTTTTAAAAAAATCCCCCTTCAATCTAGGTTCAAAGACCATTAACTGCAAAACCATACTTCATGTTGATGTGCAAACTAATTTTGAGAACATGAACCATAATTCATTTAAGTATCTGTCAATAATCATTATACACTCTAACTGATTAGGGTGTAGGAAGCCATGTTTGAACTTGCTAATCAGACAGTAGTAAGTAAATTGTATTTTCTTTGTGAGCATGACTGCTAAATTCAAATGTTAGGGAAAAAAAACTGATATATAGATAGTCGAACATTTAAATGGAATTCACTAATCAGAACTTTCATTTGAACTACAGGATTTATATACCTTAATGTTACAATTACTTTGTTTTGTAAATCTGTTCTTGCTTCTGAAGATGTGACATTAAGGTTGAACGCTTTTTGTATAGGTCTTAATGGCTGGACATGCAAGAAGATTCCAGGTTTTACCCTTTTGAATATATTGTGTAAATATGACATCTGTAAATCTGCTTTAAAATAGAGACCTTAATTTATTAATCTGGTCATAGTGTTTACTCTAAACATCATTTTGGTGGCTACGATTGACCAGAAGATTTTACCAGTCTTAGGATAAATCTGAAAATGAGATATGCATTAGCAACAATTTCAGCATAGTATTTTGCACAATGTTTGAAAGTTCATGAAAAGAGTTCAGGCTATCTCCTTTTGAGATGGCAGAAAAAGTAGGTACTGAGCATTCTGATTTGAATTTTATTTCTAGAAAAATCATAAAAGATTGTCAAGGCAGAATTAATCTGTTTTTGTTTTTTCCTTCATTTCATCAGGAAAAATAAAAGGCTGACTATGTTGAATGCTTTTAATTATAATTCTAGATTACAGCTAGTTGTCCATAGGCAAAATGAAGTAACTTCCATATTTTGAGTCTGAGTAAGTATCAGTCATGTTTTGCAGCCTGAGAAACCATGGTTCTTCAACTGATTTCACAGGGAAAACAGAGTTGAAAGTTATTGAAAGTATAAGAAAGTAGGAAAGTTAAACATCATTCTACCATCTCCCTTTATTTCAAGGAGCAGCAAACAAAACTCACATCTAAATAGAAGTACAGAATGAGGTGGATTGCTACTACTTGGATTTATACTAGAATATAGTCCCTATTTCCTTTACAACACATATGGGGTCATAAAAAAAAAAGAGGCTGGAAAAGACCTCAGGAGGTCACCTTCCCCATCTCTCTTCCCCAGGGCAGAATAAACAATACATACACCCTTCCTGACAGTATTTGTCCCACTTGCTTTTAAAAACAATGCAGTGACAGAGAAAAACACTGTCTTCCTAGGAATCCCACCTGGGTGCTCCATTATCTTACCATTGTGTGGTTTTCCTAATGCTTAGCTTAAGTTTCCCTTGTTGCACAGACATACAAGTGGTCTTATTGACAGAGAAAATGGAGAACAGTTTATTGCATTCCTCATTGTGGCAGTCTGTGGCATATTTGAAGAGGAGTACATCTCCAATCAGTATCCTCTTCTTAATTCTGAATCATCATGGGAGAAAAGATGTAGCAGCAACATGAAGAAGCAGCCAAGGGCCATTCCATTTTGTGGTGACACAGTTATGCTCCTTATAAGTGACCATGAAACCACAACTGAGGAAATCACAGATATTCAAATTTGTCCAAGTGGAATACACATTATAGTCAGGAGAAAGACAGAAACTGGATCTGCAGTAAGTTAAACCAAATGTCTGACTACAGAACATGTCCTAAAAAAGCTGTAATTTTCCAGGCGAGTACCTAATACTGCATGAAGCCCCCTTTCTGCTCAAGAGATATCAAGAAGTTGCTGGAGAATGTCTCCAGTATTTCTGAATAGTCTCAGTAGGTGATAAGTATATTAATGCCATATTTTTTCATTTAATGCATCACTGTTAAACAACCAGAACAAAATTACTATTTACATCTCACATGCTTTTGATGTAACTTCTTTATTACAGCCCGTTCTGGTAGAAAGAGTTGAAAAAAGTTATAATTAAGCTTCTGTGATAGCTCACCCAGGAGACTTTGAAATGTTCTTTCATAAGACTTTTCCTCCAATAAATCTTGGTCACATATCAGTTGGTGGAAAGTGAGCAATAATGGGATGGGGAGGAAGGGCACTTCAAGAAAACTGATTTAAAATGACAGCGTAGCTATGCAGATGATGATTTAAAGTTTTTCTAAATTAATCCACCTTATCAGGAGCTTCATTGAATCCCTAGAACATTATTGGCAGGGCATGAACACTGACATCTCTCATTCTGTGTTGCTCTTGTGTAATTGCCTTGTTTCACTGCTTCAGCTTTGGTTGGAAGGCGCTAAAAAATTTAGTAAGTACTGCTACATAATCTTTACTTGGTATCTACTTGCTTTCAAGAGTACAGTGATCTCCTATTTCCTGCCAGGAACTTTTTAATTTTGCACCTGGCTTGTGAAACAGATTCCTAAGCAGCCTTAATTATTTAACAAAAACACTGACTTGGCGTCCTGCAACATCAGGGTCTTTTGTTAAATAAAATGTAACTGAGTAAACATGAGACTCTCATCCCTAGTCTTCCTGAGTTCCTTTATGAATGATGGGAATAAATGTTTGATCTTTCCTGCTTCCAGTACAAGCACTGAACAGTTTGTTTCTAAATTTTCTTCTTTGTAATGAGGGAATTTTTACAATACATGGCCTGATAAGTCAATAAACTGAGGCTTCCTTTTAATTTATTTGCAAACAGAAACATTGCCTCCAATACATTGGAGGCCATATAGATATTCCACTATGACCAAAGTTTATGGCAAGCCCTTTTGTTGTGGAAGCTGGGTCCTCTTTTGTAGACAAGTTTCAATTTAATAATTAGAATATCCTTCCCTTAACCTTGTATTAAATATTTCACAACCCATATGGAACTTGAGAATGATATTTAAATTGGAACAAGTCGAAATGGAAAATATTAGTTTAAAAAGTCAGGGAGAAATGTTCTTTTTTAATCAGGAAAGAAAAAATCACATTTCTGTAATTCCAATTAATCCTAAAATATTATAGGTAGGCCTAGTAGTATTGCTAATTACTAGGGAGTATTTTGCGCTTTCAGTACCAAAACTCTTTGTCTATAATTATGTGTTTTCTCAAGCTGGAACTTTTTTCTAGAACAGATGAAGAAAATTACTATAAGACTGTATAAATAAAACTAGAACATTAAAGGTTGTTTTGCCTCCTGTGTCTGAGAATAGGTCTGGGCAGCAGAAATGAGGACAGAGCTTGCCTCTCCTCCTGTGCCCTCAACTGTCCAACTGCTGCACCTGAACAAGCACTAGGATGGAAAATAAAAGGTAGATCAGGGAGCAGACCCACCCGGAGTGGAACTGTCAGGGAGGATTTTATAATGATTTGCTGACAAGGAGGAGGTGATCATGAGTGAGAGCAGAGCAAGGATGAGGCAAACAGCATGTTTTCTGTCTCCTCATTTGCTTTTTTAATGGAAGGCTGTTGGGACAGGGAAAGAAAAGGGAGGTATGAATACAGTTATGATTTTGGTTTTTGGTGCAGTCACACAGAGCACAACACTGATCCTTTGCAGAGTTGTCACAATAATGTAAAATAATTAAATGTAAACAATATATCTAGAACAGTATATATAAAATAAGGGATCACAGGGGCAAGTAATTAATTTAAGCCACTTATCTTGCTTACTGGCAAATTGCAGGAGTATTTTGTCCTCATTTTCTTCTCACTGCAATTCCATCTCTTTCCTCTGTAATGATCTCCCTGCTGTTTTGGCTCTGACTGCTCTTAACCATATACAAAGGTTGTCTTTCTCCTATCAGTACCATCCCAAGGTACAGCAACTGGTAGCAGGAGGGATAAACTCCTGACTTTTGCTCATGCATGTATTTAGGACATACAAGATAGCACTACATCCCCCTCATCATCTAGCCTAGAATATTTTCAAGCAGCAGTATTTTTAACGCTGAAAATCTGGAGTTAAATGGAGAACAAAGCATTATTGAAATTAATCTGTTAATCATTAATCACCAAAAATCAAATAAAGAAATGCTAGTTTTAGGAAAACCAAGCTACTAGGCCATGGACAGGTAAATTGTCAGTGATTCCTTTCTATAAGCATATGCGTGTCTATGTAAAGATAGGTGGGGAAACGTTCTCAATGATACCTGCTCCATAGAATGGTGCAATTTGTGGCTTAACAGAGATTTGCTGAAGTAATGTCAAGTTTTCTGAGTTGTGGAAAACATTGCAGTCACGTCTTGCCAAACACACTGATAAAAATCAGCTCTTGTGTTTCTTTATTTCAGGACAAGGCTCTTTAGGGATTGCTGGATTGAGAAATGACAGATGTTTCAGCTCTTGCAGTTGTTGAAGAAGGATTGAACACGAGAATTAAAAATAATATTTAAGTGCCTAAAGAAAGGTTGGCAAACAGAATGTGATCTTTTATAAAAGTCTTCTTTAGCAGGGGATGAAGAGATTTGTTTGCCAATGTAATAAACTAGTAAATGAATGGGACTCTGTTCATGTCAAATGAAGCTGGAATATTGGTCAGTTCAAGTGGAGATACTTAGATTTTTATTCCAACATTCAAATTGTGTTTTGCTAAACCATCACACATAAAATGTGCAATGTGCAAAGCCAATGCATTTTCCCCAGGTAAGGGACGGGTTATATTTGAACCTCATGTCAAATTAAACATTAAGATGGCTGTTCATGATTTCACTAGTGCTTTTAATATAGTAAGTTTATGGATGAACATGCCAGGTGATAAAGAAAAAAAATAAAATTATGAACACATTTTCATGATTTCTGGCAATTTTACAGTCATTCATTACAGGTGGGATTATCAAAACTGCAATCTTGGGCTAATGCTCCCATTGTCACCAGTGTTTGCCAGCTGGAGAGGGCATCTCTGACTGCCCTTGTTTTTGCAGGAGATGGGATGATGCAGCCCCATCATTTTCATCCTTTTTCTTATGCCCATTTTAGGACTAGCCACAGACTCAAAGGGTAAGGCATAAATAGAATATACACCTATTTGTAATAAAGGATGCAGTCATGCCTAATTTGCATAGCCTAATTGTGTTTGAATGCCCTTACAACAGCATATAACAACCATTGTAATAAAAAAAACTAAAAATATTTTTCCAGGGCAATATTCAAGTTAGTTAAATTTTTAGAGAGACTTTGTACTATAGGATTCAGAGCTGGATAAGACACATGGGTGGGACAGGGCTATAGTCTATCCCATTGATCCACTCTTTTGACAGGTGGTAGATGTCCAGGTTAAGCTATTGCCTAATTGTTATTGACACACTGTGGATAGGGAATGAGCAGATGCAGCTCTCCAGGCAGAGAGATCCATGGGCTGGAACAGAGAGACCCTCTCAAAAGATCTTACAGATGGCAATGCTTCAGCTGCAATTTGCGTTATTCTGTTTATTACTTATTTCATTGATAAGGCTAAATCCTGGGAAGAGTTGAAATGTGCTGTTATACACAATATGTGCACCAACTTTTCAGGGTGTAATGAATACTCATTGTCAGAGAGCCTGGGTAAAATTATGTGACCTCCAAACAGAGGTGGCTCTTTCTTGCAGTCACACTTTTGGGACTAACTGAGATATATCCAGGGGACAGAAGTGTGGTGCTGTTGTTGCTTCTAGGATTATTTTTCCTTTCCCTCTTCTCTCTCTTTTTTTTTTTTTCTTTCTTTCTTTTTGGATTGTGTTTTTTGTTTTCTTGAAATAAATAAATGAATAACAGGGAGGATATTTGAGATTTTTAAAAAAGTTGTAAATTTAAAACAACCTCTCTCCATAATGAATTGTCAGTTACTTATTGATTTTTTTTTTTAGCTCCACAGTCTGTAAACATTTCAAATTAAGTGTGTCTTGCCATGCTAGTCCCCTGCTTGAAGGTAATGTTTCCAAAACCCCTTACACAGCCACAGGCAAGGGCCATTGCTGAGGTGTTTTCATGTGTGAAGAGGCTGCCACCAGCTCTCCTCAACGACACCCAGTAGAGCTGTGCATACGGAAGCAGGAAGAGAGCAAGGGAGCTCCAAATCTGTTTCCCTTGCTCTTCTTCACTGCATTAGCTTATCATTTTTTGTCATTTTTGCCCTTTCCATCTTGCCTGTACCCAAGAGGTCATCATGTGAAAAGCACTATACAGTGTAAACATCGCTGTGAAATAGCTAATTTGCCACAGTGGCAGGGGGTCTCATTGCTACTCCTCTACCTCCTTTTTCTTTCAAACATTTGACAGCATTTCCTCCTCCTGCCACCTCCTGACCTGAATCAGGGACACAACGTGTGATCATTTGTTCATCAATTATGTAACATCAGCAGGACAGGAGGTTTTCTGGGGTCTGGATCCCCCCGCCCTTTTCCCCAAACCTTTCCTCTCTTCTAAAACTTTACCATAACACAAGGAAAAATAACATTGACACAAATCAAGTCGGGCTCAAACACCATGTGAACATACTGAATGGGGGCAGTGGCAATGAGAGACAGTGAACAGAAGAGTACGGATGTTTGTGGTTTTAACCTTTTTTTTGGTGTGTGAGTGCTGATTCCCATGTACTGTCTGCACTGAGTCAGTGCAAAGTCTCTGTGCCAGTTCTTAGCCCTCTAGTGCCTGAGTTTTGTCACATCCACAGTTTTCTTTCTTTCTCCTGTAGCTTTTATGTGACCCCCGAGCTCATAATATTCCACACGCTGAGTGTCAGCTGAGTCTAAACAAAGAGACCTTTCTACTCTGGCAGAAATTCGTTAAAGTCTCCGGCATCAGAATTTACGGCAGCTTTCTTTTGAAATGCTTGACATTTCCTCACAATTTCTTAGATATACTTGGTGGGTAAAGTGCGTCATCTTTGTTTGAATTTATCACACATAATAAGCCATTTTCTCCCAGTTTAATGTCATCCCCTCGGTAACCAGGAGGTCGGAGGCAACAACGCAAAAACAGCAAATTTGTCAATGGAATGTGTAAAGCTTAGTATAAATTTATCTTGTCCTAATCCCTTGGCCCCTTTTCATACCATGATTTTTCATATGCATATGAGAATTTTCAGAGTATTGGTTTCTCACACATTTCACTGCCTGGGGACAGAGCTGAAATACAGGCTGAGCTGTCAACTTCCATCAAGGCAAATTAAAAAAAAAAAAAGGTTCCATACAGTAAACTGTGTTTCACCCTCCCAACCTCTGTGCTCTTTGAAGCTGAACACTGTTCCCTCTATATTCTTCTACTTGCATAGAACTCACCAGATTCTCTGCAGAAATAAAATTAAATAAATGCAACTAATTGATAACTTTTTCCCTTCATGAACTGAATTGAGTTTCACTGACACCCAGAAGTCCTGTTTTCTAGAATCCTATTTAAATAGAAAGAAATGAAGAAAGAAAGAATGAGAGGGAGAAAAGAATCTCAGTTTATGCTTCAGGTCATCCACGCAAAAGCTTCAGATGGCAGTAAAACTCACAGAACAATTCTCTTTTCCTGGGTGCTCTCTGCCTGCACCTAGCCATTGCTGTGACATTTCAAAGTGAAGATCTGCTGTTGCAGAGGTTACCTAACTGTTTATTCTTAAAATAACTTTGAAACTTCAGGCCTGCTTCTTCTTAGAAATTGGGAAAAGGTCAGTACATTTATTAAAGGGATAAATAGCTGATGTTAACTCTTAAAGCAAGGTATCCCTGAAGACATTTACTGTAACCAGGAGTTACACTGAATTTTATTAGACCAATTTTGTGTGTTAAAGGAATCCTGTGATACTCCTGTAGTCCCAGGTTTAGTGTGAGTTTTCAAGAGGCTTCCACATGAGCAGGAATGAAAAGAAACAATTCCATAAATATTTCTCTAATTTATTAGCTTGGAAAAAAATTAATCACAAATTTGATGAAAAAATAGAAAAAAATCAGACATAGTGATTCATTCATTATTAATTTATGTAGATGTGTTGCTCATGAAAAGCTGATGGTGAAACAAACTAAAACCCAATAGTAAAGCTATCCATTCCATATTAATTAAATAAAATTTTCCCATCTAGCTGAGGACTTCACCAGGGCAAGTTCTTAAATGTGAATTTATCAATTTGGAGTGCAAAAGTAGTAGCAAAGCAGAAACATATGCCTCAAATATCTACATTAGGTATGTTAATAATGTTATGTTACAATCTGAATGTGTTGCACCAAACATTTTCAGGGATGGTGGGGTGGAGATTTTTCAGTTTTAGATTTTGTGCAGACAGCATCCTGTTAAATGGACGACAGGTAATAATGTGAAGTAATTTCACAATCTTAACTACAATGTGATAGATGGACATTCTTTGCTACATAAACATTAGACCCCGAATATCTTTTGGGTAATCAAATGTTATTTATTATATGTTTCTGGTGGGAACAGCACAGCAGGAATGGTTCAGTGTAATTTCCTTAGAAACAGTGAATGACGTTTGAGAGGGTCTGAGACTTAAACAAACTATGTCCTTCTTCTCTGTTCATTTCCAGTCTCTTAACTACAAGTACAAAATCTTGTCAGGACAGTAACATATCTGTTCATGGTCTGCTCTAGAGCTAGGAGAGGTAAAAGAGCACAACAGTTTAATAGGAAGGAAAAGGTGGCTGAGAATCACAGGACTCATTGCTTTGGATTCTAGCTGACACTTCTTGCCATTCATTTCTTCTGTGAAGCAGCTCATCCAGCTCTTCTTTTTAACTTTTGTATCACAGGTCGTAATATTTAGAGTGAAAGGAACCATTTATTTACATGGCGTGTAGACATCATGGTGTTTGGTGTCAGTGCAGGTCTCAGACCATTTACTGGAACAGGCTGGAGGAGGCTGCAGCTTGCTTAGACTGCCATCATTGGTGACTATGTAATCAAAACAAGTGATAGTCAAATTCAGCACATTCATTCTCCCATCACAGGGGATCAAAGATTTGCCCTGAGAATCAGAAATAAAGGCATGCCATTGGAAGTACTCTACAAGTAGCCAAGTATCCCAAAAGATTTTCATCCTATCCTGCAGCACAGGCACTTTGCTTTGCTGGAAGCAATACTAGGAAAAACTGACAATCTCATCTGTTTTGTCAAGTCTCATATTGTTATTAAGAATCAGCCCACAGATCACTGTTTGGGAGCTAGGTTTTGTCTGGTGTTTGTGTTGCTTACTTGCTTATAAAAGGTTTGTAATAGCTGATGGGGAAAAAAAAGATGCTTAGTGTAATTTCACTGGATGCTTTAAATATATTTTTAAAAGAGGAGCACTGATTTTTTTCTACATATGTCTGACCAAAATCTCCAGATGGACCATCAGAATTTTTTTTTCTGGGGTGAATGGGGGAAGTTAGTGATGTGGGACATGCAGTGCTTTTTTTAGTTCCTTAAAGAGTAGTCCTATATGGTCCTGAGCTACTACCTTTTGTTTTTTCTCTTTTGTCAAACTATCCTATAAAGATATAAATCAATTAAATTAGCCTGACCATGTTAAGAATAAAACCAGGGAACTAGAACTGACAAAACACCTAATTTTCTATTTTCTTAGTAGTCTTTTTTCCTAATAGAATGAGCATATTTAATCAACGAACACTGCTTATGTAGATAAATACATATGGTACTACAACAGGTGGTATACAGTTATTCATATTTCAAGCCAACGTTTTATCACCCGGCAATGGTTAATGTTCTGAAACTTTCTTTGTTATTCACAGCCTTGTGATCTTACATGGCAACTGGTCTTACTGATCTTTCGAAAATGTGCAGAAATCCAGGGTAACTTAATTGACTTAAATTAGGTAAATGCAGTAGGAGACTGGCAGGAAACTTGGATGGAGGATTGAGGGTCCACTGATGACTTTCTATTATTTATTTTACTAATGGCTGATTTTTGAGGTTATATTGAATAGTGCTTACCAGGTAAATTAGTGATACTTAGTGCAATGAAGGCCTTTGTTCTCTTGTTTTTTGTGTGTTCAACCTGCTCAGGTTTTTGGTTGGGTTTTTTGGGTTTTTTTTGCTGGCTTGTTTATTTGTTTGTTTATTTTTCTCAGAAGTTTGTGGCGGAAGACCAAAAATATCCCTGCATTGTATTGTGTGGTCATTCTTACATAGCTGATGGCACTGTTACTGCAGGAGAACAGAAACATAATATGTGGAAAAATACTCTAGTTGCATTTCTGTTGGTTTTGACTGCATTTGAGTTCTTACTTAACCATTTTCAGACACAAAACTGAATTTGCAACATTACTGATGCTTCCATTACACAGAAATAGCTTAGGAAAACATATGACTGATTGGGTTTCAAGAAGACCAAATATGGGGTCACTATGAAGAAATGTGTCTTGACCTCATGCCACATCTAAGCTCTTGTCAAGTTCTCACAGTTAAAGTCCTTTTCAAAGCCTCAAATATGTTTTCCTTCCTCTGGTGTCTAACTAAAGGTAGAATTTTCTCTAGTAAGTTTCTCATGAGTCTGCCATTCTGTAGCTCTGTTACTCATCATGTACACAAGCAGGCTCCTAAATCTGTGGCCGTTATACTGAAATTGATTTTTCAGTAAAGACAGGAGCTGCTGTATTCCACCCACATAGAAGACACATTTCTGTACGTGAAGTGAGAATGTGCTATCCCAGCAATAGGTATTTACCTTCTATTCATGTAATTCTGTGGCCAGCGAGAAGATGGCCACTTCCTGCTGGAAGACTGCTTCACCTGAGCAGTCTGAGGCAAATTAATTATAATATTCAACTTAGTTAGTTTTGTTTTTCTAAACCCTGTAGTCTATTTCTGCATTCATATAATTTTCAAAATTTATTTATATCCTTTCCCCTGCTATTTAATGTGCATATTGCAGTTGCAAAGGAGTAGATGAAATTAGATGCACTGTGGTGATTACCTTAAGAAAATATGTTGGAGACAAATGCTGTGGTAAAGTACTAGTGTAGTATTAGTGAAAAATCACCAAAGACAAGTTACTCTGAGGTTAACTTGCAAAATGAAAGGTTTGATGAGATTAAAATAATATATCTTACACTGAGAAACTTAAGAATTGAGTCCACTTGTTTCATCAAAAGAGAAGTTGAGAGGTGATTTGTTTCCAATATATAAGATTAGGGAGAAAAAAGACAAAAAAACCCAGTTCTTTAACCTAATGAAGAAATTCATGACAAAAAAGGTAACGGATGAAAGCTAATTAAAAAGACAAATTTGAATAAAAAACTTGGCATGCATTAATAAGAGTCAAATTATTAAAAGATGAAACTATCAGTGGAAAACCTGGATTTTCCATCTTTTGATTCCTCCAGATAAATCCTAATTTATGCTCTGTAAATATGCATTTGTCAAACACACGTTACTGCACTTAATACAGTGGTAATTAGGTGAAATCTATTATCTGTGAGATATATAAGAATATATTCAAATCTCTGACTCAGAGCATTCATTGTGTATTATTTCAGAAATTAAAAGGTAGATGAAAAACCACAAAGTTAACACACACAGACTGTCCTGTCCTTTTATTTGGCCAATGATGCAAGTGCAAAGTATATACTTGTGCAGTTACTTGATGATAAGTCTGAAAGCATGTGGCACCCTAGTTTTGGTGTCTTTTTACAAATGAGAGAAATGACTCTGCCCCTGATGTTGGGCTTACATGAGAAACTGGGACCTGGTCTGAGTTAGGAGTTTATGGTGTGACCTGAAACTAGGCAGCTTTTCTGTAGCTCAAGTTTAATTTTAGATGTTTTGTGGACTTCTAACTTAAACCAAGCATGAAGCTCTGTAAAGATCCTAAAATGGAACTTGATTAGTTAACTTATAGGTCCTCATTGTTAAGGGCCTACTTTTATAATTATTTTATATTACTGAATTTATGAATGACAGGCATTAAGGGGCTCAGTAATCTAGCAGAAAAGGATGTAGCATCATCTAATAGCTGGAAGATGAGACCAGTAAATTTGAATATGAAATAAAGCATAATACCAGTGAAGATTAGCATGTCCAAAAGAGGGCAAGAAAGTTGGTGAAATGCCCGGAGTCTTAGTAGTGCTGCATTTATGGCTGGACTTGATGATCTTAGAGGTCTTTTCCAACCTTAATGACACTGTGATTCTACAGGATGTTTGCCTGCTGAAGGTAAATACCAGTGTAGATGGGAATGCCCTACTTCTTGTCATTTTAGAATGTTTGGTTCAGGCAAGAGGTAGTTCTAAGGTTAATATAGGAACAATGGAGTAACATTTACTGCCCGAAGATATCAAATCATACAGGATCATCTTATGATTCCTTTTAGCTGTAAAATCTTGGAATCCATCCTGCACATTAAGCCAACTTTGTATGTTTGCTTACCTCCCTTACCTGCCCTGTTCGACTTAGAAATGTCTTCACTACTTTATTCCATTCAGATTACTTTAATTAAGGGGAGAGAGCCTCAGTAAAATAGGAAATCTGACCTCCCAAGCAGCTGGCTGGTAACATGTGAGAAGTGACAGTAGAGGAGAAGGAAAAGACACTAAAAATTTGATTTCATGAACTTCAGATTTATAGATAGCAAGAAGTCAGAAATAATTATGTATTACTCTGCATCTATTACTAAATCCTGTAAGTGACAGTCAACCCAGAAAATATGCTGCCATTTTTAGTAAATGAAATTAAAACAGAAACTGAAATAAGATACTGAGAATAATCAACGAGATCATGCTGTCATACAAGTTATAATAATGGTACCTTTCATTCTTCTCTGGGGTGCTGTCTTTTCCTTCTCTTCAGCATATGTGCCCCAGAACAGAGATCTTGCATCTATATAACAGTAATGCTGTTTAACCCAGAACATATGATTAACTGATTCACCTGCTAATGTTCTCAGCTGGACCTCTCGTAAATATCTCCTCTCTTTAGGGACATTGCCTTCTGGAGAAGAATACAGTTAATTAATAGATTAATAAAGAAAGGGGGGAGGGGGGGAAGATGTTGTGATCATGCCTTTTGTGTTTAATAGACAGTCTTTCCATGAAAATTACTATATTTTGTTCACTGTTTTGCCCATATCATAAATCTTCATTTTGGAGATACACCTTCCTATTTACAACATAAAATAGAGGCAGTGTGAAAAAAATATATATTCATATCTGAAAGTGGAACAGTCATATTTTTTCTTGAAGGTCTTAAAAGGGTTATAGTGAATGGGGTGACATCAGGCTGGCAACCTGCCACTAATGGGGTTCCACAGGGCTCCATCCTCAGGCTTGTGCTCTTCAACATCTTCATAAATTACTTGGACACAGGACTGGAAGGGATACTAAGCAATTCCACAGATTATACAAAACTGGGAGGAGCTGTTTGTTGACTCTTTCGAAGGCAGGAACACCCTGAAGAGAGACCTTGAAGAATTAGAGAGATTGGCAGTCACCAACAATATGCAGTACCAACAACGTGATGGATTTTGCACCCGGGATGGGACAACCCTGGCTGTACATGCAGACAGGGGAAGGAGATGCTGGAAAGCAGTGCTGTGGAAAGGGACCTGGGGTCCTGGTAGATGGCAAGTGAATCTGATCAAGAAGTGCCCTGGCAGGCAGGAGAGCCACCCATGTCCCGGGGGGCATCAGGCACAGCATCACAGCCAGGCAAGGGAGGGGATTGTCCTGCTCTGCTCTGAGCTGGGGCAGCCTCACCTCCAGTGCTGGGGACAGGTCTGGGTGCCACAATGTAAGAAAGACATTAAATTTTTAGAGAATGTCCAAAGGAGGGCGCAAAGATAGTGAAGCCCCTTGAGGAGAAGCTGTGTGAGGAGCAGCTGAGGTCACTTGATCTGTTCAGCCTGGAGGAGACTGAGGGGAGACCTCAGTGAGGTCTTCATGTGAGGGGAAGAAGAGGGGAAGAGGAGGGGCAGACACTGATCTCTGCTCTGTGGTGACCAGTGGCAGGACCCAAGGGAATGACCTGAAGCTGTGTCAGGGGAGGTTTAGGTTAGATATTAGAAAAATATCTTGACCCAGAAGGTGGTTGGGCACTGAAACAGGCTTCCTACGGAAGTGGTCACAGCACTGAGCCTGACAGAGTTAAGACATGTTTGGACTGTTTGCTCGGGGACATGACTCCTGAGGATGGTCCTGTGCAGGACCAGGAGTTGGACTCAATGATCCTGGGGGTCCATTCCAACTCAGCATATTCTGTGATTCTGTAATTCAAGATGTGACCACCCTTAAAAACTAGGTATGGAAATTACACCTGGCTTTATGTCAAAGCTGCTTTAGGCTGGTGACTTTTTATTGCTATTGGAGTTGATTTCTCAATATCCTTTGACAGACTTTAATCAGATTTTATAGGAAGCTCAGAAAAAGAATTACAGTAAAACATAGAATAACTTTCTATATCTTAGTGCCAATTTTATCATGACTGTTTGCCAGGGATTTCTCTCTGTGAGTCACTGGCATCTGTTTATTTTTCACTGTCTGCCCAAATGTACATATTGTTATGTAGGTGTGACAAAGAGGGAGGGTGAATTTATCAGATAAATTCAATAGCACAGACTTCATCTGTAAGAGAAAACAGAAAACACAAATTAATGGATAAAGAGAGGTTCATATAATCGAGTCATTATATTCTTATGATTTTACCATTTTTTTTCCTAGATATTTCTTTCTGAACCAAACCTACAGTCAGGTAGATAAATGAAGAAAAATGAGGAGTGAATGAAAGCTCTCTACATTAAATGGTAAAGATGCTATATTTCAATATGCAATGATTGGAATTACAGAACATTCTTCTACATGCCATGCACAGAGAAAGTTGGACTTCCAAAAGCATGTCAAAAGTTTCTATCATACGTGAGTCTACAGTTTTGTCTCAGAAAAAAAAATTGTCAACAATAATCAAATTCTGATTTAAAAATACTAGTAGCACTAGTAAAAACTTAGTCATTAACTACAAGTTTATCTAACTGGCAACAGAGTCTGCTTGTTAGAAAGGAAACAAAAAGATACATTCGCAGGGAGAGCTGTTCAGGTCCTCTGAAATCAGTGGCTCTTGTGTGAGAGGAGGCACACAGCCACCTTTCTTGACACATATCCTGTCCCCCATTGTCTGTTAGAAAAACAAAAATAAAATTTAAAAACTCCAGATGATCATAAAAATGGCATGTTTTAAGTGCATGGGGAAGTCTGCTTGTACCTCATGTCAAGTTCCCCCTGACTCTAAACACCCCCTGCAAGTCAGCATCTGATGTGTGAACCTTTTTCAGCCTTGACATGCTGGATATATCAGAGACAGTTTGATGTATTTGCAATAAAAATGGAACTGCAGCAAGCTTGGAACCAGTGAAATTTACTGTTGTGAAAATGATGGCATTTTGATCCCGTGAAAGCCTCTAGCCCCTGCCCCCGTCGTCCAGAATAGCAGAAAAACAGTTGCTGTATAAAGTTTATTGAAGCTTTGGAAAGCATCTGTAACTTCTGGGCCCTGTAGTTCCAGTCAGTCTACTCTTTGTGAGAACCCCCAGTGACACAACAGTAAACTACAGTAAGCTTAAAATACAGGCTAACCAGGAGTTTGGAAGGGTGTTGGCCACATATTTCTTCTATAAGAAAAAAAAGCAAATATTTTAGAGGAAGAGTACAGATTTTTTCATAGATTTCCCCATAGAAATATACAATCATTTAAAAGGAATAAATACTGTAGAAACCTCTCTCTTTAAGAGCATGTTTTGGTAACAAATTCTGTCTGATAATAACAAACCAGAGGACTAGAGGTCCTGATAGCTTAATCTACAGATCTCCCTATTTGAAAACCCAGGACTTTGCTATGTTTGTTTTCAAACCAGGTATCCACAGTTTGTTAAATCTTGAATCCTCCTTCACCACTTCCCTGAGAAGATTGCTATTAATCAAAGATTAAGATTTTGCAAAAAGAAAAAAAGCAACAGATTTGGCGCCACTGATTAAGGCCAGATGCTGCGAGCTTTAATCCAGCTGAGCAGCACCTTAGGCCGTTGCCAGCAGGAATAGATGATGGAAATTCAGTTCAGGTTCTTAGGGATTACTTCTAATTTTAAAGCCTAGAAGGAATAGAAAACTATGAAGAAATAATTTACTATAAAGGTTTGACTGGTGGCTAAAATTTCTGTTCAGTGTCTACCGCATTTTATGCCTTTAGAAAAATGGAGGAAATGGCCAGAAAAAAAATTCTATAATTGTTTTCAAGTAATTTTACCAATATTTTATCCATGACCAGTGGATTTTTTCAAATGCCTCTAACAGAGCTGGTCTGGATTCTGAATGTGTTTTCTGCTTAAACTCTGGTTTGTGCACTTGCCATGTGAATGCTTCTTTTTCAGTGCTAAGTTCAGCTGCAAAATCAGCAAATAATGCCTCCTTGACTGCCCAAGAAACAGAGGTGCAATTTCCACAAATACTTCCAAAGGGTTTTTCTGTACTTGTAGGCTATTAGATAAGGAGGCTCCAAGGTTCTGCTTTATTTCTAATTTTAAGTCATCCATACACACTGTAGCAGAAAACTAGCCAAAGAACATGAACCATCCAGTAAATACAAATCAGCATTGAAACAGAAATGTCAAAACTAGAATAGGCTTAAGATATGTTTGGGACATGTTGAATCTCAAGGATTGACCTAGGCTATGCATAAGCTATTAAAAAAAATTAATAAAGTATCTTTTTGTTCAATTAAAAAAAAATTACAACTATTAGCGCTCGATTGACCTGTATTTATTGAGCATCTTTTAAAAATTGTTACAGGTAATGAGCTGGAAGCAAAAATGGAGATCTCTCAGCTGACATCAATGTAAAGTATCAGTGGCCTTTCAAAAAGGGAAAAAGGAATACCTGTATTTAAAAAGATTCAACAGAGTTTGAAATGAGTGCAGTGTCATGAAATCCACATCTGAGCCTCAGCTGTTTTAGATCCCGCTGCAGTTGATGTTTAAGGGCTAATAGTCAAACTGTTCAGCTGTTCTCAAACAAGGATTTGTTTCTCAAGGTAGTGCATGACTACAGACCTTGCTTATGCTGTTGTGCCATCAGAGTTACCACTGCTTTCATATTTTTACAGTGTATGTAGGACTTACAGGAGAAATGTGGGGAGAGATCCTGGTTTATTCAAATATTTGCACAAATTACAGAACCACAGCAGGGGTTTTTCTGACCATCTTAAATGGTATTTTTCCTTTTACTCTACATGCTGAAGATATATAGGTGGTGATAAAAAAGCAGCATAGAAACTTATGTCATTTGGAAGAGTCTTGTCTCTCACTGTAAGAAAAACAAAGACTTTTAACTTGGTGATAAGAGGTCTGCTGGGAAATGGAGAAGAAGACAGTTTCATGAGAATGTATTTATTTCAACATACTCCTTTTTTCTTTCTTAGATGTAGTTATGGAGTATTTGAATACAGCAGGTGAGAACATGGCTGACATCCAGGACCTGTATGGTTTGAGGTCTAGATATTTCTCTGGTAAGGAGGAATTGGACTATAAAAAACACACTTTTCTGTGTGAACAATTAGTTGCAAGGCTGAGTAATTTCATGTTCAATCCACCTGTCTTAGAAGATTTATGCCTAAAAAGGGAAGGTCTTGGCCAGAAGAGGGTGCAAAATTACCTAGCAAGCTGAGACACATTTTTGTGTATTTTAAAGACAACTTTATGGCACACAAAAGCATTGAGGAAAAGTTAAGGTTGCAGTATGCTTGCCAGATATGTGTCCTTTAGCTGAGAGGAGCTTTCTGTGCATCTATACTTTTTGTATCACAAAAAAAACAAGACTGAATGTGATAGCAGCAAAAGCTGTGCTCACAATAAAAAACCTCTCAGTGCTAAAAAAGTTGTCAAGAAGATAGGCAATATTGATGTAGTCTTCTGTGTACTACATAGGCTATTTCTGACTGATATATGACATGGAATGCATGTCTGGGCCTCTTCAGGTAGATTTTAATCTGTAAAATAAATATTCATATATCTCTCAAAACCCTGTGATATTTTGTAATAATGTTGTCATATCTCCAAAGTGACAGTATGAGAACTTCCTTCACATTAAGAATGTACCTGAGAGTACCCTGTGACTCCCTTGCAGAACTAAAAAAAAAAACATTTAGAATAAAAGATGATATTTGGCATAAGTCAGAATGGCAGGCTCCTCAATACACAAAAGCAAAGCAAAATAAGGCATTCATTCACTGCTTTACATGGGCAGGGAGGTTCAGCTATCTCCAGGAGGGCAGGGCCCCATCATGTGTAATGATTATTTGGGAAGACAAACACCATCACACCATCGTCCTGCCTTCCTCCTTCCTCTCTCCACTTCATTTACTGACCATGATGTCATGTGGTCTGGAATATCCCTCTGGTCAGTTGTGGTCACCTGTCCTGGCTGTGTCTCCTCCCAACCTCCCAAGCACCCCCACATTCCTTGCCAGTGTGGCAGTATGAGAGCAGAAAAGGCCTTGGCTTTGGGCAAGTTCTCTTCAGCAACAACAAAAAAACCACCTCTTTACTATCAACCCTGTGCTCAGCACAAATCTAAAACAGTCCCATACCAGCCACTGTGGAGAAAAATAACTCTATCCCAGGCAAAACCAGCACAATCTTTTTTTTTTCCAAAATACAACTATAACTCCTAAAGTATATTTGATGTAATACACCATTTCATTATAGGAAAAATTAACCTACTGTAACATATATTTCCCCCTCTTTACCTTGCTTTTAGGGTTTTCCTCTGGTATAAAAAAACAAGAGTGATAACTTCAAAGTTGCATTACAGCAGTGATGGAAAGACAGGTATATATTAATAAGGCTGTGGCTGGGATGTTGTTTGTCATACAGTATTTATGAACAGATCTTAGGTGGCTACATATGAAGCAGAATAGACCAGTCCAAGCCCTAACTATATATATGTCCAAGTAAGATATCATAGTCTAAGATAAATAAAATACTTTTGGGTTTCTCAGAAAGATTCCTTCAGTAAGTGGAGTACCAGTAATCATGAACTGCAGGAAACATTAGCAGTGAATTGTAAATTCACATAAGGTAAGGGCAAGCAGAGATTTATTTCACTTTCATAAAGCAGACTCTGGAGGGTAAGTATTAAGGTAACCGAAGATCCTTCCTGGTTTACAGGCAAAAATGTAGTACAGCAAGTTTACTGTTTTTTATCTAGCAGGTGAAAGGTTAAAAGCAGCTCTGTACCCAGAGAAGAAAAATATTTGCAGAGGAAATGTATTAAGGAAAGTGCACTTGAATTTTTAATTCTTCTTGGTCCCTTTTAGTTGTCTTCTCCTGTAGTGGAAGACTGCTAATGAGACTGCTTGTACTTTTGCCCCCATGAGACTCTAGGCAAAAATGCTGTCATTTCAAGTGTATTTACCACAGCATTAACCAGTGGCCATCACAAAAACAAGCAAACAAAAACAAACAAACCAACCAAAAAACCAAAGGTCTGGTTGTCCTGAACTGTTCTAGCAGCATTGTTGTTTTCCTGGAAAACTCAAGGACCTAGAAACCCTCTAGAAATGGTGTTACTCTCCAGTTCTAGGCTATGTCTATTTCTTTTGCTGTTTGAGTATGTGAAGGAGTAGGAAATAGGAAGACTGGCAGAAATGAGTAGTTTCTGATGCTAAAAGTATGTAATGCAAATATGTGTTAATCTGTGCTGAACATGCAACCTGCAAAGAGATCAAATCCTGTCACGACGTCTGTTCTGAAAGAGAACCCCATATGTAATGACTGGGCAAGTGGTACCTAATCAGTGGCTTACTTTACATAGGTAGATATGAATCCAGCATGCTGTTGTTTTTCCCAAGTATATTTTTCTTGGATGGGGAAGAGGATTTGTAATCACACATCTTTGTATGTGATTTCCTATCAAGCTGATCCCACAGAGCAGATGCCTATCACTATCCCCAGCCTGTGGATTTAGGTCCAGATCTTTAAAGTCGTCTGAGTAAATAAAGTAACCCCTCCCTATCAGGAGGGGTTTACATGCAGTGCCTCTTTTGAAGTCATACATAATGTAAAATTTCTCTCAAAAGGAGTCACATTGTTGCTAAATCCTACCTCATCTATTTTAAGCTTGACTCCCTGTTCCTTGAAAAGCCACTGTCCATGTGCTGGTTCTTTTTCATCAGAGAGTCACAACTAGAGATTGTGAGGACTGATAACAGTGAAGCACTACCAAGCCTTTTCTCAGCTCAGTGTACTAGAATCTTATCTGTCTGATCCTGAGAAGTTGTGTTACCTGCACACTTCTTTCCCTCTTTTTTGGTCTGGTATTTCATATCCAAGATAGACTAAGCTGATGTTACTCCTCTGAGGCACTTCCAAGGCACCACTAGTACCCTGTCTCTCTCTTCCTCTTGCATGTTACAGGCTTGGAGAAGTGAGCTCTGTTCTTCCTTTGGCTCCATTTCCCCAGGGGCTCTTGCTTGTGGAAAACAACCTGGAACCTTGGAAGGGTTCCAGGCTTGCTTGCTTGCCCCATCGAGAGCTGCCACTTTCGATCTTCTCCTGTGTGCAATACAAGCACAGGGCACAAATGAAAGCGCATTTCATGCATCACTGTCCAATAAGCACAGTGGAGAAACGTTTGGAAAGCAAAAAATTCTTGTCATAGATATATGTCCTACTTGGGAAAATATTCCATGGTACCACACACCTTTTATTTTTCTTCTGTGTGCAGTCAGTACTGATCTTTATTCTGCAAGTTCTCACTCTTCAGGAAACAGGGACTGCTTGTTCTGTGTTGCTTCTGCTGCTCTCTGTGGCTGTGTAGATATTCTTTGCCAGAGATGTTTTTTTTCAAGCTGAAATGCTTTCTTCAAACAGAAGAAGAATGCATGGGCCTGCTCCTGGCTACACATGTACATTGTGTTAATACTTGTGAGCATGGGCCCTGAAACAGAATCTGAGGAGTAACATAAAATAAAGAAAATTATATAAAACTTTTTAAATCCCATTTCTGCTTGTAACCTCTCTGAATCCTTGAATATGTTTTGGAGATGAAACAACAAATAACATTCAAATTTTTAAGTTATTTGACTCATGTTGAGGTAGGAAATAGACTAGAATAGATTAGTTCTGTTATGTTCTGCATGACAAATTATGGCCCAGGTCTGAAGGCTCTATCCAGGAGAGAAGCTCTCTGCAGTGCAGGCCCCAGGCCCATCCAGAGGAAAGAGTAAGAGAAGGGCACAACTACAACATTGCTCAGGCAGAGATTAAATGCTCCAGGGTAAGGAACAAGTGTTTTTCATCTCAGAAAGATTTGCAACCATTTAATTCTGGAGCTCCCCCTGCTCCACACTGAGGGCTTGATCTTTGAGCCAAGATCTTTGATCTCCCAGTGTCAGAGATGAGGGAGTTTGCCACCCTGTGGAAGCCCAGCTAAACTGGATAAACAAAGACTCTTATAAAACCCACAGTATACATGTACTTTTTGCAAATGTGTTTAAGTGGACAAGTGATCTCAACACAATCCGTAGCTCTATAAATCCATAGCAGAAGGTACATGCCTCCTTCCAAAACAGCGAAGAGCCAATGCCCAGGCTGACAAAATTGCCCATTCTATTCTTTTTCCAGTGCAGAGCTGGGAAGAAATCAAAGATTTCCTCAAAAAGTAGTGGTAGAGAAAAGAGGGAGCAAGAAGAATCAAATAAAATCAAATCATATTAAAAAATAATAGAATAATTGAGTTGGGAAGGACCTACAATGATCATAGAGTCCAACTTCCTGACTACCTCAGGGCTGACCAATGGTTAAAGCATATTATTAAGGGTGTTGTCCAAAAGTCTCTTCAACGCTGACCATCTCAGTACATTGACAACCTCTCTCAGGAGCCTGTTCCAGGGTTTGATCACCCTCTGGGTAAAGAAATACTTCTTCATGTCAAGAAACCTCTGCTGATGGATGCAGCTTTGAGCCATTCCAATGCACCCTGGCTTCGAACCCAAGGAAGAAATCATCACCTCCCTCTCTCCTTGTCCTTCTCAGAAAGTTGTAGAGACCAGTGAGGTTGCCCCTCAGGCTCCTCTCCAAACAAGAAAACCCCAGTGTCCTGAGCTGCTCCTCACAGGACACCTGCCAGCCCCTAAAAGTGAGTTACAGGAATGGTTACACTCTGTGTAGCTATAGTGCCTTCAAGAAGCTGCTTGTTTTTGATGCAGGCAATACTTACCAGAGTTGCACTGCAGAAAATACTGATGTTTGAAGCAAAGGGAAAGTGATGTGTCTAAATGCAGACATATATCTAACGAACCACTGTAAAATCAAGTAATAAATCTCTGCTCAAAATCAGAGGCTATCCACATATTCATCCTGAGTTAACAGTTCTGGAGCCTGACTGGAGGCAGTGTTTACTCATGTTTCCCAAGTTACAGGAGTTGCCAATCAGGAGACCATTAGCCACTGAGGAAATAATTTACTGGGGAATTCAGAAAGCAAAATGACCAGTAGCTTGAATCAGAAGGCTTCCCTTTGGTATTCATTCACACACAATATTCATTCAGCAACCCCTGCAAATTGTCATGCTTTATTGGTGGTGAAGGTTGTTTCCTTTTCTGCATTTGTTATTGAAATTCTAAATGGTTATCATTTCAAGGTTCTCCCCAGTACTTTTCAAACACTTCCCCATCATTACTTCTTCATTTATGTAATATATGATACCAAAACTCTCAGAACATGTCATACGATCCTACTCATTACTGGGTTAATTTATTCATAAAACCATTTTCTTTATAAGGCTGTGCTACTGTCAGTAGGCCAAAAAGCAGCTTCCACTAAATGCTGAAACTGTCATATACAACTGTCCTCACATTTCTGCTGAGTTTAAAACTGGATCCCAGCTAATAGATTCTTATCTTTGTTTATGGTAGAAGTAGATTGTTGGAATCTCTTCTTTTCTGTCATAAGTCCTGTGCTCACCTGGTTAAGTCCAAAGTTCACACTTGTAAGTGACAGAAGATTTTATAACAGTTTATTTAATGTCTGTGTTTCTTATAGAAAAAAAAAAAAGTTAATTTGACTTTATATGAAAACCACCAAAGATGCAAACAGCATGAGTAATGGCTAACAAGTTGCAATTTAAATACCAAGGAGATAAGCACCAGCATGAAAAAAACTAAGCATATCAAATTTTGTTATGCCTCTAGGGATAGGCAAATTTTTGTCTTCCATATAAAACTTTATATAAAACTCTGCTATCAAGACATCATTGTTATATTTCCTTTTTAAAGAGATGGACTTTATAAACGTAGATTGTTGGGGGTTTGGGATTTTAGGTTGGGGTTTTTTTTCCTTTGTACAACTGTCTGCACACGAAAGAAGCCTAGAAGCATAGAAAGCAAATTGCTAGCTGATTTTGACAAATAAGCCACACAGCATAATCATTTAAAACTTTTAAAGTACACTTGAACCAATTTGACTTCCAGAGATGGATTTCATGCAGTTCAGAGAAGCCTACATCTTGCTTGTATACACATGAAAATCCCATTGCAGGAAAGGCATGCAGACTTACTAAGGCCAATATTAATTTTATAGCGTATGTCTCTTACCTGTGATTCACAGCTGATTTTTTTCCATGTATAATTGTTCTGTAGGAAGTTGCAATTGAAGATACAATAAAGTAAAAGAATAATCCTTATTGTTCAAGTTTCCCAAGTGATTTTTCATTGTATGGATTTAGAATTTTCATACTAAAACCCTACAGTGTAGAATATTTAAAGGACTTCCCACGCATTTTTGACTGTAAACAATTTAATATTGTTTTTGTAAAAGGCCTCAATAAGATTGCCTGCCTTGGATTCTTCTTTGGTTTTTTAATTAATTCAAAGTATCAGAACTGTCTATTGGAACTGAAAACCAGAGAAACTATTCTAATTGTTCTTATCTTCAGTTATACACAGATATAAAAATGCTTGGTTTGTGCACTAATTGCTGACTCATTGACTTCATTACAAGGAGTCTCATCAGCTTCATTAGGTGTTGGGTTAAGCCAATAGTAAGACCATGAATGCAAAATCATGGGACACAGTTTCAAAATTCATAGCAAGAATCCTCTGGGATTTCCGTATTTGTCATTAACAGACTGTTATCCCTGTCTTGTCATGTGAGGAGCTAGTGAAGCTGACTACTGGGGATCAGGAGATTTTTATGACCTTTACTTTCTTATTTTCCTTCTCATACTCCATTTTCTTATTGATGGCTCTTTGTTCACCAGCCTAAACTCAGAAGACAGACAACATAAAATAAAACTGGTGCTGGGTAATAAAAGCCTGCAACAAAGGGAAGCCATCCTTGTGTTTAGGATTGACAGCCATGGGGGTTTTATCCCACTAGGACTAGCTGTTTTCTTTCTGTGTTCAGCTTTTCCTGTATGACAATGGTCTTCATAGGCAAACACACACGCCAGCAGTTATCCGGTGTTTCAGACCAAATTCTGCAATGATAAAGATCCAGTTCCCAAAACCACCTTGTGTTCCATCTTCACGAGGGCACAGCTGATGGGCTACAGCAGTCTTAATTCCCATCCCTTGCTGTTCTAAGGTTAGGTGGTTTTGGTGCTTGGAAACCACTGTTGAAATACACCACCATAGACCTTCCACAGAAGAGTAGAGGTATCTGTAAACAGGAAGGAAGAAAAAATAGATCCTGGTGTTTTCCTGGCACTGTATTTCAAGGCGTGTCTGCTTCACAAAAATAGATAAACATCAAATCCCACATATAGATACACCTCTTTGTATTCTAGGCTGGTTTTTTTAGCATTC
Source organism: Rhabdornis inornatus (assembly GCA_013397075.1). Taxonomy (NCBI): domain Eukaryota; kingdom Metazoa; phylum Chordata; class Aves; order Passeriformes; family Rhabdornithidae; genus Rhabdornis; species Rhabdornis inornatus. The sequence goes on from VWZS01000184.1 coordinate 710,219, forward strand.
TTCTGTGTCTCTTTAGCAGAGAAATCTACTACTGTCCCATGACATTTCCTTAGAACATTCAAATCTTGCCTAGGTTGAAATTATATTTTATTATATACTGTATTACTAAATTAAATGTGTATTTTTCTATGCAAAATAGAGGCATGTGCAGCTTTAAAAGAACCTCGCTTGTTCTTGGATTTCTACATTTGCTTTATGTACTAAACATGAAAAAGGCTTTAAAAAGTAATGTGAATGAAAAATATTACAAAATAATAAAAACCTAGTGCTGTCTTTAAACCTCCCACACTGCAATTGAGTACAATTCCAACAAGCCACAGGTGTACACCATATGCATAGGTGCAAATGTGATTATGAGAGGTCTGATGACAGTTCTGGGTCCACAAAGCATTCATCTCAATATAAACATCTGTTATGTATTCAAGGCAAAACTGTGCAGAATATAGAGCTATAATTGAGGCTTTAAATGCAGAGATATCAGGAAACTCCAGGTTATTGCCCCAACAGGAACTCAGATTTGATCACATTATAAAAAGATAGTATTTTTTATTAGTGTACATGATGTTAGGCTTCATGCCTTATTATGCTGAGATGGAATTGCTTCAGCTGAACAGAGTGTTGGGACTACTGACTTGGAGTGATGCACTTATTTCTCAATTATGAGACTGATGCACTCTTCTGGCAGAGGGGCTCTAATGAGCTGGGCTGTTGTTAGCTGTCAATATACATTGTGTAAATCCTGTGGTTTGATTGGCTGCTCCCTGTCATAAACCAGCAATAAATATGATGTGCCCAACTTCTGTATTCCACTGCTGACAGCTGAAGTTGCCAAATCCTTTGCATCATATATAAAAGACCCTGTTATCAAATGCTTATAATTTGGCCAAACTTTAGCCATGCAGGATTAAATTTCCTGTGCCTTGTGTCTGCCTTTAGGCGAATGTCCTTTTTAATTTCTTCCAAAACCATTTCTGAGAAAGAAATAAGGGGAAACTATATTAACCACACAAGGTCTCTTCACAGTTCTCTCTTCACATCTTGCTGCATTTCCAAAAGTACAGCCTGAAAGGCAAAAAAAAGTCAGGCTTAACTGCTGGGTACTGAAAACCTTGGCTTTGTGCAGTTAAGAAGCCTGGGACAAGAGAGGGCATATCATCTTCCTTATTTTCTTTGCCATTTTTATTCTTCTAACCCCAGATCAGTCACATGTAAACAGGACTAAAGACTCACTCCTACATCAGATCAAATAGCTTTTCACAGTATCAATCTCTTCTTGAGATATCAACAGTACATATAAGGTTTTGTGGGTTTTTTTAAACAAATATTATAAGAGGAATCCTCTTAGCACCAGAGTGTCTCAGACTAAAGGCTTACCATGCCCTCTCAGATGCAATAGCTCAATATCACTAGGAATCAGAAAAGAAAACACCAATATGTCACTTTGGAAGAATGAAGTGTATTCATGCTTAATAGCTGAGGTTTGGATCACTGTTTTAGTACATGGTGACTTGGACCTCCATTCTAATGAAAATACATTTCTAAAAATAATGATCATACAAATATCACTGAGAGCTGTCAGGTGGAATCTTTTGAGAAGATTAAAAATGTGCTTTCCTTCCTTCCTTCCTTCCTTCCTTCCTCGCTTCCTTCCTTCCTTTCCTTCCTTCCTTCCTTTCCTTCCTTCCACTTGTTCACAGAAGGATGGGGCTGTTGCTAGACTTGCCAGTGAATGCCAGCTGATGTTCTCTTTGGTGGAAGGATATCACCCTTGAGAGTAAGACTACAACCCATACCCTTAGCAGTGGAAACACAGTGGCAGGGAGACTGCACTAAACTGCACTGATTAAGGATCTAACTTTGTGAGTTTTTACTTTAACACAAATGTCCTAAAAAAAAAAAAAAAANAAAAAAAAAAAAAAAAAAAAAAAAAAAAAAAAAAAAAAAAATTAGGTGCAAAATTTTCCTAAACTTTTACTGCAAGGAAAGATAGAAGTGACATTTTTTACCAAGCCTTTCCAGGAGAAAAATAGCCAGCTTTAACCCCCCAGCCTTCATTCAGAGAAGATTTCCCTCCCTCTCCCCTACCTCCCCCATGCACACATCCATGTATCTTTGTGAACTGGGTAGAAATCAAAGCAGAATTTGACTCTGTGTAATGAAATCTATTTTTTCCTCAAAAAAGCCTGTCACGTTACAAATGCAAACTCTTTCTAGTAAATTTCCCTCTCATTTTATTTCTTCCCTGTGCTTTTTCATCCCCCCCCCTTTTTACTTTCTCCCTCTTTTTCTCTCTTAAGCAGAATGAAAAGAGTTCTTTAACTAAACAAATGTAAATACGTAAGTGGTAGGGATTTTTTTAAAAGTATGTTTTTCAGTTCATCTAACAAAGACATATCTGTCTGCTCGAATGATTCCTTACTGAATATGAATGAGAAGCCCTTTAATGAGGTACGGTAATTAAGCTCTGGCAAGCCCCCCTAGCCCCCTGTCAGCAGCTTCCCAGGCAAACAGCCATTGAAACCGGTGATTGACAAACCAGACGCTGGACATGTACTGTAGCTGATGGGGAACAATGGGCTGGGGGGCCGTGGTATCTGACATACCCGGCTGCTTCAGCCCCATCAAAGGGCCGGGCTCCTGGGGTGTCCCTCTTGCTGTCCCGAGGAGCCAGAGCTGCAGGTTTACCTGTGGGACTCTCCTGGCTTCTCTCAAGGCGCCCATCCCGCCTGGGTGTGCGCTGTGCCCACTCCACATGTGGCTGTGCAGGAGCAGGTTCTTTCCTTCAGCACTCGTGTGTTGCAGCGCTCATAAATCTTTTTAATTGTTAAAAGTCTTTAACTATAGAATAGGATTCATTATCCATTGTGTTTGCCAAAATGCCATTTAATAAGTTGCTTTTTTTATTAACCCTGACAGAAAAGAAAACAGGGTTTTTTATCTCCAGCTGTTGGAGACAGATATGGGATTTCTCTGAACAGTTTTGCTTAACACATTGCAAGATCAGTATGTTTAACAGGTGTGGATTGACTGGCCTACAGTTGAATTGCACACCTTTTCCTGCTGACCCATATCCCAGATAAACAGTATCCATGTTTGCAGAAACCATGTGTGAAGTATTGGTAGGGGGAAAAAATGCACCAAGAAACAAGCACAACACAAAAACTTAGAAGTCTTGGTTTCTACCATCCTGTAACTCTTGCTGCATGATAGCTCAGCAGCCCAGATGAGAAGGATTCATCTTCGTTTTAACTGATTGTAGCCATATGGATTGGCATTGTGAGGGAGTGCTTGATCTCCAGGCCAAGAGGTTAATTTCCTTCCTGTATGTCATCAATTCTATAACACATGCACATTCATTACACTCCTCATGGTCACTGGGAAACACAGGTAGTGAAGGCCTGGCTGCAGGCTTTGTAGAACAAACTGGAAAATTATTTGAAACATATGATGCCAACTTGCATTTTGAAAGCAATGCAGGGAGGAGAAACGTACTTTTCAGGGAACTGTTTCAATTTAAACAGTTCCTATCTCCTAAATAACACTGAAAATATATGTATGTATGCAAATATGTATATAAGCAAACATTATCTGAATAAGCTGTTAGAGTCATTTGTCAAAATTGGCAATCTGCTCTTATTAAAATTGAAAGCTCAACACTCTTTCTTCCTTCCTTGACTTTTTTTCTTCAAAAAGCAGAGATAAATCCCAGTAGTACAATTAAAACACCAACTAAATATTACTTCGTTGGGCTTAACGATAGATTACAATGTGTGCATAATGACCCAGTTCTAGTAATATCATCTGATTTAGTAAGGAAATCAGAGTTTGCCATATGTTCACCAATAAGGTCTTAGAAATTCTTCTTCTTATTCTTGATGTCCCAGCCAACTGCTAGTGAGGATGCTGTTTGGTCCTGAAATCATCTTGGTTTTGAGCACCAAGCACATTAAAGTCATAAGCATGTGGCTCATTTTATCATCTCTTGGAATGAGCAGGGGGCTATTTAATAACCTGCCACCTGCCTGCCCTGAATACCTTTATGCGTGAAAGTGTTCCAGTTGCAGGCCTGTCTGAAAATGGATTTCCTGTTAACAGCCCCAGAAAGGTATATGCTGTGACTTTAGGGATATTTTAAAAGATGAAAATTAACCTTGACATTTTCCCTAAATATATTAGCACCCAACTGGCAAGATTAGTTTGTTCATATGACAAACCAGACGGCAATATGAAAACCCAAAACAGGAAAAAGTAAAAACAGTGGGTAAAACCAGACTCTACTGTGCCATTTAGCTGTGTATTTGCTACCTCTGTTATGTATTTATTATTTGTATGCTCATGAGCTATGGTTCATTAATGAGCACTTTGCTGTGTATGAGCCAAGTCCAGACAAAGACTAAGTACTTGCTGTGTACCTATAGCTACCAAGGATCATAATGTGAGCTGCAGATGTTCCATATAACTCAAACTTTGATACTCACCTCCTTTAGACAGCCCCATTTTCCTTAGTATCTCCCCAATAAATTTTTTTATGCCCATGTGCAGGTTAGGATCTGTTTTACCTCTTCAGACAGACTGGACTTTGAGCTGCCACTTGTTAAATGTCTGTCCTACCCACCCTGGGCTCTCATTTTGAGACAGCAGGAATGGTGGGAGTTAGCAATGTTCCAGGTTAGCAATGAAGTAATCACATTGGAATATGAACTCTTGATCATGGGGTTTTTTGAGACCTAACACTGATGACACACATATTGAACCAGTATTTTCACTGCTCCATCAGTATTCTGGCAAGTAGGAGATTATTTTTTTACTTCTATTTATGTGGTTCACTGATTTACAATTTTTTTTAAATAATCCAGGGGATTAATTTAAAATATTTGAATAATATATATTGAAATTCTCTTCTTCCAATTACTCTCTTTTTTTTGGTATTTCTTGAATTCATAGAGCCAAAAATATTTTTTTGTAAATCCCGATATAACCCCTTAGATATTAGTGGAGATTTTGTAGCTTATTCCAACACTGAGTGTGTCTAGTATTTGCATATGTAAATCTCTTTATATATGTGTAGCATTTCATGACAATTTATAGATCTGAACTTTGATCTAAAATGCTTAATCTAATATTTATTGTAATTTAGCAGTACAAATGTCATACTTAATTTGCTTCTAGATGTAGATAGAAATCTACCCTGAAAGAGGGCACATTTAGATTGGTTATAAATAACAAATCCTTCATGATGAGGATGATGAGGTACTGAAAGAGGTTGCTCAGAGAAGTGGATGCCTTATCCCTGGAAGTGTTCAAGGTAAGATTGGATAAAGCTTTGAATAACCTCATCTAATGAAAGATGTCCTTTCCATGGGAGAGGGTGCAGACTAGGTGACCATTAAAAAGTCCCTTCCAACCAAAACCATTCTGTGATTTGTTCTGTGATTCAATGTGGTGTAAAGCACAGACACTAAGTAGTGTGTAGTAATAAAATTTTGTATTTAACCAAAGTATGTCCTTATTTAAGTACAAGAGGAAAAGAGAGCTGGAGATACTAAAGTCACCTTGAACGTATCTTTTATCTGAACTTTTCCGTTTTTCCAATTTGAAATTGCATCACTCATTCCAGAGCCATCAACATCACTTATTCCAGGGCTATCAACAAGCAGGAGAGTATCCACTGGTTATTTCAAGACATTCCCCATCAAGATAGTCATATGAAATGCTTAGCTAATTTTTCACAGATCTCTCTAACAGGTTGCAGACAAAATGAAGATTCTAGTTAGAATTGAAGTAGAATTAGCTGCTACAGCTTTCGGAGTCCAAAAGCTTTTTATGTCAGCGTCTGCTGAATGCAGTAGCATAAGTTTGGGTAGACAGTTATTGCAGATACTCTCTTTGTAAACCCTACTTCTTGGACTTCCTGAACATCCATCATTGATAACCAGTGGAGACAGGCTATTTCAGGCTGGGAAAAGAGTCAGTGTCTTTGTATGTTCCTTAAACTCTTATGATAAACCAAAGCAGTTCAAATACACCTATTTAACATCGTAAAACAAAGATGTTTCTATTGAAAACTCATGAAAACCAATCACTTCAAGATGTAGTCTTAATGTGTCTTTTTAATTCCATGATCATCTTAAACAAAATAAGTTAGATTATTGATATTAAAAATGCAAACTGGTTAATTTCTATATGCTTTTTGTTAAAAAGGAAAAACAAAACTGAACTCTAAAAATTGCTGACCTTTAACACAGTATGCAGGGAAGTGTTTTGTTTTTTTTTAAAGGGCGACAATGATAATAATAATAATAATACCCTTTAAAATATTTTGTAGTCAGATACAGGGAAAAAGTTAAAACTAAGCCTGCCAAATCCAATCCTGTCAGTAAACTGGACCTTCTTTTCATGCCAGGCTATAGGATTTTCTGTGTGTGTCTTTACAGTTCCACATATCTAGATGTCGTCTAATATTATTGTATAACTGTGTTAACAAATTATTAAATATTAATTAATTAATATCAGTACTGTCTAATATTAATGTTTTACTGAGCTCCTCTTTCTCACATCTCTGTATTTTTCATCCAAATACCAGGATCTCTCATTTCTCTCTCCTTTCCTATTCTTGGTTACAAGGTTTACTTCAAAGGCCATGAGTTAAATGAAAAGGCTTTATTTTTAGATTAATGCTTTTATCTTTAGACCCATGGTCAGTTATCAGGACTTAATCATGAAGGCATGATAGCAAAAGGACCGTCCTTTCTTTGAAGATCTTGATGAATAAACCATATAGCAAAGGAACTGTATATTTCAATTTTGGGATGAGGGGAAATGTCCTCAAATTGCACCAGGAGCTATTTAGATTGAGTATTAGGAAAATTTTGTTCACTGTAAGGCTGGTCAGTTATTGGAATAGGCATTCCAGGGATGTAGTGGAATCACCATCCCTGCAAGTGTTCAAAAAGCATGTGGATGTGGCCCTGGGAGATATGGCTTAATGGTGCACACAGTTGTTTTGTGTAAATGGTTGGTCCGGATTATCCTAGAGGCCTTTTCCAACCTTAATGATTCTGTGATTCTATGAAGACAAGAGGAGCAAAGTAATGGGGATTTTTGATTATTATGATGGTGATTTTGCGTTATTGACAAGGTTTTGTAACAGAAGGTGTTTGACTGAAGAACCTGTTGCCTGTGGGACTGCCTTCCTACGGCACAACACATCATGCCAAATCCCTGAAATGAGTCATGGCACGTGGTACGGAGTCACTGCCACAGAACTCAGCAGCCCTGAGGAGTGAAATAAAGTAGAAGCTTCTGCCATAAAACTTAGACTGAATTTTTTAGTTGTGGAAGTTGCTTGATTTGTATAGCCAAATAAAACTGGCACTTAGGCAATTTATTTGCCCTTAAGGGAAGTGTCGTGACTGCAAGGTAGTGTAAAGATAACCATGGTAGCTTTAAACTGGCTAGACAAAACATTGCTAGCAGCCTAATGAGGAATCAACATCAGCCAATTCATTGAGTATATACCCTCCTTTAGATGCAGATGTGGCACAGCTGCATGCAGTTGCCACCCTGATTACTTTAGTGATAAAAGCTGGCTATGGCAGGAGCAGAGGCAGATAGCTCAGAAAGAAATTCTGGCTGTTGAGATATTTAAAGCAGAAAGAAAGGAAATCTGGCGGGAGCACTTGCTAACTTTCCTTGGGGATATTGGTACATGGAATGCTTGCCATGAAGAAAGGCTGAAAGACTTGGTACCTCTCCTTCCACGAAACCTATGCCTACCTCAACCACAAGCTGTCCTTTGCTTCTGTCAGTCCTCTGGCCTTGCAACAGCCCAGAACATATTTTCCCCCATGCTTTTGGGAGAGGCTCAAAGCTTGAGAACTGCTAAAAAATTTGTTTTCCCTTGCAGTGATTACCAGGGAGCAGCTGGTTTTCCAAGTTGACAAGCTATTTTCTTTAGAACTTGCATTTCTTGCTTGAGTTGACCCACACCATATCACAGCACTGTGTGTGCATCGACTGATGGAAAATTTCTATGATAGAAAATCTGTAATAGCCCAGATAAAAAACACTTCCTTTTCAGTTTCTTATTTCATGAGTCCTCTATCCTTCAAAAAAGCTTTTCTTCTCTCGTGATTGACTGAAGTTGTTTTCTTGAAGGTAGATTATTATGGAAATTCTAATCAAAAAGTTGGTAATTGCTTTTTTGTTTTACAGGGACAGCACTGATTTTATCTTCATCTGGCAGTGAAGTATTAATCAAAGTTCTTTGATTTAATTTTTTATTGTATTTTTAAATATTTCAGTAAATGTTCAATCAAATAGTTTGCTTTCTGTTGAAAAAAACATCTCGCCAAACTCAATAAGGAAAACCCTGAAGACAGATGTGCTTTTTAAATTTGTTCACTACTGTGCCACAGTTTTCATTGGTTTTTGGAGAGCTGACTGGTGTCAGAGAGTAGATCCTCATTTTCAAACCTTGAAATCCTTTGCACAGACAGCTGTTTTAGCTAATGTAAATTGATAGACAAATGTAAATTCCTCATGGGAGGCTTGGCAGAGCCTTGTCAGTAGTAACCAGATAATCAGATTGCAAATCCACTGCATGTAGGGAGCACAAAAAGTCTCTTCAGACCCAACCATTTGTTTGCTGTTCCAAGGTATGTGTTCTGAGATCTTTGAGGGAATATGCACAGTATCTACTTTTTTGCTCAAGTGGAGCTCTGCAGTGTGGATGATGAAGAGCGTTATACAAAAGATATTGAGAATGTGGCAAAGAATTTGGTAGAACTGTTGCATCTAAAACATTTTCTCAACTTTACTGGAAAGTAATTGAGAAGTTAATAAATTTCATGTCCATCTGCCCTGAGTTTCTCACTTATTGTTATATCTCTGATGTTTTTTTTTTTCTGTATCCAGCTCTATAGGAGTTGCTTCTCTCTCTCTCTCTCCCTCTTTTTTTTACTTCTAAGTCAGTAAACTATGATGTATGTGTCTCTCCCTGAATAACGTTATTATATGATGCTGCTGGAGCCCTGAATAGCTTGGCTGTGGACTGCTGAACCCTTTGAATGTAATTGTTTTAACACCATGAAATGAAGTAATGCATAAAATTGATAATAAACGGATATCTCTCTGCCTCTGCATGCAAATGAGCACTTAGCACCAGGGCACAGATGCCACCATTGTTTCCCCCCTTGAAAATGACAAAGTAAGTGAAAATATCTACCAAGAGCTTAGAAAGTACGGTAGCTGCATTTTCATTATATTTTAGAATTTCACAGAGTTGGGAAAGCAAACTCTCCTGCCAACATTCAGAAAGGGGCTGGATAATGCCTGCCTGTAGTACACTGGAACATACAGTGAAGCAAGGTTTTGTTGATTTTTTGGGAAGATAAAGAATATAGTTATTAGTGATTCTCTTCCACTTACACATTTTTAATTTTACAATCTCATTTTTGTTTTTGAAACAAAGACTGTATTTTTTATCTCAGTTTCTTGCCTGTTCCTCCGCCTCCTCTAAAAAGTACAGCTAGAATCAATGTGTTATACCCATTAATCTGCAGTGCATATTAAACAGGCACATTTAGAATACCTTGGGTCTGGCTGCAGCTTTGGATTTACCCTTTGTTTTCTAATTTATACTTTTAGTTAATAAATATATCCAGCAACTAAAATGATTACTTTGTTTTAGAAATGTTGTACAGGCTTGGCTTTTTTTCTCCTTCTGCTTTAACAAAAGGGTAGAAATCCATAAAAGAGGGGTATTATTTTATAGATTAATCCTTCCATTTTCAAGCATTAGCTGTATTGCTGTTCATTTCATAAAGGGATCTAACTTAGAGAAAGAAGGTCTAAATTAGCTTGTCACATTTTTTACCTTTGCTCCTAGGTTAACAGTTTCAAGTTCCTCAGTATGATTCAAAGATGTTCACAAGACTTAAATATTAATAAATTATGTTCATATTTGAAACCATCATCATTTTCATAGAAGTTTCCTAAGAGTGCTAAATTAACTTTTCACTCACCTTCTATCTCTATGAGTCAGAGTTGAAAGATTTGTTGAAGTCCAGACACACAACATTTGTGGATTCTGCCATGTCTAAATGCCTCCGGTTAATAGAGAACGGCCTCATCTTTGATTTTCTTTTTTTTTTGTTGTTGTTGTTTTCTTTTGGTTTTGTTTTGTTTTGCTTTGTTTTGTTTTGTTGGGTTTTTTTGGCACATTGCTTGATTTCTTGTTCCAAAACTCTGTAATTCCATGTTTATCACTTACTTCCCTGTGTCACCTACTCCCCTTGCATCCCTGAAGCTCTCCGCAGTTTGGAGCCTCATCTTTTGTCAGTAAATTCTCAGGTTAGTCCCCAGTCGGCATGGACAGCACATCCACCTCTTTGTGGGGTGTCCAAGGATGACTTTTTTTAAACACAGTTGATTTGAAAAGTCAAAATTAAATTAATTTAATTCAATCTAAGTGTAGGCTTTTACTAAAAAAACCCCAGTTCCAGCACCTGGCCCTTATCCCTATCTTCATGTACTTCCTGTTTTAGATCTGTCAGTCGCGCGGCAAGCCAGAAAAGAGCTCCCCTTTTACTTTTACATTTGGCACATTAGAGTTTTTGTGTCTGGTCACGAGCTGACCTGACTCACTTGAAGTGTCACCATTCCCAGACCTCGCACAAGAGAAATTATAGAAGAATGTAATCAGGCCTGGAGGAGAGAGGGGCCACTCTTGTCCACAGCAGCCTGTCTTTTCATCAGGATGAGTAATGTCATGTGGCACCTTAAATTCTCATTAGTTTGTACTTTCTTGGTTTTGGTCTGCAGACCCTTTGCTGATGCTATCAAACTCTTTAGTAATGTGTCCTTTCAGTTTGATTCTTTCCTATATTTCAAATAAATGAAGGTGGTGAGATTTATCTTTATCTAAGGTGGTGGGATTTTGTATTTTCTGTCATTCCTTTCCACTTATACTTGGCACTGATATGGTTATGTTCATTTATAAACTCTCCAAGTATTTTAACTGGCATTCTCCCATTTTAAACTTTCCAAGATTTTTAACTGGCATTCTTATAAATCGTAATTTTTCTTAAATCTGTTCTTCACTTTCTAATAATCATGGAGACCATTTCATGGTCTATCCTACCTATTTCACCTTTCTTCTTCTTATATGCAATCACTTCCCATTATTTAGAATCATCATTAAAAGATCTTTCCCTCCAAATGCTTTCTCTTTATGAATTAACAAAATTATCATAAATGAGAAAAAACTGTCTTATCCATTAACTCCTTATCTGAAAGATGCATGGGTAGTTGAAATACCCTACTTCTAGTGAGGCCAGAGTCTTGGATTTCTCTGATTGATATTCACAAAAAGCTTTGTCCAGTGCTGTATTCCCTGTCCCAGCAGCACGTGATTCTCCTTTGTAGTCATTGCCAACAGACTGCCAGCAACTCTCCCTGTCCACATTACGGGTAGCTTTTCCTTACTTTACCCTTTCTGAATTATGATCTTCCATATTCATAGGCTGGCAATGAGAATAAAAATGACATTCCATTTTACTAACATTTTGATCTTCCCATTTATATCTGTTATTCTTGTAAGAGTACACAGGCATCTGCTCAGTGGGAATGTCCATCTCTTCAAATTTTTGTCACCTCTGTTATGATTAAGCATGTCCTTGTGTTATTTAGGCCTTCTCAAGTGACTGCTTTACTTCAGCTTTTTGCACTCATCCACAGTTTGATTCTCATTTGCAGTTTTCGCCTGGTTAGCAAGTGATAAACAGTAACACACCCATTTTTGCAAGGACTAAAAGCTTGATGAAAAGTTTACAAACATCATGAAAGTGCTTACCAGAAGTGCATATTTTCACTAAAAGATTATCAATATTCTGAAATGTGTTTACCTAGCAATAAATGGATAGGTGACATATTTGCCATTCAGAAGTCTAACAAAGTAGTTAAGCCGTGCTGGCTTTGAAGTCCTTGGTTGAAACATTTTCATATTCTTTCGAAAATTAGTTCTTAGTTTTGCCATATCATAAGCATTTCTATGTATACATGTATGTCATGTCCAATACAGTCCTCTCAAAGCAGAGTGAGAAATTTGTCTTGTAAGACACCTACAGAGCATCATAATTCTGGATCTAAAATTAGATCAGGCTTCCATATATCAATACCAAGAATCACTGATCAAAGGAAAAAGAGACAGCTTATTAATAAGCTGGTTTTAGTATAAAACTATTAACAGAAAACCAGGGTCAAGTGAGAACAACTAGCAACAAAAGTTATTTGATGGGAATGCTCTCAATATCCCAACCTATGGTTAAATACCAGTGATAGGAGAAAAAGGGAAACCCAAAATCTTCCAATAAAGAATTCAGAATATATACACAGCAAACAGATAAAAAAGTAATTTGATGAAGTGTTTCAGTAATATACAAGTAACAAATCCCTGTGCCATACAAATCTCGCATCCTATAGTATTCAATGTGGTTATGAGTCAACTTAGCTGACTTACGTTGCATCATAAAAATCATGAGATGCATGACTTTGATATACAATTCAGTTAAATGTGATACTTCTTTGAAATTCTGTTGCTTTCTCAAACTTAGTAATAATGATATAGATATATATAATATGATATAATATATATACAATGATATATATATTATATATATAATGAGATATATATATATATCAATATGGGACATATCATTTGGGATATATATATATATACACACACACATATATATGTGTATATATATGTGCGTGTGTGTATATATATATATATATATATATATATATTCTGCTCCTTACCATCCTACCCACCTGCTTAGAAAATATATTGTCCCTTGAAAGGGAAACTATTGCTTTATGATAAGCCAAACTGGACAGCTTCTCAAATAATGGCCTAGGAGTCTATCCAAATACTAGTTAAATCAGAAGGCTGTTTCTTTTCTTTCTCAGTACCACAGTTGTGGATTTTACATGAAAATCTTCTCGCATTATTGTGGTCAGCCTTGGTTTTAACCTAGAAAGAGTATAACCAGTACTGATAAAATAAGAATAGAATGATTTCAAGCTCAAATCACAACTGAAGGGTGATTAAGGTAAAAAAGGGACTTTTATTGTCTGTATGTTGTTTTTCAAATATACACTTCTTCAAGCCTTTGCACCAAATTGTTGCCTGAATTAAAGCTGTTGCAACAATATATTTATCAATATAGAAGTAAAGAACACTATACATTTGACAAAGTTCAAGTTTTACGACTTTTCATGGAGTATTTACATAACAGTCAAAGATGTGAGCTTTGTTTCATTATGAACTTCAGAATAAGATACATTCTTCTTTTTACCTTCTCACTGGCATAGTTCAGTTCTTCCTTAGAGATTATATTTGAGAAAAAAATACTGTTGGCAGCCAATGTACTTATATGCAATCAGTGATAACAATCCTTCCTTTGTCTGACTTGGGTGGATGTTTTTAAGTTCTTTGGGTTCTCTTTTACTTTGCTTGCACACAATACCAAGCATAAGGGGCTTCCAACTCCGTAAAACTATAAATTATGAACTCATCCTCAGCCATTTCATGTCGTAAAAACTAGCTCAATTTTAATGAATTATGGTTTCTTTCAATGTGACAGAATCTTGGATTCAGATGTGTTGAGGTGTTTAGATGTATTCTCAGACATACAAAATCCCATGGTCAGCTTGTAAGTATTGAGATTGAAGGGTTCAAAAGCTGAGGTGTGTTGTGAACTTTGCTGGCAGTTACTGCTATACTGCAAAAGAAAGTAGAAGGCTGAAAAATAATGTGCTCAATCTTTATTCCCTGTGAGCTCTTGACTTGGAAGCCTAATCAAACATATATGTTCACAAAGAGTAGAAAACTGAGACAAAAAAGTAACAGAGAACAAGAAAAAATTAAACTTAAGAACAGTGTCTTTCCCAGTCTTAGATTCTGCAAATCTGGATGCAGAATGAAAATCATTAGAATACCGATACTAACTCTTTTTCTTCTTGTACCCATTGCCTCTCTTATATGTTTATGCCTTTGTATATACACTGTCTGCCAGCACCTGCCCTCTATAGGTTTTTAAAAGTTGTAGAGATACTTACAAAAACTTTTAATAATACTGACAAAATAGTAGGGAGGATTTTCAAAGAAATTTAAAGGAGTTGGTTTCCAAACCCTCCTGAGAATAGTTTCAGACCATAGTACTTTAAACTCGTGTTACTTCAGATTATTTTCAGGAGCTTAAAATGTAGGTATTGTCTACTCTATCAGTGACTTAGAAGGTGTCAGTTCCTCTACCACCACTGATTAGCTAGAAAATATGTTGCTGTTTCTAAGAATAGATTCTGCTCTTTTTTAAGATTAGTGTTTAATAACTGCAGGGGAAATGACATGTTTTAGTCTTCTCCAGGGTGCTGTGTATTATGCCTTGACAACTAACTCTGGGTTAATCCTAGCTGAAAGTACACATTTAACTGAAGAACTAGGGAAAGGAGTCTAGTTCCCTTAACCTATGACCATATAGAGAGATTCACACTGCATAACAGTTCCTCAGAAAAAATAAGATATGAGTTGCCCAGGGAAATATAGAGCTCTCCTTGTCCACTGCAAAAGTCTGGGGCAAATGGACTCTCCATTTGGACACCTAATTCAAGTGATACTGTTAGATAGGGTTTATCTAAGCCACAAAGCCCAGGTGTCTTACTCCTATGGTCTCTATGCCATTTTGGCATTCATTGTGAGGCCTCTGTACCTGGTCAAAAAGCATGGCCTTTCAAAGTTGATTGTCTTGCTTCTGGATGATGGGCCCAAACAACTGATACTCCCTTCTCATTACCATGATTCTTTTCATTACCCGTTTTATCTAAAGCATTACCTTTGGCTCAATTCAATTTTGGATGAATTGCTCTTTACTGAAACACAGGATTTTACTTGGCCTCACTCCTCCACTATTGACATCAGTAGGAGAAGCAGCATTAGATCAGTGATTATCACTCTTCATAGGTTTTTTATGGCCAAAAAAGGTCAGCATGATCATCTCCCCTGACCTGCTGTATAATACTCCTAGGATCTCACTGAGTAAAGTGTGCAGAGAAGTTTCTATTCTGTTACAGTCAATAGGTGTTTTGTCATTCCCTTTAAAGAAAGAATATTCAAAAGTAATTTTTAACAGAATTTAAGAGTTTGAATGACAAACTCTCAACTCCTTTGAAGAGCTATTTTACTTGTTTCTAGAAATACTACTACAGAAATCTAGCTTATACATCAATTTTAGCCTGAAAACTCAAGATAAATTAAGCTCACATGAAAACACTTTATGGTCATGTGAATTCATTTTATCACACCAAACCTCTACCTAAATTCTAAGAATTTTGTCACAACATACATGTTAATGAACATTTTCTTAGGTAAGGGTTTTTGATTGGGCCATCTTGTAAGAGAAATAAATCCACAGTGTTAAGAATACACAATATCTTTTGAATGTAAAACCAGAGGTCTTTGCAGCCACAACAGACTATAGGATGCACAGTTTTTAAAAAGCAGTACTGTCTTTTGTTACTTAGAAAATAATATGTAGTTGAAAAAGAAGGTGCCAGGTGCAGAAGTTGAGTCCTGAGACCTGGTAAAGAGTTTGTAAATGTTTATAATTGCAAACTGCTTTAGCTTGTCAGTTCCTCTGAGAAACAAAAAGTCTCAATGGTAGATATTTACAGCCCCCCCCCCCCCGCAAAAAAAAAAAAAGTTGTTTTCCAGGAATGCTTGTGACTCCTATAGTCATTTGTACTGAGATTCCAACTAACAAATCTCAACTACCTTGTATGCAGCGACATGGGTATTTGCAGTCAAAATTCTCCCTTAGAATAATAAAGAAGCTGAATGTGTGCTGAACAGTGACTTTTTCTGTATTTCTTTTCCACACAAATATTTCAGGGGAGTCTCATTTCAAGTATGCATTTGAGAAGAAAAATTCACAGAAAACTGCAGAGCTTGTTGTCCAGGTCCTCAGTTTGGAGCTAAGTGAATGATTACATAGTTTCAGCTCGAAATTAACTTCAGGCTGCTGGTTTACTAGCTTGTTTACTGGGGGCTTTAGTACCATCTTCTCTGATCCAGCAACTAACTTGGCAAATTCATGGAGGACATGGGAGACCTTTTCTGGGCCCTATCTCTGCCTACGGTGTCTGATTCTACAGAAAATTGCCATAATTCTGAAGTTTTGAGGATTTATTCTTCTCAGTCTTCTCCATTGGTGTCAATTCAGTTTGTCCAAATAACCAGGCATTTGTTGCTACCCATCTTGCTCACCTCCCAGGTGACTTTCAGAAGAGGGAATAATTTTTATCTCAAACTCAGGACAATGTTTATATCGAGCTCACCTAGTGGTTTTTCTTCAAATTTCTCTGCGAACAAAGCAGGCAGCAGAAATTAATCAGGTTGTCCATCTTTAGTGCCTACTCACCACACTAGAAGCTCTTCATAGAGTGGTTTGCTTGTTTTGGCTGGAGTACCATTAATTAAAATTTGTTACACAATTCTTCTAGTATCATTAAATAAGAGCAGGGAAGGAAGGAGTATGCTGGGTCGGGTAATAGGATGTTCTGTTGAGAAAAGCACCTCAGCTGGCTTCCTCCAGTGATTGCTTTATTTCAACAGATAAAATAGCTTCAACAAGCAAACGTGAGCTTCCTCCCTGCCTTGCCCTCCTTGAATGTTCAAGCCAGTCATGGAGTGTGGATTCTAGGCAGGAGCAGGGAATGCAGTTTGCAGGTCCCTTGGGAGAGAATGAAAC
This sequence comes from Rhabdornis inornatus, assembly GCA_013397075.1. NCBI lineage: Eukaryota > Metazoa > Chordata > Aves > Passeriformes > Rhabdornithidae > Rhabdornis > Rhabdornis inornatus. Next base: position 727,027 of record VWZS01000184.1, read on the forward strand.
TGAGATAGATTTCCTGCAATGCTGGTGAGTAATGGGGTAAAACAGTAAAATTGTTTTCAGGGAGGGAAAAAAAGTGAAGCCAAAATGTACTTAGTATGGTTTGATTTTTATTAGCCAAAATAAGGCATCCACTAATGCCCTAGTCTTACTCCTAAGTCTACAGTGGACTGTTTGTGTGCATCCTCTCTGTCCCTACACGAAATATCTCAGACTACCTGTCTTCTTATTTACCAATAAACCTGTTACTAGAATCAGGGTTCCTTGCTTGTCTAGACTCTTAATTTTTATCACTGTAATAAGTAATCTTGTTTAAAATAAATAAACAAACCTGTTTTCCCCTGCTGTTTTTCCTATGCAAAATGAAATTGTTTCAGGGTATAACCTGTATGTGTTTAAGCATACTTTAAACTGCTGTGACTTTTTAATTTTGTGATTAAATGTAATTGTGATTGATTACCTGCTGCCAGTCTCACCTGATTTCTAGAACTCTCATAGAAATTAAAGCTTTCATCTCAACAAGAATTACCCATCAAAATAATTTGTAATAAGCAACATTTTCCCCTTATGTATATTCTGTAATTCTAAGAGAAGGACATTATATTGAATGCACCCGATGCATAACTGTAATGGAAAAAAGGAAGGCACAGCCTACTAAATTTTCAGCTCTGGGAGGAGATGGAATCAGTCCCACTGTATGTTGTTTACTATACAATTCATTTCATTCAGTGTAATAAGCAAAATGTTCTCTTCCAGTGAGAATTATTTTCTTGTTGACCTCAAAAAGTGAGTAGACTTCCCTGGTTCATTAAAAATAAATGTCAAAGCAAGATTATGTATAAATGTGTTTATAGCTGATTACTTCATTTTCTCATAAAATCATATGTAGAATTTCAAACCACCTATGTCATTGGTGACATGTACAATCACAATTCTAATGACATATGACAGACTTTCCCTCTTTCCCCCTCCTCTTGGCCCCGCGCAAGAAGTCTTGATTAATTCCTACTGCTATGAGGGGAAGAAAAACAGGGAGATATTTGCACATGGGGGCAAGCTTTGACAGCTGCACTACAAGGACCACCTCATCTTTAGGGAAGACAGAGATTTTAGTCCAGTTTCCCTAAGCCCTCTTCATAGCCATTGCAAACACAGGGAAGACATTCACCTTTCATTATTTTAAAAAATAATGACTTTAATCCCTTCGGCAATGTTCTTATAAATGGATGTGAGACTGAAACTTAAATAATAACCTTCTTATATATTAAGCAGTACAAGAAAACAAACCCCATATTTAGCTAGTGCCTCCAGCCTCTATTCTGCTAAACAGCCTGGCGTACCTATGTTCTGTCACAACTCCTGAACCTGTACTATTTAAATGGGACATGGAGACCTTTGAAAATCTAACTCTGGACTTGTGCAAGGAGATTCTGGAAATCTGGATCGTTCTTAATCTAAGCAATGTGCTTATACCCCTGACTGGAACAAGCAAGGTTGTTCCCATCACATTCAGTCTTGCTCTACACTGAAGTCACTGTTTCTTGGATCAAAGAGATGCCTCTCAAATGACCAGAGTTCCTGAATTAGTGTTTTGGCTCATGTACCAATACCTGGAGTTAAAGGTCCATAATTTTCACTGTGCTTTAGGAAAAAAAGGAATAGTAATCAAGCAATTAACTTTGCCTTTCTTTCCCTACTCTCCACTCCACTACTTTTTGTTAGATCCTCATAGGTGCACACACTGCATTGGTATTTCAAACTAATGCCTGCTTTGCTAGTGACATCTCCAGACCGTTGCATATATATACTATGCTTTCATTGGTAAGGTAAGACCTTTTCCTATAAAACCATGTTAAAACTTTGCTTCTGAGCCATGTCTTTGTTTTGTTTTGCTTTATGTTGTTTACAGACTTTTGAATTTACTCTGACCAGTACAAGACAGTGAGAGTAAACACATCTACAGTATATTTTTAAAAAATCTTTCTCCATTTAAGGAGAATGTCTGTTTATATACATTTCTTTCCTATGAAAAGTTTTTAAAATGTTTTAACTTATATTAATCCAGGCAAGGTGAGGTTCTTCCATAGAAAAAAATGCACACACTAAGAGTTCTTGGAGCGCCACAATATTTACTTAACACAGGCCTTAACACAAACATGCAGTAATTCCCATTATGTGTCTAAAAAAGATTGAAAGAGCATGATGTTTGTGTAGTTGGGTATAATCAGTGCTATGGGATTCTTCCTCTCCAAACTCTGTTTCAAAGGAGCTGAACATGGAGCCCTAAAGAGGAGATAAAAAATACACTTTTTATGATGCATTGGCTAGTAAGTCTAAATCTAGACTGCATTTAGAGAACTCATAATTTCCTGCTGATATAGGTTGGCTTTTGTGGTCTCTTGCACAACAGGCATGAACAGAAAGTAATGGATTTCATGGACTGTTCCATAGTTTGAACATTTGGTATACTTTCAAAAAAAAGAGGCACCCTCAAATAAAAGATCAATTCAAAACAGGTAAGTGTTGCAAAATTTGCCTTCAAAATTAGCTAGTGTCTCTGTATAGATTTTTCAGGATGTGTGACCCCATGTCATGGGACAAAGAACACAAGAGAAGGGAGGAGTGTATTGATCTGAGCTGTTTGTTTCCATCCCCCTCCCTCAGATGGGGTACAGTGGAGTCAGAATAGCCTGTACACTTTGCAGAAAGCACTGAGTGTCTGCCTGCATACGTGGAGACATGATAAGCATCTCTAAAATGGAATAAAAATAGTCCAGACATGGTAGTGTGTAAGAGAAATACGAAGCGAAAGAAGAAGAAAAGTCATTCCCATACCTCAGGGAGGAAGTGAAAATGCCAGGCCTAATCTTACTTTTAGACAATTCTGCTGATCCTCAATGCCAGGGCACACTTAAAAAAACCTAACAGCTTCTGAAGGATATTTTAAATTACAGACACCAACTTGTCTTGACTCATTATTTTATTTTTCCGTGCTTTATCTTTGAAATCCTGGGGTTTTTTTCTCTCCATGCAACTTCAGCTCTTTCAGAAAGGAAGATATTTGAGTTACCACTATGCAATTATTAAAACAAGGCATAAAGAGGGCAGGATCACCTATGACAGAGCCAACTATAAAAATTTTGCTTTTTTTCAGCTTTGGGGCAGCAGGGGGATTTCCATGGTGAGTTTGGTTAGAAAAGTTAATTTGGAAAAAGCATTTTTTTAATTCAGTGAATAGATTTATTTACCAAAAAAGAAGGGGGGAATTATTTAAGGGGAGAATGGACCATGAGAAACTAGTTCATCTGGTTTCACCTCTTGTTTAGAGTAAAATCTACCTTGTGTTTGGTTATAACTACTGCAGCATCCAGCCTTGATTTGGAGCAATCAGGAGATGGATAATCCACCTTTTCCTTTGGTAGTTTGTTCCAACAGTTAATCATTCTCACTGTGGCTTATTTCCAATTGGAATTTGTCTGGCTTTTAGCCATTGGTTCTTGTTATTCCTTTCTGTATTAGATTAAAGAGGCCTTTACTACCTTGTATTTTCTTCCTGTGAAGGCACTTATGTACTGTAATCAAACCACCTATCAATTTTCTTTTTGATAAGCTAAATGGATGGAGCTCTGTAAGTCTTCCACTAAAAAACAGCTCCTTCAGGCCTCAAGTAAGTTTTGTGGCTTTTTATCTCACCCTCTCCAATTCTTCAATATGGTTTTTAGAAAGTGAGCACAAGCTGTGTGCAATATCTCTGTCTTGTTCTCTAGAGACGTGGTCCTAGTTGCTCTCATGTCTCTTCTGTTTAATCACCCAACAATTAGATTAACTTTTTTCCATGAAATCAAAACAGAAGCCCATTGAGTTGTATGCTCACTGTGCCATCTGTACCCCGTTTGGAATAACTCCTGAAGAAAAACATTGTCCCACATTTCTGTTTTGCTACATGCCTCGCTTTGAGTTGGCTGTATTGCACACTGGACCCAGAATTCAAATAGATTCAGAGAACTTATTCAACAGGCCAGCCAGCCTCCTCTTGACTTCTAGTTTTAACAGACGTATTGCTATCCCCAAATTTTAACCACAAAAACATTTCTGTAAGTATGCCACTCTTCAAAGCACTTCAAGGACCAGGCACTTGGCTGTTTCCTCATGCTCTGATATGCTTTGATTAATGTGTTTGGCCAAATGCTACATTAGAGTTTTTCTGAGTAGAAAGCTCCATAGAAAAATTAGCATACAGCTAAATATAATTCCTTCCTTTAGTTAAGTTTGTGGGACCAGTAAATTTTGCTAGCTATACTTTTTCCAGTAGTGACACATTAGTTGTCTTTTAGTTTCCCAAAATCTTTCAGTATCAGGTCTGTTTGAATTCTTACCTATGAGCAAGTCCATGAACTTAGAAACTTCTTTATTTTTTGTCCTTCTGAATTACCAATGTAGTAGTCCCTAATGCATTACTGATTACAATAATGATGATTTATTACAACATTATCTTGATATTTATACAAACAGAATCAATATTCATTATTAAAATTCAAAACTGTGTCATTATGATAACATCCCTTCTTAGCTAGCACTTCTTTCTGGTGGAATTTCAAGGATTCTTTCTCACTGATTTTCACTTGTTCATCATTTCATACAAGCCTTAGTTCCCAGCATCCTTATTTTCTATACTAAAGTCCATTTTCCACTAATACTTTACATTGGGTTTTTCATGGTTTTCCTCTATTTTGGCACTGTTAGTGCCCTGTTGTAATGGCTGCATTCAGCCAGCCATTAAAATAACATGGGTTTTTTCTTTATTGATGGTCATGGAATCTCGGAGATTTTCACCTTCTGATAAAACCTGTTCTTGAAATTTTGTTCATAATTTTCTACCTATATTCCAAAACCCCTTTTTTCCTGGTAATGTTAATTTAGCTCTAGAAGAGATACCACACATCACAAAGCAGTGTGCTGACCTCTCACTACTGTGTTAAAATGCAAGTTCATTTTTACTAGAATAAATTAGTTTAATAATATTGCAAGTGTAACTTTAGAGGCGATGATTTTTATCCTTGTTCATGACTTTTTCATACATGATGTTGAAGACTGCTCAAAACATTTTGTAGTCATGGGCAATGTGTTGACCAAATGGTTTGGGACACTCCACTCCTGCCAGGTTTTTTATTCATCTCTTTTAACACTACTATTGCTGCAGTGACAGAATCTATCTTTTTTCAAATGATCTTTGCTGACTTGTCATGTGGCCAGTAATGTCATATTTTTCTCTGACCTACAAAGAGGTAGGAAGCTTTCTACAACTTTATTTTTACTAAAACTAATTGTCTGGTTTAAAGGAAAGCATACTCATTCACAGTTGATGAGTATTGAGTAGTGACTCTTGTAGTTTTGCCCTCTGCAATTCCCTGTCAGGTCAGGCACGTAGACATGCTTCTTTGTCTGAACATTTGAAACTTAAAACTCAAATTGGCAAAAGCCTTTACTTATTTTATTCTCCAAAGGTCCATTTTCAGAAATTCTCATAGCAGTACCAGTGCAAGTCAGTTGGATTTAGGTGTACTGTTAATTAGCTTACATAGTTTTCATATCTTTATATTTCCTGTCCTGAAAGATTTGTGGACTTTTGCTGACTGAGAACCTGCTCCATGTCCAGCCACCTCTTTTATACCTGAAGCCTTCCACTTGTGTTTGCATCTACTGAAAGATTAAGATACTTTTTTTTTCTGATGCAAAAAAAGCATTTGGGGTTTTTTTTAACAAAAGTCCTCTTGGATTTTCAGTGTCCTTTGATGAAAAGCATCATCTTTGAATGTAGGGGCTTTCAGTCCACCAGGAATGTGTGTTTTCAGAAGGAAACTCAGGGTGAGAATGCCAACCAATGTGGTGTTGGCTGGAGCAGACACATAAACTGTCAAATGTGTCATCTTTGTGATGGTGGTACTGGCTCAGACTGAAATCTCAAAGGCGAAGTGTTGGGAAGAACTATTTCTTCTTTTGTTTCTGAAGGGAGTTGATAGCATGTTCCACAACTGTCTTTGCACTGCCAAATAAACCTGAGAAATCACTGTATCATAGATATTCAGTTAAATAGAAATAATTACAGCCCATGCAATTATGTGTGTCACACAGGCTTATGTTTGGCCTAGCTAGTGCAAAAACTCTGTGCTCAGAAATGTGAACCATATGGACCATGATACTTTTGTATCTACAAAAATTAGTTCTGACATTTAACATGGGTTTGTTTTCTAAATCTAACCGGCCTGAACATCCCTGCTTAAATGTTGCATGTGATTTGGTTTATAGAAACCCAGTAATATAATTAGAAATGGGCTCAAATCAAAATGATAGAATTTAATATTGCAATACTGCAAATTTTGTAGCAGTTTAGTTCTAGGTTTGAACTTTTCAACCTTGGACCCAACTCTCACTAAACTGTAGTATGTCTGACTTCATTTAATGGGTACAAATTTGCCCTTGTAAAACTTGCACTCTCATTCTGTCACCTACTTAATTTACAGTGGAAATCTGATCACAGTCACCTCTAATTATCTGATTTGCAGCAGTACTTAATGCACACAACTTATTTGCAGCACAGCTTATTATTGAAGGGCAAAAATAGGATGTAAACCTTACAAATGCAAAATACATATAGCAACATTCAGAAATATGGTAGGATTTGGGCTTTAGAAAACTCTCAGACTAGTCTGGAGTTTCACACAGCTTGTTCAATGTTTAAATCTTTTTTTTTTCTCCTTAATTTAAAACAACATTTTCTTTAAGGCAGACTTAAATGAAATGTTTATTTTTCTCACTGCAGGAAATACTGAATGAGACATCAAGCATGGAACTCTCTCCAGAAAATGGGCAGGCACAGGTAGCTGGATTTTGGGCAGGAAGATATGTCCAATGTTTGTTGTATTTTGATCTCAGTCTTCTCAATAGTGCAGAATTTCTGCAATTTCTTTGTTCATTTTTTTTTCAGTGTCCTTGCTTTCAGTGCAGCATTTGACAACTGTGTGTGTCAGTTGTCTGACAATTGTCTGACAGTTGTCAGTGTGTCTGTCCGCAAATGCGGACAGAGTAAGTTAGAGTAAGTTTAACTGTTTTGTTCATACTGAGAAGCTCTCTGGTCATCCCTCCACCCCTCTGCATTTTTCTTACCTCTCTCCCCCTCTCTCTTTCCCACATTTGAATTTCTCTGTGCTCAGCCTTTTCTTTGTTGTTGCTTTGTATTGTGACTGGATTTTTCCCCCTTCTCTTCAGTTTCACTTAACTGGAACATTAAGTAATCCTGAAGTTCTGCTATGAATTCTGAGCCACTCCAAGTTTTAAGTTAATTCAAGAATGAAACAAACAAGTTTGTTTCTCCTCAGCCAAGGAATGTTATTTTTTTTAAAATAGTTTTTCAGGAGTATATAGTATCATCTCTCCAATTCGAAGATATCATATTTGACTACCTTTTTAACTCATAACTTTGCACTAAAAGCACTAAACAAACACATGCTGAACTTCTGCAAGTTCAGTGGTTTTATGCTAAAGTTAGATTTTAAAATTAGAAGAAATTAAAAGCCTAATTCTCTTGAATGTGGAAATGTAGAAAAGATCAGGCTTTGTACCAGTTTAGACAACTTTTTAGACTCTGAAGAAATTTTAAAAATATATAAATCTCACAAAGGTCCAAAAAAGGACAGGGATTCTTTTTTTTTTTTTTTTTAACCCATGTGATGTGTGCATGTGTGTTCTTGTGATAAAGCTGTGAAGTTTTTGGCTGCCCTTTTCTGGCTTCTGTTGTTTTCTAGGGGCTCAGTGGGATAGATAGTTTGTGCTGTGACAGGACATGCCAACAAATTGCATCACTTCTGCCTCGGTGGCCGAGGACAATGACATGCCATATGCCCATGGCAAGAAATGAATGGGGCTCATTTACACTGGCACTGGGTGCCTTCAGCCCTGTCAGTCTTCAGAGGCTATCCATGGCAAATTGGAAAGTAGCACTGGAGTTGCAGCAGCATGAAGAGATGCAGCCTGAAAAGCTCCCAGCATTCATAACTTTATGAACAACATGCAGCTTTGAAAAGCAAAAAATATCCATGTGACACCCTGGATGCATTTATCCTATCCCTTTGCAATTTAACCTTTTGTTTTCAGAAAGAAATAGAATCACCAGTCCTTTCCCCCTGTGTGTTTTTCACATGCCACTAAAAAATAGAAAATTTTTAAAAATCTTTGAGTAAATTCCAGCTGCAAGAAGAAAACAAAAACACAGTGGGTGTCATGCTTCACGCATTCAAAACAGTTTCTCTGCTCAAACAGACTGCCGCAAAGATTTGCCCCAAAGTTGACCCCGTTGCCTCCAGTTTGCACTCCAGCAACAACAAAACTCATATTTGGCCTCTGACCTTCTTGGCAGCACGTCATTTGTTTCCATGTGTTGAAGCAAAGGATGATGGGCGATGATTAAAGAGCAATGGGTCTGCGGGCCTGAGACACTAATGAGGATGAAATGAGAAGGTCAGTGATCATCCTCACATGGCAAACTAGGACATGGAGCTAATCTGTTGTTAATTGTCCTTTACATTTGTTTTAAGGACAGTGGCAGGGATAGGTGGCAGTCATATGTCTCCCTTCTTTATAATCTCTGTAATTAGCATGAGAAATAGAGATAGGCTTGCCTGGAGAAGCCTGAAATGTCCTTTGCAAATGACTTTTATTTTATTTTATTTTATTTTATTTTATTTTTCCATTTGCAGCTTATACAAATCCAGAGTTGGCCAGAAGTGACCGACTGGCAAGTGCGGAGACAGAAATTTGTCCTTGCTGCCCTTTTCATGCAGGTGACAGTCTATAAGATATGCAGTGTACAGTTCCTTCTCCTGTTCTTCCCACTGGTAGATTTCTCCTTAGATTTTCTGGGATTGTTGGCAAGTTGCTTGGATTTCTGTGCATCTTCTCTTCTTCACCTCTATCATGAGCTAGCTGCCCCAGTACTGTTTATCTCAAAGGTATCTAGGTCTGAAACAGGAGCATCTACTCTTCCTGTACAAACTGTCCTGTAACTTGGCTGCCCCATTGGCCTCAGCTGACATTCAACCAAGAAAGCAGAGGAGAATACCCTGCTCCCTGAACCCACCAACACTAACGTTCAAACCTCTCTTGTAAAATCTCAGCAGCCACAAATTAACAGGGATTACCTAATTAAATAAGATATTGCTGATTTCAAAGTCTTAATTTTTCACAAAACTGGCACTATAAGATGTTGGATACAAACATTTTTCCATTACAAATCCATTTGTTACATTCCACTGGAAAAGGGAAGCTAGTGGTTCCTGTCTCCTGTTTTGCTGTTTCTTTCAGAGGAAGAGAAGCCTTAAGGTACAGGTTTTACATTTCTTGATGCTCAGTACACAATTCCTCCTTCACTTCATCAGCTGCTAACTGCTCCTGATACACAACAGCCCTATGTGTTATAACTTGTTTTGTCAGCTCTGCTGAGAGAACGTGCATTCCCACTTTCACGGTGGTGTCATTTTGGTAGAATTCCTAATTTTTATTTTTTAGCCATAAACTCCCCTTGCACGACTAATGGTTGTGTTCAGCCTCTCAGAGGGAAACAAATCTGCTAGCCAAATGGCAATCAGCTGGTGAGCTAAAGCCTGAGAGCTTTAAAGTATTTGTCTAGTGAAGAGTTTACTGCAGTGCTAATCATAACACACTCATTAATTACTCATTTGGATTAAGCAGAAGGGTCAGAGGAGCCATCTTGACAATCCATGCCTATCAGTGCCCTTTTCCTGCCAATTAGGACAGAGAGAATTTCAAGGGCTGCAGCCTCTGCTTTTACACCTCCAGCACCACCTGCCTTTGCCCTTTATCCTGCATAGTACATTAGCCACGACTGACAGCCAGCACATGGGCTTCAGTTTCAACAGAGCACCTTTTCAGGTATGACCAAAAAAATGGATTACAAACTAGAAAAGAATATGGGCTAGGAACCAGGGAAATGCTCATTTCCACCTCCATCTCTGGGGCTTTGGAAACGGAGTCTTGAAGTGGAGACAGTGAAATCTGTTTTTTTGGTCAGCCTTTGGTACAATGAGAATGGCTATTGTAATGATGTGATTTGTGGTCGTCAAGGCTAAACAAAAGCAGAATCCCAGATGAAAGGAGATGAACAGCTGTTCTGCTGCTATAGCACACATGGGACAGGAAGGGTAAGAACGCTAGCAGGGTGAAGTGAGGGATTTTGTGTCAGCCGTTTAGGTGTGTGAGTTGCAAAGGGAGGAGCATACCCATCCTTGCCCTTTCCAGATGAAAAAGTCCATGATTATAGGTGATGGCACACTTCAGTCTTGGAGTCTATCACAAAAGTTTGTGTTCCAGCACCTGTTACAGCCCATTATCAGGAAGCTCAGTTCTTAGCTCTGTCTGGCATTTCCAGAGTCACTCTACTGTTTGCAGCAGAATTATCCTGGATTAGTGCCAGTGCAACTGCTCTTTTTTCACCATAAATTCTTCCATATGATCAAGATTTTAAGATCTGCTCATAGTCTGGAGGAGTTCACATTATTAGGAGAAAATAACTGCAATTTTAGGGATTACTGATCCACCCCTTCTGCCCTACTACAATATATACTATGTTCTTCAGCAAAATCTGGTTTCTTATTGAAATAATATGTTCTCAAGTGATCACAGTACTTTTTTTTTTAAATGTACACAAGATTGATTAATCTCCTCTGCATGCTGTCATGCTTTATCCTCATATTTTCCAAACCTTGAACCCACAGGGATTTTAGTTAAGACCTCACCTCATTTTTTGTTATGTTTCAACAACTCAGTCACCTGAAATATCCAAACAAATTAATCCCAGAGTTAAACACTAGGACAACTGGCCTGAAGACATATCTTGTAAGGAATTCCTTGGCTTCAGAGTTTTTGCCCCTTGGTTTCTTCTCCTTGCCTCACCAAAGGCTAAGTGTTTTAAAATAAATTTTCCCCTCAGAAGTGAAGATAAGTGTGATAAAACCAAGCATAAATACAGAAGTGAGTGAAATTCTTTTGGGAAGGACTCCAAGAGTGTTGGATTACCTTATTTTTCATGAGGACTGGTGAAGTTTTGTAAATGCACATAGATGACCAACTAACTGTTTTACTACTTTTAGATAAAACTTTGATTCTGAGTTTCAAAGACCTCCTTCTTGGACACAAATAAAACCACAGTTAAAAAGCTGCAAAGCCAGATCTCTTTGTTTTAGAAGCAAATATACTACAGAAAGTGCTTGCAGTATTGATTGGACATTTGTTAAATACACACATACAGTTCCTTGAGGTGTTTGCAGCAGAACTGTGTTGGTGCCTCTTCCTTCAATGAAAAGACTGTCAAAATACTTACAGGACTCAGCTAAAACTTGAATAATTGTGATTAAACCACAGAGTAAAGATTTTGAAAAGCCACCAATTCAAGAACTGCAACCAGTAAATAAATATATTTTGGAAAATATTAACTTGCCTGTGACTTTTCCAAATAAAAATAGGTAGATTTTTCTAGTAAATTACTATCAGAGAACCTTTTGCTCATATCTACATCTGCCACACTTGCTGTGTCCATTCAAAGCAGTGCTTCCACCTCAGCATGAAAGTATCTACAAGTTGCCCAGAGAAAGTACTGACCATTTCATAGTAACTTTTGGTAAAGGTAGCTCATAAGCATATTTCCTTCTTCATGAACTCTTCCACTGGTTAATCAACAAAATATGTTTAAAATGAAGTTGTGTCTGTTCTGTGCCATACATCTCAGAGAAAATTATGGTTTAACTTCTCTAACCAGAAGCAGAGACATGTATGAAGCACATTAAGTAAGTAATCTGCTTGCTTTTTTAGACATAAAGCAACTCTATCCTTAAAAAATACACTGCAAAATATTACTTTTGCACCTCTGTCTGACAATAGCAGAGTCACTGTTACACCTTTTTAGCAGGAAACTGAAAGAGGAACATCATTTACATATTTCTGGCGGTTAGCCTGTTTCCTTAAATTCAGAATGTGGTTGCTAAATATTGCTACAAATCAGCCTAACCTTTTTTGCAAGACATGAGCAATTAGTCCACTTAATAAAAGCTGAAATTCACAGAAACTAGGAATTTTACTGACTGTGTGCCCTGATAGGCTTGGCATGCTGGTGAAGGTAACTTTATCAAATTAAGATGTGATTCCCCTGGATCTTCAAGAAAATTCCTTTGAGATGTGGGGATATATTTTTGTTTGCTGTGGCTTGTGATGTAGATGGATTTTTGTTGCTAGAAAGGAGTAGTGACTTGCACATCCAAAGCAGGGTGAAGTAGGACTTCTAGATACCAGATTCTCAGACACTGCCAACCTAGGAGACATCTGGATTCACAAGGTACTTAGAGAGCTCCTCACCTTCCCAGCACTCAGGTGTGGTTCCAGGCAATGACAACCTGAGAATTTTGGTACCTGGCTCACACCTTAAGACCAACCAGTCCCTTGACAGTACACAAAAGTGGCTCACAGATGTGCAGCCCTTTCCGAGAACACTTGACTGTGACTTTCCTCTCACAGGAGCTATATTCCTTTTTACTCCTCCACAAAATATTTAACCTTGAAAAGTTGAAAGAGGTGAACTTTTAAGATTCTCAGGCTTTCATGGGGCTTGGATCTGTCTTTTACCTGGAATAAGTAGGGCTATTCTACATAAGAGGGTCTGACCACAAACACATGTGATTGGTCATATGTCAGAGTATTTAACTGAGATTACACTCTAATGAAAGCATAGACAGAGAAATGAGTAAGTAGGGAAATACAAAAGTAAGTCTGCTGCTCACCCAACACTTAGCGAACAATTATGGATTTAAAAAGAACAACGTAAAGAATATTGTATTTAATTTGAAGTTTTTAAAGGATCAATTACACATTCATCCATCACTACCACACTTTAAAAGAATGAGCCTGCTCTATTCAAGCAGCAGATGTAGACAACCACCTTTAATGAAAGGTTTGGGGCTGGTGACCACAGGAGAGAAAAAGGACTTCCACACAACTTGGGTATCTGTTTGTTAGGAAGCACTGTTTAGGATATACACTCTTCTGGAGCATTCCGTATAGACTGGCTCCAGGCACCTCTGTTCTCAATGTATGGATTTTTAAACAATTTTTCTAAGACATTTCCTCAGATACATACTCACACAATACATTTATTCTGATGTATTACATAGCTAAGCTAAGCAATGAGAAACCTATTGATAATAGTGGAAATTAATATCATTCAAATCATTCCATAGGCAATAAATAATTACTAGGACTAAATAAGAAATTAAGAATAACAGATTCACCTACTCAGTAAAATTTAGCAAACTAAAATTACCTCACCAGTATTGTCACATGTGTAATTGGTGTTTTGGATTCTCTCTAGTTTGTGTGAAACAGCTGCTTAGAGACATGATGCCATGACTTGCATCATAAGACAAAACAGAAGGGCTGAGTGAATCTCCCAAACCAGTACTGGGAGTGTTCAATAACACAGGTTTACACAGGTCTTGAGTTATGGGCTATGAAGAAATTCATCCAAGGAAGAGCAAACACAGCACCAACAGCTCAACTCTTTTGTATTCTTTAGTCTCTGCACACTAGCTCACAACTCTCTACCAGTCTAACTGGTGTGACACTCCAGTCTGAGCTCCCTACTTTTGGCACTGCCAGGCTCTGACTCCTTGGGTGCCTGTGAGAACCTCATTTTGTGGGAGCAGATTCTAGACTTATTGCCACAGACCAAACTTGTGCCAACAGCAGCTGTTAAATTTGACCCATTATAACTAGATTGACCTCACGTGAATACCTCATTCAAGTAACTCAAGAAAAGCTATTCAACACTTTAAAGGCCAGAAGTTTAATCCCCTTAAGTTGCTCTGGATAAATGTACACAGCCAAAAAAGTTTACATACCTGACCTAGAACAGATGGTGTGTATCAATATTATACAGACTTTCTAGACACTTCATATTTTTTACATTGATGTGCATGTGCATTTTTACTTTTTTAGGTGTTAGATGCCTACCAATTGCCATATATACCAGTGTATGTTTGAGGGAGAAAGAGAAAAGGGTCTGTTTTAATTTCTTTGTCTAAACATTAAGCTTCTATTGAGACCATTTGGCAAGTCCTTTCAGCTTAATAAGACTGCTGACTTTCAGTGTCAATAACTCAATAACAGGCAGGAGTGCAAGCTAAATATATATCATCTGTTTTTACAGACAGGGCAGGGGCATCAATGCATTTTCAAGTGCTTGTCTTTAGAGCACTTAACCACACAATTCCAAAACCATCACTGAAGTCTCTCCAGGAGACTTCATATCCTCCAAAGGCTTCAGAAATGCTTTGAATCAATCCTTAAAAGCTGGAATTAGTTGCTTTAAGAGTGTGGTTAAAAATTGCATATTCTGTGCCTTTAGGAAGATATGGAAGTGCAAGACTGGTGATCATAAAGTTTTTTGGAAAGTTTTTTAACGGCAATTAGTGCAGAGTGCTTTTATTTTCCTGTGGCAGGTATCCCATGCATAAGGGTGCTGAGAGATACACAGAGAGGAGCATGGGTGAACTCTAATAATAAGCAAATATCTGAACTGCACCCAAAAATAACATTGATGGCAGGCTTATATATTAGGAAACAGAGCTATAAAAGCAATTTCATTCTCTCAAACTTTGTCTCTAACTTAGTGTTCAGCCTCAAAGAGTGTGACCTCTGCCTCTTGTCCCCTTCCTTGGCTGCATGTTGGGGGACTGGCTGTACACTGCTCCCTCATTTTGCCCGTCTTTCTTTGCAGAGAGGTGGTGAAAGCAGCACATCGTCCCTCCATCCCTGCACAGAGTCTGGTGGGCCATTAATCAGGTCAGCCAATCAGCCTGCAGGGATTAGCATAATGTACAGACACACTTAATCAGGTCTACTATACAGTTAATCATGTGTATGCTAATAGTTATGGAGGATTAAACATTTAGGACACTGGCTTTCTGTTCTGATTGGCTGTGTTTCCTACCTGTTAACTTTCCCTCTCTTACTTCGTTTGGGGCTTTTTTTCTCCTGTTTATTCCTCCCACCCAAAGCTGTGACTGCCAAAAGTGTTTCTGTAAGGCTGCCTGGATAATAAAAGATACATTTAAATAATGGGGGAGGGAAGGGACAGATTCAAATGTTGGATTCAAAAACTGATTTCAGATCAATAAAATTATTATTTTTATGGAAAAAGGTATGTATGACTTTGCTTCCTCAGAAAGTGGTCTGGATCTCAAGAGCTATTACAGTTTAATCATCAAACTACGTCAATTTCCAAGACAGATTTTGAATTTGTGAACTAGCTTTTAAAAACAAAGGATCTGAGTGTATTCACTTTTGGTAATCAAAAGCAGAAGACAGCAATAAGATTATTTGGCTTTTCACAGGAAATTGGGAGAGAGAGAACAAGTAGCAGCCAAAAGTAATCCCTCCAGCCACTCTGTAATTGAGTGTTTGCGTATAGTTGAGGCTATCTACGCAAGGGCTGAAGGATTCAGTGAGAAAGAAGGGTGGAGTGGTGAGGAAAAAGAGTGAGGGGAGAGGCTGAGTGAGAGGCACAGAAAAAATGAGCCTGCCAGTGGTTAATTGAGCATATAGATTCCTAATGTGTCAGGCACTACCCTCTCAGATGAAGGATGACACTTTTTAGGACGCATCTTCCTTTGTTACCATTTTAAGACTAATGAAGCCTGCAATTCATAAACCTGATGCTGGGCACTTATCTGCTGCCAGGGCAATCAGTACAGCAGAAGCCTACAACTTTGCGTGTACAGGTTTTAAATATATGCTTTTTGGGCACATAGCATGGAAAATGCAAGCACATATTACTGAGATACCTGTCATGTAGCTAGATTTTAAAATCAGACATTTAATTGTTTCAGAGAACAGTTTTGTATTTTTTTCTGGGGTTTTTTTTCTTTTCTTTTTTTCAGTGAACCAGGCCTGCTTACTTTTATAGTCTCGACACAGCAAGGCTCCATTATACAAAAGTTGTAGTTTTTTTCCCCTGCCTTCAGGTCACTTGTTAATGAGCTGAGCGCTGGTAGAGGATGGAAGCGATTACAACAGGATATGGGCAGAGAGATTTCCTTTATGTTTCCACAGAATTATGAAAGTGAGCAAGAGAAAGAAGTGATGTTTGTCACCAGTCCAACAGAGACACTTCCCTATGGAGGTTGATGAGAGCACCTTACAACAGGTTGGACAGAATTCGGGTGCCAGAGAAGTGCTGGGACCCACCTCAGCCCCTCCCTGTGTAGTCTCTGACCTCCTTAACCTCTGCAGGGCTTCCTTTATGAGCATTCCCAGCCAGATGGTCGAGTCATCAAACCTTTATGAGCACAAAGTCCTTTTACCACTTCACAGTTTCTTCCAGCCTAAAAGCAGGGATTGTAGACGTGTGAGGAAAAGAAGCTAAAAGGTGTTAAGGATAAAAACAAGACATAGGGGTGGCTTCTTTCTGGATTAGTAACTTAGTGTGATGTCTATGGTTTTGGTACCGTCTGACTGTGTTGACGCTATCTATGAGAGTGTGTTTAGATCTTCCAGTACAAAATGTTTTATTACACTACTATACAAGCATTTCAATTTTTTTTTGGTTTTGGTTTAGGTTTAGGTTTTGGTTTCTGTTTTTTTGGTTTTTTTTAAACCCCTTCTGTTTCTAATGATTTGGGACATTTTTAATCCATTCTTTTTTGGTGGGTTAAAGCTGCAAAAGATCACTGCTCTGTTTTTGGAGGGCTGATCTGTAGTGGCAAAGAATGTTATCTACCTTCACTGGCAATAGGTGACTTAAATTACATGAGGCCTGAGCCCAGCAAAGTGATCTTGTTAACTTTATGAGAACTACACTCTGGTTTCCACCTGCATCCCAGGGTAACAACCTCACTTATGAGGAAGTCAATTTCCAACCACTCCTCCAGGAGGAAAGTTAACTCAATCACCAATTCCTGGATTTAAGGGTTACACTTTTCCAATTAGAGAACACACACACAGAGAGAGAGAGAAGAGCAAAACATGTAAAACTGCAATATTGCTGAGACATGCTATAACCATCTTTTGATGTACAGCACTAATTTTAGAATCATTTAAATCAATTCTTATCGCTAGCAGGTAAAGTCAAAAATAGAAGACCCATGAATCTGGGTGAGGTCAGACTCCTTTGCAGGTTCAGGTTGATTGGTTTGCAACAAAACCACTGAGATCTGCTACTTTTTAATGAGCTTTTCTCCAAAGAGGCAAGCTTGTATTTTCACTGGGAATTGTTCTTGAGGGTGTGTTCCACACTTCTTTCTCAGACATTCCCTCTAGACCTTGCTGGTTTCCCACATTAAAAATCATCAGGTAAATTGATGGTTGTTCACCAAGGTAGAACATATTATATGAAATCTTATGCCTGACCTGTGTTAGTGAGAGAAGGGCAACAATCCTTGGATGGTGCTCATATTCTGATTTCCCATGCAGAAGAAGCAGCATAATAAATAATTCTAGCAATGTACCTACCTTCTACTTGTGAAAAGGGATTTTGACTCAAGGGCCAGTGAAAATAGTATGTACTGTGGAAATTTAGTGTGCCACTTTTCTGTAGGAATAGTAGGTTTCTAGGTGATACTGAATGTTCTTTAAAAACAAAAAAAGCTTCACCATAACCATCGATGAGATGTACCTTGTAGAAGTGTTTCCATGTTTCCAGAAACTAATACAGTCTACAGTTTTAGTATAACTTCTTTTGCTCCTCTTTTTTAGATTTGCTGTGTGTTTAAATATCTTTTATTTTCTATTGCATTTGTAAGAAATGAAGGTTTTTTTTTTGGTCTTCCTATGATATCATCAGTAAATAAAGCTGCCCTAGGAAAACTCAGTGTTACAGTCTCAAGTTTAGTCCCCTCACCTTCTTGCATATTGCTTTATGGGGTTTTTATATAAGCATCAGTTTTGAATATGAAATGTGATTAATACATAGGAAATACCAAGAAGTTGCCGAGAAGAAGCACAAATCTAGCAGAAAGATTAAGAAGAAGTATAATCATCTCATTAGAGAGTTTAGTTTGCAGTGCTCACCAACCTGTAGGCTGGGGCCTTGAAGAAGACCCTAAGAAAATGAAACATTATATAATTTGAGTAAAAAAAAATTGTGTTGAAAAAGTATTTTTCTTATAGCTTTATCAGAGTCATCTGGATTAAGTTAATATGCTTGAAAGTTGTATAAATATTTGTAGAATATCAACATGTCCACACTTACAATTTAGATAGTTGGCATTTTATATGCCTACTTTTCTCTTTTCCTGAGAAAGCATCCCCACTACAACTTTCTTTCCCTGTTTTTTTTAAAGAAGAAAGTAACTCTCCAGACACACGTAATGCAATTTTTTCAAAAACATTAAGCATTGTTCTGACAGAACCTAAGAAATTCAGAGTTAAGTCTAAAACTCTGTCCTTAACTCACCCCGCTGTGATTAGGTATTATAGCACATATGGTATGAACCCCCCACTGCTCTGAGGCCCTCTGATTAAGTGCTGCAATACTGTACCTAGACACAATGTGGTGACTTAAGGAGAGAATTTCAGCTTTAACCTGAATGTCCTGGTTCATGTGAGACTGTTAATGTTATTAGAACATAAAGTGGGTGGTTTAATACCTTGTATATGGTGCTTAAAGTTAGCAGCAGCTGCCAGGGACTGGGTTCTGCATTGGCTTTTGCCGGGGGGAGGGGAAATCAGTTGTTTTTCTTGCAGTAAAAATAGAGCATGAGCCTGCTTTCTAAATTAAAAGAAAGTTTATTCATTGTGGATGAGCTACAGGAAAGTAGTGCTATCAGCAAAACAGAAACAAACATGGGAGGATAAAGCTGGATTTTTTGATGGTCTGAGCAGACGGCATTTTTCTATAGTGAAAAAAGACTGAGCTCACTCATTGGTCTTTGCATGTGTCTTCTTATATAATGCTGCTTGTCTGGTAACATCTTTAGAGATATCCTTTTTATTTTTTTGCCTTTGTCAAAATCTTGGTATCCAGACCTCAGACATGTTATGGATGCTGCATGTGAGTGTAACAGCAGTTTGAGCAAAGAAATAGGCTGGGGGGAAAAAAAAAATTAAAAAAAGCAGCATGTAAAGCTATAAGGATGTAGCCACCAAGGTTTGATAGCACAGTTGTTAAGTCTGCAATGATTACTTGTGCAAACCAAGACCTCGTTTCATGAGTAGGTTAATTTTGCTGACTGTTTTCAAAAGAAGAGGCTACTTAGTGCTAGAATATTAATGACCAAATTTCCCTAACTGAAGATCTGTAAAAACAGTTGAAAGAAAGCAGACAGCAGAACCTACTCCTTACTTGGTAAATAAGAAAGATTCAAAAGTGAACTGTTCAAGCAAATAAAAATCCAAATGCAGTTTCATCACTGTTAGGCTGTCAGAGGCATGCAGTTGTCCAAAACACTTTTGGCTCCTCATCAGGCAAGCTGAGAAACATGTAAGCCATAGCCCAAAAGCACAAGGGAAAGGTTCCCAAAAGCACAAGGGAAAGGTTTGATAGAACTCTTTTGTTCCTTAGTTTGTATATACACATTTCCTACATCTTGGTCAGTAGGGTCTAGACAA
This sequence comes from Rhabdornis inornatus, assembly GCA_013397075.1. NCBI lineage: Eukaryota > Metazoa > Chordata > Aves > Passeriformes > Rhabdornithidae > Rhabdornis > Rhabdornis inornatus. Next base: position 746,689 of record VWZS01000184.1, read on the forward strand.
TAGGGACACCCTGGCAGGAAGTTGTTGTGTTGGCTTAAGACAACAAGCAAGTGGGTCTCGAAGCATTTCAGCATGTGGTGACCATGTCCTGAAGTCCTCATTTTGAATTTACTCTGTGTGTATGTGTGCGCGAGTGTGTGTGTGTGTGTGTGTGTGTATGTGTGTGTCTATCTGTGATTTTTTCCTGTGCCATCTCCCTGAGGTGTTCACTGATATTTCATTTGCAAACAAAGCCTCTGTTGATGAGTGCTTTTTTGCTGGATGGAGTGGGGGAAATGTAGAAATTCAAGATGTTTCCATTCTTTCACTACTTCCATGAGTATCTAGGGATAACTTCAAGCTACAGGTACTCTTCACACACTCACTCCCTTAGCAGAAAGTTTCACCTTCTACTGCCTTGACTTGCCTCTCCCCATATTTACTTAATGCACACATGGGGTGTATGTTTTCCTGATGAGGTTTTCTGACAAGTACAGCAATCCCTACAGGGATCTTCACTCACACTGCTGAAGGACTCTGAATTTGATTGGGAGCGCGGAAGGTCTTCCTTGTGCCAGAAAGCAATCTTTGTTGCAAAAAACTTGAGGAGCCTAGGTAAATGACAGGGGAAAGAAAAAAAGTTTATTCATGTCCTTATTCAAAAGGTGGTTTAAAAGATATTTCTAATGATGTTAGAGATTTGTGAGTCTCAGAAACATGTGCTAACACTGATGTGCACACTGCGAGTGGCTGAGAGGGCAAATGGGATAAGGTTGGTTGCGTTTTGCAGATAATGTTTAGAGCTACGATACATGGACACAAAATGTTCTTCATTTGTCTTTGGGAAATACTTGCGGAAAGCAAGAAGTTAAAGTGGGCTGGGGTGGGGGATGGGGCCTGGAAGGTTTGAGTGGCACCTCTGTGGCTGTAATAGATTCCTGGCTCACCAATTTACTGCTGCATGACCAGGATCCTTCAGACGGAGATAAATTTCATGTTAGGAGGATGAATGGAAATGAAGATCTGTGAAATGATTAGTTTTGCTGCGAGCCTATCAATCATGAGGGCCGAGCTGCTGGCCGAGGCCAGGCGTGACCTCTGGCAGGAGCTGGCTGGCAGGGCGGCCGTGGTCCGCGGGCAGCAGCCGTCCCCCGCTGTCGGCATTATCCCCGTCCTGGCGGGGCCCAGAGGTGGGCCCGCACTCCTTGTCACTGGGACGCTGATAATTATGACAAATGACTAAATGTGCTATTTTCAGCCAAGCGACGGCGGTCAAAAGGGGTACTTAGGGTTTGTAAGAGGCGATGGCTGGCGTGGCTTTGAAGGCTTTTCCTTTTCTTGACTCAGCGCAGACTGAATCATACATGGCCACCCCACTGGTAGCTGAGCAGCGTGTGAAACCCATTTCACACGTCTGCGCTGCCTTACAGCTGCGATGCCCTCTTTTCATCCCTGACAAAACCAAAGCTGGTGGCTGCCGCCTCGTCAAAACAGGCACACAGTTTGGTGGGGGAAACTTTGCTGGCTTTGTTTTAATCGGGATGAATGGGAAATCCCAAACACTGAACTGTATTTTACTGGAGTCTGGGAGGTGGGGGCCAGAGTGAACAAAGAGTGAACAAAGCTCGATAGGAAGTGTAGCCCCAATGGTATTTTTGACACCAGAGCAGGCGTCTCCATCCATAAAGACAATGGAAATAGGAGTAGTAAATTGTGCAAGGATAAAAACACACACATTTCTGGAAAGTCATTTGAAAAACAAATGCTGAACACCAGCAGCAGGTTTGGTCCCTGAATCTTGTAAACAGTCCACAAACTTCCCTTGCTTCACTAAATATCTCAAGGCTGGACATTCCAGAGACATCTTAAAAATATGTATAGGTCATTGATTTGAAGCTGAGGATGAGAAAAATATTGCTAAATTGTATGAAAATGTGAGTTAATAGTACAGGGGGGAGGAAGGACTGTAAATACATGGCTTGTAGCATGAAAAATAAGGATTTAACCAGCTCTTAGCACTGCTTTCCTTGCTATAAATTGGCACAACAGTATTGTTATGTATATTTACAGACAAGAATCATTTCATTTCCTTTGATAAAATAACATACATACAAATCCTGAAGTAATTATGATTTACAGAATCTGATATTAAAACACTTGATACTTCTTTAAACTTCAGGGAAACTACTTTCTACTGACTTTTAAATTTTTTAAACTTTGCTCAGGACCCCACTGTATTTTGTCCTTTCACAAATAGCATTTGGCAACAGAAATATCATAAGTGAACCTGCCCTCTCAGAATTTGCTTTGTTGTCACTGAGGTTGCGCAGTTTGGATTGCATGACTTCGATAATAGTAAGTATTTAGGTACTTTTCAGCTTTCAGCAGAGTGATGAAATCTCTAGTGAAAGAATCAGCCTGGTGGGCAGTCCTGGTTTCCTGAAAGATTTCTCCCAGCAACAGAGACCAGATAACGTAATGACATGTCATGCAGCACGGCAAATGCCCAGCAAGACAATTCAGTCCTTGTACATGCCCTGTCTTATCATGCTTTTGATCATCTCTTTTCCGTGGCTTCTCCTGGCTCACCTGAAGAAGAGCAGCTGGGCTCTTGGCATGCTCAGTGCCTTGCACAGCAGTGGCACAGGAACAGCTCTAATGCACGTTGCACAGATGTTGGATTCCTAATTCTCCAGTCAGTCAGCAGCAGAGAAGCTGCTGAGGACCCATGGCAGAAGTGACAGGAAAAGAGGGTTGTTTATCCTTTTTCCTACCCCCTGCTTTTTCCTCTTTCTATTTGGTTATGTGCCCATTTGCAAAGCTGGACCCCCCCCAGCAGAGGGCTTGGATTACAAACAGCTTGACAGTGACACTAATTTCATATGCCTACCACCTCATCCTGTGCCTGGAAGGTCACCTGTTACCTCTAGAAGTTATGATGGAGTATTTATCTGTTAGCTTATTCAACTTGTAAGGCATCACTTGATAATGGGTCTAATCTGGCTCAATGAAGGCTCATCCATCTTATTCTACATGGTAAAACAGACCTCAGCCAAAAACCATTGTTTTTGCTTGTTGATGCCAGGTTTCAGATAACCAGTGAAAATACAGACACAGGTTAATACAGTTTACTAATAAATTCAGTATTCTGCCAGTGCACTGTACAAACAGTGTCTGTACATTGACAATAAAGAAAAATCTAGGCCTAAACTCAAAGACCTTTAAAAGAACCCCGAAACAAACAGGCAAATTTATTTCTGCACTGATCCCGTGGCAATTAAGGAAGCTGGGGTGGTAGCTCTGTGGCTTTGTGGCCACGTGGTTTTCCATTTTCACATTACTATCGCTAATTTTTGTTTACTGGGGTATCTGCTTAACTTTGTTTTTTCTGATAATAGCATTTTGAAGGTGAACACTTGGATGTTTTTCTTTTCTTTCTGCTTTCCTTAAGAAAGCTCAAAGATGTAATACACAGAATATAATTATAATATGATATATTAATATAATTACTCCATTTCAGAGGAGTTTTTTTTGTTTCCAAAATTCCTCCTAAATTTTATGTTTGGATCTTCCCATTCTATTTATGTTTTACTTTTTCCTAGATTGTGGTTTTCAGTTCCACATTCATTGTAGGCTGTCAGTGTTAGGAGAATCCACCATATTTTCATTTCTAGATTCTGTGAATTCAAATGCTGTTTTTGATTTTTACTCCAAAATATAAAAGAAAAGGAAAGAAAGAGCAGCTTTAAAGCAGCTCTTTAACCTCCAGAAAGTCCTGGAAATATGCTCTCTGACTGCTCCAAAGCCCAATCTCTAGTTTCAGCATGCTCACACTAAATAGGAAACCTATTAAGTAAATGACAGATAGTTTTGGAAGGCTTTTTCTTTTGCCAGAGTTTACAGCTGTAGCAAACAGTTTGATGCAGCTCTAATTTCTAATTATGACATACTGGGAGTGGAGGAGGTTGTCAGTTTTGCTTGTTCCTTGGTGAGAGACAGAATGATTTCATACTTTGTGCTGCCAACCAACCCATCCTCATCTATTGTAAAGCTAAGAATAATCACTGCATATTACTTGATAAACAGATGTGATCAACATTTCAGAATTTCTACTAATTTGTCATCAACATGACCAACCAACAGCCCGTGAAAATAAATACTAGCCAAGTTCAAGATATGTATACACCGATGGTTTTTATTTGAGGGACTGAACTCAATGAGCTTTATTATAATCTGTTTATGTAATGGCACATTGTTTAGGACAAATACCTCTTTTTCTATGTTCATCTTCTACTAAACCAGTTATTACAAAGAAAAGATGGGGCAGGGGTTTGGATGTGTTACATGCTTTAAATGAAAACTGAAATTGCTGAAGTGTTTTCAAGCCACTTCTTAATTTGGAAGAAGTGATCCTAATGTTTGAAAAGGGATGCTGAAGCAACAACAGTTTTGTTTGCTAATGCAAACAGATGTGAGGATAAACTATTGAAAGTAACAAGTGTATTTAATTCCCTTCAAACATGGAGGGCTAAAGGCTCAAACTATATAAAGGGGACTTCTGAAGTGGACCAGCTGCCCAGGCCTTTTAAGTAGTCTGTAGCAGCATCTTCCCCCATTTGTCCTGCTGATTATTGCTTGATTGATGAGCTGGTGTGTGCAAAGTGACCACCTGAAAGTCCTGCAAGCTTTAAGAGCTTGGTCAGTGTGTATTTGACCCTTAGAGGCCATGGATCAAATATCAGGGTTATATGCATTTCAATAACTTTGTTTTGATAGTTGAAGGGGAAAAAAATTATTCACACTAGGGGGAACGAAGGAGATTAAATATTTATGCTTGAGAGCATCTCTGAAAGGATCTCAAGTGACTGCTGTCACCAGCCTCCTGGTCAACTTTTCTTAGCTTGAGCCCCTTCGTCTTTTCATCTCAGAAGGGTAAAATATATATTATTGTGAAGAAGAATAGCAGAAAAGCTTTTGTAGCAGACTGTGAAGGGATTTTCCATGAGTGGCCCCTTTTGAGGGAGGAATGGGGGGTTCCTGAGAAATGGTTATTCCACACTGTAACCTGACTCAACAGGACTCCAAGATGCCCAGTAATTAGTCAGAACAGGGCAAAAGTTTTGTTTTCTTCAACTTCACACACAACAGATTAAATAAAAGAAGCCTCTTGGTTCCCTCAAGCCTGGAAAAAAAAATTATGGGATGAAATTAGGACATGTTAAATCAGTTCTTATGTAATTGATACTTTTCTCCAAAACAAATCCTTCTCAAACAATTTTTGTGATATAGAAAACAATACGAAGGAAATAAAAAGCTTCACATGTGAATATCACATTCCTTGTGATATGAATAATATCTCACCTGCAAATTTCAAAACATTGGTAGTGTAATTCATATAACCTGAATGTGCTGAATGATTATCTATATAAATACACTTAGCTGGTATGCTCACAAATTGCATGTATTCAAGAATATCCCTGCATTTATGGAGATTTATTTTTCAAAGTAAAAAAGAAGATGATGGTTGAAGATGATCTCAAATCCCAGTGAGTGAAAACATATGTTTATACAAAAATATTTTTCAGTGGCAGCGTACATCTCACTTTAATTCTGTGGAGGCTTTTCTTCTGAGTGATTGTATCTTAAGAATGAAAGTAAAACAGGTTGTTACATAAGGCATCTAATCTACAGTTTCATAGGCATTTTAATATGATGTGCATGAATGCAAAACCAGTTCACTCTGTAAGGACTGTGAGTACTTAGATGTTTAACTCACAGGCAGAATTGTCTGAGATAAGAAGCACAAATATTGCATGTGTAAGTCCCCTCCTGCCCCTCATCCCTCATTCCCCTCCCTCACTCCACCACCACAAAAAAACCCAAAAAAAAACCAAAAAAACAAACCAGCCCCTCAGCAAGCCAAAATTATTCTTGGAAGAAAGCCTTGTGCTGGAAGAAAGCTAATGTCATTGGTTACTCGTGGAAATAAAAGTAACGGTGTGACTGAATTTCATCCCTGTCTATTTTGACTTCAGCACTGTATCTCCCTGTCTGGGTGTGCCAGCTGGCTGGGAAGGGTGATCCATCTGTATTCAGCACATCACAGAAGTAACTTCTGTGCCAACAATTAACCTGATACTAATTTAGGGAACTGCTTGCAATTTGAGTTGATGGAAGATTCAAAAGCCCACTTGCATCACAGAGATTGTGGATATTTTATTAATTAACCATCTTTCTTGTTTGAAATCAGTGTGGAATAGCCTGAATTTGTTTTCCAGGCCTTATGTCATTTTATGACACTTTTCTGACTTTTATGACACTTTCAAATTGATCAGCATACTTTTGACGTGTATTTAGCAGTATATGATGGTAGTGGTCTGCCAAAATATAAGTAATATCCCTTGACCACTTGTGATTAAAGCTTATCTGTTTCACCTCTATTTTGCTCAGTGTTTTACATTGAGGATTTGCATTTACCATGGGATTCATGCAGCTGAACAGACAATATCTCTATTACGGCCAACACTTGTCTAATATGATCTCCAGATCTTTTTCAGTAGTTTGTTGTTTTCTTCTTCCAGGTTTATTCTTTATTTAAAAACCTGATAGGATTATCTTGCTCCCCAGTGTCCCAAAATTTAGTAAGTCTGTGTTGCTAATTGTTGTGATTCCTTAGCCAATTCTTATAAAGCTTTTAGGTAAAATTTGTGCAGAACCTCAAATTTTAAAACATTTTCTTCTAGTTAGAACTTTCTAATGCACTTAGAAAAAGAAAAGCAGAAATTATTTGCTTATTTTAGGGAATATTATGATATCACTACTTTTTTCAATTTTTTTTTAAAGCATACACATTTACAATCCAGGATTCTGCCTTTTCTGCACTCAGATTGCAAAAACTTCCTATCACTTTCTATAACAATGTGTTCCACAGTTGCATCCTATAAAACATCAGAATGCTCTGCTGTTATTACTGTTTCACTTTCCCTCATTCTTTCCTGCCACTCTCCCCAATTCTAGTATATTTTTAAATGTTACTTTTCCACCCTTTATTTGATGGGATAATTTTAAACTAAGCAGATTTCCTGCAAGACTACAGCATTGTGCAGTTTGAGAAGCCCAGTGTAGGATAATCAGTTTCAAGTTATACTGCCCTTACATATCTATTTTCTCTTTTCTATTCTATTTTACTCGTAGCTTCTTTCTGTTTTGGCAATTCTCCTCTCTGCAGTACTGCACATACTTCTAGTTTACAGTTACACTGGCATCCATGTACATGGTCGGACAGCAATAGATTTTGTGCACAGCTCACTACAGACTATATTTTAAATATATGCTTTCCTTGGCTTTTAGGAGTTTTTTTTCCTCATCTTCTTAGTTTATGATGTATCAACTTACATTAAATCTTGAACCTGCTTGACACAATGCATCATAAATGTGAAAATCTTTCAATTACTTTCTTTGTGGTATGATTAATTTGGATAATCCATCTTGAACTGAAAAGGAATGAGTACAGAATGAATTCTTGAGACTATTTAACATTTAAATCTGTTTCAAAAAGGGGCCAGTATACTTTGACATATAAAAATTTAACACAATCCTCCAAGTCAAGGTATGACTGCATGGAATATTTAACAAATTCACATATAAGTATCTCAAAACATGCAGTGTTGCAAAGCAGGTAAATTCATCTGCTATAAAATTCTGCATGTAGTTACTAAGATGGATGGCAAGTTGTTACACTTGTCATGAAATCAAATATACCAGATTGTGTTTGAATTAGACTTTGTATTTGTGGACCTCTGAAGTTAAAAAAATCGTTTGTCCTTTAGACAGTCATGGCCTAATGGCCGAAATCATACAATAATTTTTAAGCAAACCACTGACTCAGTATGGACCACCAAGATGTTCACATGGCTTTTCTCATTTCCATGGTCTGAATGCAGTGCAAGCCTGTAATGGCAACAAGTGTTGATTATTGTAAGCATCTGTGCTATCATCAGTTTAACCATGGATTTTGCTAAGTTAGTTATTGTCTCTGGAAGGAGATGTGTCACCAAACCCCTTACCCTCATGAGGGGAGAAGACAGATTCACATTGTCACTGTTCCAAGGATAGGTTCTAACTTGACCTGTTCTAGTCAATGCATTTTGTCCTTAAAATATACGTGCAGGAAACTATAGCTAGAGACATTCAAATGGTGAATATTTTATTAAATTGCTCAATTAGGTGATCAAAATCCATTCTTTCTGCAAGGCTTCTCACAGATGTCCTCACTGGAGAATCAGCCTTTCTTTTTTCTGTACTAGCATATCTAGGGCTAACTTATGTGGCATTTCTCTTGTGGTAAAAATGACTTAAGCATTCTCTCTGTAATGAACCCCATAATTGCCTGTATGTTGTGTCAGCACGACTGTTGCCTCAGTCCTTGCCCAACTAATAATCTACAGAACAGGAAATAATCTCATTTTTGGGTAGACACATTCCTTGAACTACTTTGCCATGTGACAGAGCACTGTGGCCACTGGAGCCAGTGGGCAGAAATAAGGATCTGGTGTTGCTGGAGACTGCAGGCTTCTTAAAGAGAATTATGCACTATTGCAATCAAGCAAGAAACCTCAGCCTTCATAAACATGCAGGCCTGAGGAAAAGATGCTACATATCCTTCTTAAAATCACGTTCTGAAATTTCTCGTCTTTCTGTGAGAAATACAGAAGATATTTTAAGCACTAATGACATGTACCACTCCCACTGAAATGCATTAGCAACATTGCTCAGCAGTTTTTAGGAGCTGGAAGAGTGACGTAATTGAGACTACAGAGAGAATTTCAACAGGCACAGTATAACCACCCAGGCTGGAGTTTGGAGATTAACACTCTGAGGCATGCTTCAAGGGCCTTGGGAATGAATGAATGAATGAATCCTCTTTAAACTTGGATTTCATTTGTAAAAGAGCAAACTTCTGCAAGTCTGTCACTCAGACCTTCTGGGAGGAAAGAGAGCCACCTCATGGATCATCATCTCTGCTTCTTGCAGCAGCAAGGATTTCCTTGGCTGTTTAACCAAAGTACTGAGCCTAAACCTACTTGAATGAAATGGTGGGGACATAGGCTGAGGCAGTGTAAAATAGAGTTAAAATTCCCCACATTACTTCTATATTGTATGTAACTATTTAGAGAAAGGATGGATAAGACAATTCACTGAGCCACAGCAAATGAACTTGAGTACTTTCATGGAGGGATTGCTGTTCTCCTGAAGCCAGAAGGAAGACTGAACTGGAGCAGGGTCAAGCAAGACTGATGACTTCATTTTCAAAGAGGTTTCTTCAATGCTGAGGATGTATATTGTGCAAAGCAATATATGCAAGCAGAAGGTGGATTGCTGTTATTTGCAGACATTTGTGCCTGTGCATGAGGCTCTTGAATGTCTGATTTTTTAACATCAATAATACAATAGCTTTGAATTTCCCTTAATATTCCCAGTAAGCTGTGTGCTACAGACAAAAGGAAACAATCTGTCTCCAATTTTTTCAGGGGATAAATCTTGTCTTCTGTACTGTTGTGCAGAAATCCTCTGAAAAGAATGAGTGGGAGTATTTGTCTGTTCAGTTGGAGCAGATTTTGTGTTGAGTTTGGGGGGGCCTGATAAATTTTATTTTACATACAATGGTGTATTTATTGAGAAACACATGCTGACACCTTTAGAGATCCAACATAGGAATACAGGCCAATACTCCTGTCAGGTAGGACCCATAGTGCTAGGACCCTTCTTACCACTCTCATTCCTCACATGGCTCAGGAATACAGAGGGAAATGTGCAAGCTGAGTCTGCCCATGGGATCTATGTTCTGTTAGGCAGAATTATGCTGGGAAGAACATAGGTGTATTACTTTAGATAACCTAAGTTACTTCAAGTGAATGATTTGGGCTCAAGTAGTGGCACTGGTTTTTGAGGCACTGCTCTGAGTATGTATCATTCAAGAAAACTGCAGTACTAATTATGAGATTCTGTTCTCATTTGCAAGATATCTGCAGCAGAAGCTTGCTTGGCTTTCTTTGTGCTAACCACTCTAAAAGCGTTTATTGAATGATATCTGCTGCATTGTGCATTGCAATGTGAGATATCAGATCTAGTTTGGATATAATTTTATCTGAATGGCATTTTTTTCTGCATTAGTTTATCCACCTGAGAAATTCTTTGTTCAGACTTGGAACAGCATCCCTCTCAAAGACTGTATTGAATCATCCATATGAACCTAAATAGTCTGTCTGTGCCCTATGGCTTGTCTCAGCATGTATGTCCTCCAAGTATGAGAAAATCTTACATTATTTTCTGTCTGATAGTAAGTTCAGAAAAAAAATCATGTCTAATAAATTTTTGAGAGAGATGTGAAATACAGTGCAACAAAAACTAGCAAGTGCTCATCATGTACAGTATTTTTTAATCTGTCCCCTTCTTTTTAACCTCAGGAAAAGACCTGACAACCCACACCAGAAAAGACTTTATCTTGTTCTGAGAAAATCTTAATGTTTGTGCTTGATTTTCTTCACAGTTGAACACTAGCTTAGCTGGCAAGTTATATATATATATATATTTCTATGCTTTTTATCAAGTCTTAAGTAGTGGGTGGTGCTATGCTGCACACTTTGTGTAAATGAATGTTAAGGCTTCTTCTGTGTCATTTTAACCTTTTAACTCATACCAGTTTACAGCCACTAATTCCATTTATGTGTCTGTGTTGTAATCATACATCATCACATACCTGAGACCACCATGCACCATCGTATGTTACCATTCACGATTGGAAAATCTCCTTTAAACTCACTGGCTGGATTTATTTCAGTTGCCTGAGATCTGCTGCTACGTGTACAAACTGAAGTGTTTATAGGCCTTATAACAGTAGAACACTGAATGTGAAACTTATTTGTCTCATCATGTTTCAAACTAGAAAAAATTTACAAACCTGCTAAATTGAAGTGAGGGAAAGCTTCAGCATTCCTGCATGATTATTTTGTGAACAGAGGCTTTTAAACAGTTTACAATTTAATCATGGCAATAGCAGAAAATCTTATAGTTTAAAAAAGAGAACAGAAAGAAATAAAAATGCTAAACACTTGAGCAGAAAGTAAGCTTCCCCTATGTGCAAAGTAAATGATTTAGTGGTGTTCTCTTCACGTTAAATGAGGCAGGAGATCACAAACTAAAAAACACTTAAATATGATTTTAAAATTAATTGTGCTTCACCCCCATAATAGTATTTAAATTGCATTTAAATTGGTTATGCATGCATTGGGTTTGTTCCCTAGTAAACGTATTTTTGTTCAGAATCTAAGTGGAGCTAGGCTTCATTTGTGAGATACACTCAGTGCCATCATTGTGTTCAAAGTGGAGCTCATAGAAAATAGTGCCACCAGAATCAGGAGTATATATTGTAACTGCTATGTGAGGAATGTTCATTCTATTGTGCCAAACACTTTTTTTTGTTTGTTTGTTTGTTTGCTATGATGTATTATTGCTGTAGCTATTGAAAAATAATCACATCAGTGTAAATTTTGCTGAAGCCAAATCTTTGTTTCAATCCATGATGATACTGAGAGCACTGAAATAGTTCATGGAAATCCAGTTTTGAAATAATACCAGCCATCATCACAGCTGGTCTCTGTCTGATGAAGAGGGATCTCCAGCTATCCACTGGTGCAGCTATTGTTTTCTTCTGCAACAGAGATACTCCAGCTATTTCCCTCACAACTTTTTCCCTAATGAAAGTCCTGATGCAAAGGCAGGGATGCAGATTCTGTCAACAAGTTCAATACAGATTGTGGTGGATTTGGGTGGAGGAGGGTGAGGATTAAAGGATATACCAGTGGTATATATTACCTCAAGTGCCGCATTACCAAACTGGTCACTGTCATTTCAGCACTCAGGAGAGTAGGATGAAGTAGACACAGACTAACTGTCACTAAGTCTGGTATGCCTACTGCAATAGACCCTCAGACTTCTGCCTCTAGCAATAATAGCACACCATGTATTACATGTTCTGCATTTGAATGTTTAATATCAGACATAAAATAATTTTTTCTGTAAAAGAAGTTTTAAATAGTTGACCTATAGTTACCACAAATTTAAAACTAGCTCTGTGGCATTTGGTATGCTTTTCTCTCTTGTCTAATCTAACAGAAACTGTTGATTTTGTCTCACAAATCAAGTCTGTGGTTTTAGGCCTGCAATAATTCTTCACTGATGATCTGTAAAGAAGGACCATCATGTATTCAAAAGATTTCAGGAGTTTCTGTTGCATTCTTTGTCTAAGCAAATGTTTAATTCAAATTAAGTCTTCCCTTATACCCAGTCTGACTGCCATATGACCTTGGGGATGCCAAAACCACATGCCATGTGCTGAAGAGTCTGTTTCTGGGCACACACAGCTGTTGACAGCTTTAGATATGTGTATGTTTCTCTCCTTTGTGAGACTGAGGAGGATGCACAAGATGGGCATTGTACCACAGGGCTTAGTCCAGAAGACATTCTTGCTGGACTAGAAAAGAGAGAAAAGAGAAAGTGTGTCAAGTTTTTCTTCTCTCATTAAACAACTCTCACTGCACAGTGTACAAGAGAGGGAAATTCAGTTCCTTAACCTGCAATTCTTTCTGTTTCAAGTAAAGATACTAATACACAAATTGAACACTGGCTTAAGTGCCCTCTGCAGGTGTTTCAAAACTGTAGATTTTGTGGTCAGTAAATGCCTACACCTTTCACCTTGTGTGCCTAAATATTTTAGAAATTGTCTCTAAAATACAATTTTTTCTTTGGACGTTCCAGTTAGCTTCAGGGTGGTTTTTATAATGATAACTGCCTGTGCAATATCAGGAGAGGTGGCCAGGGCCTTGACAAGTGACATTGGTACTCAGGTGGTATTTATAGTTGCTTATGTGCAAAGGTAAGCGCTTGAAAACTCTTTTTCCGAAGGTCTGCCTATCTGCTGCACCTTCTCAGCTCTGCCTCAGACCTGAACCCTTTTGTATGTGCAAGGTGGGATTTCCCACATCCCTCTCACTGTAGGGAGAGCACAAACTCATTAACCAAAAGGGAAGCCTGGAGTGAGGAAACCTATTTGCTCCTTTATCTGCACATTGTCTTGTGATCCCTGCCTGTGATCTTTCTCTCCAGGGCCTTTGTGTGCAGGAAGTACCTCCAAGCGTTAATTATGATTGATTTGCCATGCTTTTAGGTATTGTTTATATCATCCTTTGCCCTCAATGACCTTTCTGAGACCACTCAGTGGAGCACTTGGTTCTATGCATTTATGTAGAAGGACAGTACTAATGATTGTTGCAAAATTGGCAACATTCGCTGTTTTTTCTTGCAAAAATCAGTCTCAGTTAACTGAAATTGACTGTGAAGCCTATACCTAGATTTAAACGATGGTAATTTCGAGGAATTTTACTTGAAAGGCTAAATAATGCAAATATATAATATATATACCAAATTTCCAATATAAAGGACAAGAAATGTTTATCTGACTTATGTGACCTGTATTCCCTTTCTTTTGAAAGGAAAAGCATTAAAATATAAAGTGATTAGTTTATGTCATGCAAACCATTTAATATTTGAAGCAAGGTAGCAAGAAAGGGTGGCATCGTCATCAGTATAACTAAAAAGGGCTGAGCACATATGATCTTGACTTTCCAACAAATACATGACAATAATCTGGCTGTTCAGAAAATAAAAATTAAACACCACTGACTCTAAGATATTGGTAACAAGGAACTAGCATTTTAGCTCTTTATCATACTCATAGCACTGATTTCCAATACTGATTGAGAAATCTGTTTTGATGCTCTGTTTTCTTCTTTACTTGCCAGAAAATGAAGGAGTTACTTTTTGGAAAAGGAGCGCTGAATATACTGAATTTTACAATGCAGTCACAAAAACTTATAGGTTTTTCTTAATGTAGCTTGCTGAGCTTTTGAAGGTCTTGCTTGGTGGTGCCCTGTATCCATCCTTCATTCAAATAGAGTGCTTACTTTATAAATGCATTTCTGAGTATTAAAAAAGTAAAAGCCCATGCCTCACTCTTTGTCTTCAGTCAGGCTGCTGGCTTCTTCTTTTTACCAGTATGCTATATTTATTGCTATTATGACTTTAATCAATCTATTGTATAGAGGGTGATGATAACTATCATAATATTTATTATTGTTATTCTTGAGTTTTATTATTATTGTTGCTATTATTAGTACTAGTATTCAGTTTATTCTGTCATTGTTTATATACCACCCAAAACACCCTACAGAAACTGCTGTGAGAAGTTATTCCTCAATAATAGCAGTAAGATTGACAGGACTTTTGCTGCCTTTATATAAGCATAGATAAACAATTAGTGTTGTCTGTACAGAAAAGGCGGCAGTCAAAATAATAAGCATAACTGCATTAATTACTGGTTTAGCTATATGTTATTACATCTGCTGTTGATCCAGATTTTAGTATTAGGACTCAGTCTTTAGCAGTGTGCAGGAGCTTGAAAAAATGATGTGTCTCAAAGAGGCTCTGGAATTTTTACATCCCATTTCTTGCTTGTTTTCCATTTCTAGAATATTGCATAGAAGTGATGGGATTCTTCAGCTTTGCAGCTTTGCCTTCAAATATATACCAACTACTTATGTGAAGGTAAAGTGCTTTGGAACAAAGATTAATCTCCCATGGAAGATTTTTTACCCGATTGAGAAAGCCGCAGTTTAAGAAACTTCCAGATCTCCATCTTCAGTCACTTGTCCCCCTCCTTGTAAAACGGTTTAAAACTCTTTGCAATAAGGATAATCATACTGTTTGTGCGATGCATTGTGAACTGAAATTGCCTCTTGTTTCTTTGAATGTACTTTGCATCCTCCAGATCTTGACTGTTGTAATAATTTCTCTTTTCTCCTTTTTGATTAGGATCTAAGCTAACACCTTCCAGGAGAATAATTGTGGACTTTTGAAAGAATATATTTTGCTTATATTAGTTCTGAATTTTTTCTTCCACTCCCCCTCAGTTTTCAATCCTTTTAACTCGTCCATGCTTCTGTAGCAAGCCTGCAGCAATTAAGATATAGATGGGGGCGGGGGGGTGAGGAAAAGGATGCTAGTAAAGTTGAGCATGTGTCCTTGAAAGGCCTTATGGCAGGTCAGTAATACTAGGAAAAATACCATGATCTAAATCCTTATATCTGTGCTTCTAGACAAAAGGAACTTGCATTTGTACCCAAAAGGTAAGCTTTGGCTGCCATAAACTCACTGTTCTTCCCATAACATTGAGGGGGGAAAAAAGTATACATGGGGAGAAACAACAGTAAAAGAACAAAATCCAAAGGGGAAAAAAAAAAAAAAAGAAAAAAAAGTGTTATGTCCTGAGAAGATTAAAGACTCGTGTGGTCCCCGGTCTGTCTCCTCCTGGCAGCAGTGTGCCTGCTAGTATTTTGGCTACTGCTGTTGGTCATGGTACCTTGCAAAGGTCAAACAAGAAGTGTGTCCTGTCACCTTCCCTGGACCAAGGAGAATTGCAGCAGCACACTGGGGGAATAAGTTGTGGATTCAGGCAGACAGGCAGACATGCAGCCATTTCTGAAATCTACTTCAGATATAGGGATAAAATACAGATCTTTGCTAAAGGTAAAGGCAGATTTGCTATCTCAACTCACAGACTCTAAGCTTCACCTATACTACAGTTTGTCAGAGGGGGATCAAATGTCTAAGATATCCTACATGAATTTACCTCAGTTGAAAAATAAAACTTTTTTTTTTTTTCCGAATGCACTTATGGAATACTTAGAGATAGAAACAAAAAGCAAGGAAACTGTAAAGATTTGAATGTGGGCTTTACCATCTCATGGGGTACCAAATCTAACAGTTTTTCCTCAGGCAAAACTTCCATTTAAGTTGCTGGGAGCTTTGCCTAAGTAATCACTAAATTTAGTCTGCAGGACTTGACTCTTAAGTTTGTGTTTGGTGCTGGTTTCCAATGAATGGGTCTTGCTGAGATACATCACTTCAGTATCTAGCAATTTAATTCATTTACAGAAAAGTGTAGATTCCACTAAATAAGCTGTATTCAGGCAGGTTATTTTTTTTTCTATAGCCTTTGTTTGCCCTTAATAGGCAGGCTATCTCTTGCATTACTAAGGAGATCGGACTGCAGGAGTAGTCTCATGGGAGAGCACAGCAGAGTGTTGCAGCCCCTGATAGCAAAATTCCCAGCCTCTCTGTGTCCGCTCCCTTTCTCTCCTAGGTTAAGCAGCTGTAAAAGAGCTTAAACCATTTCAGTGAGGCAGACCTGCAGCAGGACCACATGTACCTGATGAATCTGTCAGTCTCCTTGCACAGCTGTTTCCAAAGGCTGCCACTATATTGCTGGGCTTGAGGAGCAGTCTTTCTGTATTGTCTTTACACACTTTCTACGATACAGAAAAAAAAAGCCCATAAAGGTCAGAGCAAGGACACTACTGAAGCAGGCTGCTCAGCTCACCCTGGGAAGTTACCTTATTACTTCTCTCTTTTTACCTTGTCATTTAAAAGCTGAGTGAACTTTATATGCTATCAGAGAAAATATCTCCAGTGAATATACCTGAAGTAGATGCACTGTCAGGTTTCAGGTTGGGAAGGAATCTGCAGCTTGACAAGATCCTTCCTGGAGCTGATGCTTAATCCACCCATATTTATTGCTGGGAACCATCACGTTTCCCACAGCTGCCCAGCCTTTGCCTTTGGGCAATATGAACCCACATTCAGGAACTATTTTTATTATTTATTATTCCTATAGTGCCATAAGTGTGCGTGATGTTTTCCAGACTAATTAAGAAGACAGTTCCCTGCTCCAAGCAATTTGCAATCTCCTTTGAACAATAGTTTACTGCTATTGCCCTCCAAGCCAAGCTCTAGTTGTATAATTATAGATAGATGGAGAGATAGAAAATGTACAAACACATATGGAGATAGCACCACAAGAAACAGAGAGAACAAGATAATTGATTTGGTCGGACTGATTCCTTTCTGAGGAATATACAGGTAAATATCTGACTGTGAAAACTAAACACTTCCCTAACAGGGGAACATTTGGGCCAGCACTGCACATCAAGTAAGAGTAATCCTCTAGAAATCAGTAGGGTACCAGGTTACATAAATGGAAAATTTGTCCCTTCAATGGAAATGCTTGTGGGAATGCTGCTTTGCTGCAGGTCAGGGGGTGTGTGTCGGGGTGTTGTGGGTGTGTAGGTTGGTGGGTGGATGTCTATGCAGTGGAGGGGGATTCGTTGGTTTTGGGGCTTCTTTTTGCAAAGGGGGTGGGGTGACTGAAGTATTTAGATAAACAAGGTGTATGGATAATTTTGCACAAAACAAATTTCCAGTTTAAAAACAAAACACACCAAGACCATCCTCCCTCCCCCTCCCAAGCACTACAGCTAATCTTATTTGCATTAAATATCGCTGCTTTTGTTCAACCTGAGGAGGAAGCAAGTTTGTCTGAGTTTAATACTTTCATCTCATAATAGAAGATTTACAGGTATGGACCCAAACCAGTGTCGACTGCCTACTGGTTTAATGCAAATTAGGAGATGAATGCTCATGGGAACAATACAGAAATGCTTCCACATGACTTCCTCCTACTGAATTGCTGATATAAGGCCCCTCTACGGGGTATAATACTGACAGCAGGGAAGTTTCCCCTAGCCTCCCCCCATCCTTCCTTCTGAATAAAGTTATTAAAGTAGATCAGACTAATTAACAGTAGCTTATCCCTATTGATTGAACCAATCGCTGTTGTGGAGGTGCTGTAAGAATGCCTCTACTTCGTTGTGAAAAACCTGTCTTAGGGAGGACAGTACAGTTGGTTGTTTACTGACTGGTCTTAAGGATTTTATCCTTTATTCTTTATGTTTTATGGGCATGTTGAAGCCATATGTGGAGGTGTGTAAACATGCACATAGACCTATCCTTTGCTGAATCATAGTTAGTGTCTGGATGTTACACTAAGGAGAAAGGGGAAAGTATAAAAGTAAACAGCAGCCCTTACAATGGCTCTGTATGTTTTCTTTTTTAGTCTTGAATATTTGAAATGGTTAGCATAAAATCATCTGATGGTTTAGTTTAACTAATATATTCTAAGTAAAATGTATTGGGAAATATTAGAAGAAAGCAAAATATTCTTGTTTTTAAAAACCAACCTTAACATTGTAATTGAATTTATTCTAATACTACCACAATAATAATCTCATTGCTTTCGGCAACATACATCTCTACAGTCTGCTTGTAAGACTGCATTGGTTATAAATTTACACTGTATTATTGCATCTTACACTACTGGCTGTAGGATGATACAAATAGCTGTATATTTTCGCAACTAACAGCTTACTGTGGAACAAAAGAGGAAAACCAATCTGCTTAATGGCATACTAGACTTTTTTGTTCTTTCAAACAGTATCACTAAACTACTTGGATGCTGGAGTATTTTTGCATTTGGGTAATGTAAAACCTCTTTTCTTAACTGAGCTCGAAAGTGTAGCTAAATAGATACCCAAGGATTAAAAAAAATTGCAAAAACAAAACAAAACAACCCCCCCCCCACACACACACAAAAAAGGGCAAGAAACCAAACCAACCTAAAAAACACCAAGCTTGTTTGTTAGAATTTCTCATTCAATTTGCCACCTAGAATCAAAACATGATTTTATTTGCATTTGTTTTTTCCTACATTTTTCTGGTTGACATATTCCAGCATGAAAATATCAGTTCGATACTCCTTAAATAATAATATAAAAATAATAGCTAATAATCAATAATAAAGTAATTATAATTTTTTATTCTTTTTGTAAATTATTTTTATTTATAGCTAGCCAAAATGCTGTTCCTGTCTGAGACATAAACAACTTGATTCACAGAAATGGCCATTCAAATTGCAGTCCACTCTCCCTTCACCATTATTTGTTGCAATAAACCCTGAAGTCAACAGGGTTTGGAGGCTGTTGTTGTCTTGGGGTTATTTTTATATTTGATGGGTGGAATTCACAAGCAAAATGCACTCAGAGTGATAACGAAAAGCTGCCTCTGCTTCATAAGGGCTGAGTTTCCAGGCAAGAACTAGTTGTGAGCTTGAAAGCTCTGTGTGCCAGCCCTGTGTGCGTGCAAGAGATCACCCTGGGTCTACCTGAAAAAGACCAAAATTCAGATTTACTCTTAAGTAGTGATAATGAGCCCTTAAGACTGATGATATCAGTGCAAGGAGGCTCACATCCTATCTCTGGGGTCTGCACGGTTCAACTCTGGGCAAGAATCCTACCATACTGCCCACACCAGGTTAGAGAGGGCTAATAGCTAACCAGGGTAGCGTTTTATCATGGGGCCACCCAGCATGCATTTTTCAGCAAGATTATAAGCTATTTGTTAACCTATGGTTCTTTCACTACTTCATTAGTTGCACATTGTACTGTGGGAAAGTGATTCTGGTGCCCAAATAGGAGACAGAAGGAGCCCATGGGGTTTGCCCAGCAGCTGGGCATCACAGGCTGAAATCTGGTGAGGCAGGAAAACATACAAGAGAAAGGTGTCCATATAGCAAGGTAAACAAAAAAAATTTCACAAATTTAGCATTTTGCCTAATGAATGATACAGTGAATTGTGGTGCTTTGTAAGCTTGAATGCATTCCTATTTCAGTATTACATTAGATCAGACTCTTCTAAAAAGGAATTTAATAAGTTTTAACAGTGCTTAGCCAGAAGGGCTGCACAAGTCCAGAGATGTCAAACACAAACTGCTCATATCTAGATCCCATCCTGTTATCTATTCCATGTACTCTGAATATGGTGTGTTTACTTGGAAAGTCTTGAAGCAGCAAAGTGCTGGCTGAAAATTTGAAGCCATGCATTATTAAAGCCTGCTGAGTCTGACCGCACTGCACTGCTCTGCTGGTTTTGCTGTCACTGCTGCTTTATTAAATTTTGTTGTATTATTGAAGCATTAACAATAGACTAGTGCTAGAAGCTTGTGTTGTACATGGGGCACAAAATGAGGCCAGTCTCTTGCTGATCCTCTTCCAGTATTACATTAAGCATCTGACTAACTTCTCTCACACGTAACTCTTCCTTTTGTCCTTGCCCCAAGGGGAATATAATCTATCTAATCCAATGTTTGCCTTATAAAAAGTTCTATCCCTAGTCAGCCTGTAAACTAAGAATCATCTTTAAAAAATTAATCCCTTAACAGTTTGGTTTGACCATCTGAGCAGACTCATGTTTAAACTGCAGGTGATGCCTTCTGCAGATGAGGTCTGGATTTAGACAAAAAACATGCCTTTCAAAACCTGTACATCTCTGATACAATTTCTCCCTCTTTAGACAAATATGTGAGTCTCTTTCAAAACTATTAAGGCCACTGCCTAAGTACTAGGAGAACTCGTCATCCTTTGGTTTTGTTATCCCCTTCTTTGTACAAAGGAACAAACAAAGCAAACAAACAAACCAAAATAACCAAAAGGTGGGAAATTAATAGGCCAGAACATCATTGTTGGAAAGAAAGAACAGCAGCAGCCCAGCAAGGAATGTGTGGACCACACGGTCAGCCAAGAGATACTGTAAAAAAAAAAAGTCATTCATTTGAGCCTTTACTAGAAGGAAACTTAGGTACTGCAAATTTTGTACAGCCTTATGCTTCCTGTTGAACATTTTAAATGGGTTGAAAGGCATAGCAGACACCTTTGCTTGGATTCATAAATAGGCTCCCACCTCATATTAAGGGCCTGAGTTTAATTTGTTTAATATTCCCACCACTAACGATGCCTATTTAAGACATCCTTTTAAAAGTTTGTAACATTAATTTAATGGAAAAATGCCAATACCGCTCTAAGAACTCTATTAGATTTTCTCCCTGTTAAATTAATGTTACTAACTTTTAATGGATGTTGTAATTAGATGTTATTATTAACGGGAATATTACCCAAATTAAAATCAGACCCCGAGAGAGAGAGAGACAACTTAGGTTTACAAGTGCATTAAGCATTAGTATCTGGACATTATACATACAAACTGGTGGAGCCAGATGGCCTTCTCTTTGTTTTTCCCCTGTAACCTGCTACAGAACCAGGCACACATAGTTTTGTTAGCACATAATGTCTGCAAGAACAGCACAACTATTAATGCACCCACTTACAAAAGGAAGTGATGGTTTCTCCACCAGCTCTGGGGTAGGAAAGGGGAGCTCCATCTCCCAATTTCACACTCAATTTAAAGGGTCACTCTCAAATCGGCCTGATTGGGTTCGGCAGCTTGAAATTGATTGTTTTGGTTGTAAAGCTTGCCTGCCTTCCTAGCCAATTTAAAAAAAAAAAGGAAAAGCAAAAAAAGAAAGACTGCTAAGCTACTGGCTTATTATGAGCTGGAGATCGGTGTGAGAAGGAATGTCATGAATTCAAAGCTACTGAATCCAGTCTGTTTAGAGTACAGGGAAAATGGCAAAAGTGCTGTTGTTCATGCAAGGTGAGAGACACAGTGTTTCCTTTTTCTGTTCCACATTTATGGTTCTGGGCCACTTTACCTGAAAAATTTCTGCCATATGCTCTTATCATGTATGTATGATTAGGAATTGGGTCTCAGCTGAGGAGAAACAGGACCACTTTTATGAAAAACTTGCAGTTATCTCCAAAGCACCCTCCTGCCAGCTTTAGAATAATTTTTCTTGTGTTTCTGTGATGGCAGTGGACCCTACATCAGCAAGCAGGAAAGTTCAAAACATATAATACAAATTTTTCAAAGGAGTAAAAAGTGAAGTTGCCAACCTTGAGCATTTCCTGTCCATGCTGTGGTGCTCCCTTTGCACTGCTGATTCTTTCCTCCTCTCTGGTCTGCAAAAGGATTGGTTTTCTTAATTTCAGCTCCAACTGATATGCCTGTCTATTGGATTGAAGGCAAACCAGTGTTAGGAATTAACTCCACACAAATATTTTGCGAGATTCCAAGTCAGAATTACAATTTAATAGGAAAATTAGAATAAAGGCAATAGTACAGAAACACTGGCTAAAACTGACAAAGTCAGAATACAACCTGACACCCTGTTGGTCAGGGTGGTGGTAGCAGTCCAGTTAAATGGTGATTGCAATGGATGGATGGAGCGATAGATATGGTTCTGTGAAAGCGGTGATCCTATAGAAGGGTCTGGTCCTTCTCTGGAGGTCCAGCAGTGGTTGTCAAGAGCTCCTGTCCTCTGGGAATCCAGTGGTGATCCCCTCATGGTGTTCCAAGCCTCAGATTACATACAGGTAGGCATGTTTAGTCCCTCCCCCTGGGTGGAGCACTCACAATGGGATGGTATGATTCTATGAGTGATGCTGAGAGACCTTGAGGGCCCATTAACAGAGATGGAACCCCCAGGGTGGCTCCTGCTTCCCTGAGGGGGTTATCAGGGCTGAGTCATGGGGAAGATAAAGAACACTGCTCCACCCATTTTAACAGCTTATGTACACGGTAGTAGAATATCTACTTTTGGTTCCACCTTACATTGCAACCCAAGACAGTCTGTAAGACAGAAGGCCCAAATTTCGATGAACAAGTGTTGCTTTTTCTTAGCATTTTCAGTGTTCTCTAGACCTGCATAGGTGCAGCAGTTAATATTTTGGAATGTGTTGCTTCTAGCTCAGAGCTGAAACTACTAGAATAGATATAAATAATATAATAATGGGATATTTTCCTTCATAATGGCTTATTGACAAAATATAGTATTTTCTTTCCGCAGCACAAAAGGATTGTATGTTTTAAATGTGGAGGGGGGGAAGCCAGGAATAAGGATTTCCTTCTTCTGTTTGGGTTGGGCTTTTGTCTTTTCTTATAGTAGCAGAAAATGGAGAAACAGTGCATGAACAACTCACTCTCCCTGGTTAAAGAGATTTTATCATTAGATTACTTATTCTTTCCTTTGAAAAATTTGATTGTTAGCAACAAGTTTACTAATTAAATCAGAAGGAGGAAAAATTCCAGTTCCATTAAAAGAGCTAGTGTCAGATAAAGTGTAGTTACATCATAGGCATCCTGTCAGAAAAAGAAATACCTATGTGATCACACCCAGGAGCTCCTCAGTACTTGCCATTGTAAGCCTGGCAGCCATTTTAGTGCTAAACCATGACCCTTAGCTCCCTCTCCCCTCCACATCACTCCCATATCAAGAAAACATCTCCCTTTTACAGTAATCAGCATCTTCCCCGGCAGACTTCAGAAGTACACACTGATGCTGTCCTGCAGTGGCCTTGAAAACATGTGACAAGGCTGAAACTTTTTTAAGTGACAAGAAATTCTGAGGAAAAATTTCACAGACAGCAGCAGTTTCCACAGCTCCTTGACCACTAGCACTGCCAAATGCTCATGGACATAAATACACTTGGTGCAAATAGGAGTGTGTTTCAGAAAAGGGATTGCATCTTTAGTCAAGTTCTAAAGCCAAAATCAAAGCAAAATGTTACAGCAGTCTTACAACCATGGTATTATTTTTATAGTAAATGGCATGCTCTTGCTGTTTCATGATGAGATGTTTCATTATAATGCTGTTTCATAATGTAGATATCCATGGATATATACAAGAAAAATTTACTTTAATCTTCTGTAGTTTTTCCATAATATTATTTTAGTCATAGCTATTAAACATATCACTAAACAGCTGTAAACTGAACAGCATTCAGAAACCAGGTTGGAGTGATAAATCAGGTCTTTTTCACATATTTTTAAACTTTCATCTCTCAAGTTTCTGATTTTATTCTGTGAATAGTATGCCAAAGGATTCTTCAAATGCCAAATATTACATACTCATAAATGCACAATAGGCAAAGTGCCTGTACATTCACATCATGGGCTTTATCTTTCCTGCTGCAGTGTTTTGGCTATCTATCATTGGAAAGCTGGTAGATGTAAGAACAAAATATGATGGATGTTTTGAGGAATGGGATAGTAATATTATCATGTGAATATTAAACAATATATTATTATATAAATCATGAGCTTTGCCCTCCATAAACTGTGCATACTTTGGTAGTCGGAGAGAATAAATGAAAGCATCTCCCTTTCCTATGACATTTCTGTCTTTGGGTATAAACTAGACAATCCTGTGCTATGGTAGTAGATTGGTTTAAAACAGGTAAGTTTTTCACTGGTATTTCATCCTTTATGTTACAGGATATCAATTCTTAGTTGTTTGGTTTTTTCCCTCCTAATATTATATCTGATCAAACTACTCCAAGAGTGTTCATGCCCGAGTCTGCAGGTTGGATGCAAATTGCTGGAGGCACTGCATGCTCCATGTACTCCTCCTGTGTTTCTTCAAAAGCCTCCCAGGCACTGTTATGGAATGGGTTCTGTGCTAGACATCATTTTCAGAAGACCATTCCGTACTTTATCCTTTAGGGTGTGTAGTCTTCCCCCACCTTTGGCTGAATGTGCATCTCTCATACCATAAAAAGGTGGCGGGTTTTCCTATTGCAAGGCAGCTGTGCTTCCATCCACATGATGGGAGTGGAGGTACAGATACTAGATCCCCCGCAGGCAAAAGCAGCAGTGATATGTGTGCCATGATAACCTGTCTGAAATGCTGTTGTGCCCTTGTGATGGGCACATGAACTGCAGCCACTTGGCTGTTTGCTGTGTGATGAATGAGTATCCCACAGTGTGACTATGATATACTTGTCAGGAGGGTCTTTACTGTCTGTTGGACATTTCTCAACTTTGCAAGCTTGCACTAATTATAACGTGAATACAGGCTGCTTTTCTTCCCTTCTACACCTTACTGGGGAATAGAAAAACAGAAAGTGATGGGAAATGGGAAAAATCTCACAGTGGGGGGGCTTCCACTCTTTTTACCTTTGCCTCCAAATGACAAGCTGTCTACAAATCTTTTGCCATGTTTTTCACTTCCTCTAGCTGTCTATCCCCAAAGTGAAGAGAGAAAGATTTATGTGGGTTTTAAAGTGAACCTAGATAAATTTCTTTAAATTGGATGACCTCTGACCCTACCTCATCTTATCCCCTCCCTTTTCACTCAAAGCCAAATTCCTCTTGACTGGAATGAGAGTAAGTTCACCTCCTCAGTTAATTAAGTCTGTTAATATTATGTGACATTAGATTGCAAGTAAAATGCACGAAGATCAAAAAGGAGCCAGTCAGCATGGGTGTAGAAATCAGTGTGATTGGAGCATCCCCCTCGTTTGACTCAGGCTTGGAAAGCGTGTGAGGAGGTGATTTCTCAGAAGTGATGCTGTGCAGATCCTTTTCACTACATCCTCCATTCACACGGATTCAGTGAGAGGGCATGTGCAGCGCTGCAGGGCTGCCTCATGGACTCCCAGGGATTCTCTGCCAAGGGTCAGCAGCTAACAGCTACAGCTCAGAGAGCATGGGGAGATATCATCCAAGTCACAACAGCATGAGTCAAAGCTAATAAACACACCAGTATCTGAAAAGGATAGTGTGTCACTGATGCTCCAACTTGATAATAATCAAAAAAAAAAAAGAAAATTACTAGTGAACAATCTCACTTTGAACCCACAACATTCTTGGAAAATTCAGATATTGGGAAGAGGAAAGTCTCCCCATTTCATCTAAATTACCATTAAAAAGCATATCCAACGGAAAACTATATGCAGGTAAAAATCCCTGAATTCATGGGACTCTGGAATGCCGAATTATTGGTCTTCATGGGATAGACTTTAGCTTTTCGGCCACCTTTTTTTTTCCCCTCACTGAAACTAAAAGGTTAAAATTTTTTGTTAATTCTGTGTCTTCCACTTTTGTGCTCATTCATACACACACAAATCAGGAATTTTATGAGGGAGACCAGGAGCCAGAAAAGTTAGCTTTGATCCACTTTGTAGCTCTTGTGCTTCTGTAAGAGCTGGCACTTGTAGTGCCTGAAGAATTAAATTTTTTACTGTAAAACTGATGAGCGAGATCACAAGCCCATCGGGGCAGCAGATCAGCAAATCTGAGTAACCAGTGAAGAGCTCAAAGCTGCTGTGCTGTGCTGTGCTAACTGCTCTGCTCACTCTAGGTGACAACCATGGAGTCCGAGAATGCAAGAACATGTCTTCTCCTGCCAAGGACCAGCTGACACCCATGGAGGCACAGAATGGGAAAGGCTCCATGCACCGAAAGGGAGGAAGTTTATAGAAAGATTTTTGTTTTCATTCATGCTGTGACCTAAGTAACGTCCCAGTTTAAACATTAAACTCGAGGTCATTAACTTGTCACAGTGATTTCTAGTTTAAAACTTTATCGTAAAATAAGAGTTAAGAAGGCATGAAAAGACTCATTAATTGATATGATAAAGCTTACTGAAATGTAACCCTTCCCATACTTTATATAGCTAGAGACACTGATTTTTAGTTAATATTGTTGAAATTGCATGCATCATTTAAGCCAGAGACCAATCCACATCATGCCCTAAAGATGAGATGACATGAAAAATTTATTTCCAATAAAGTAAACTATCAGGGACTTGGTTCCTCTTTTGCTAAAAAAAAAAAATATTTTGTGAAATTATGGTTTGTACCTAGAAAATGTAAGAGAAACAGGTGATTGTGTAGTGCTCATCAAGCTGCAATCTGATGCCTGCAACAGTTGAATTACACAGGATGATTGATCATGTCTCAAGCATCATTTTAAAACAGGCATGATTTAAGTCAAGGCCAACATAAACTCTTGACACTCTTGTTATATTACTGCCAGTCTCAGTTTTAAAGTAAGTGAAATTACTTGATTTCATTTTAATTAAAAATCAGAATGCTGCACCATTCCAGAGCTAGTAAAATTCATTCCAAATTTTGACTGAAAGTAAAAATTTGCATTGTCTTTGGGTTTTAATCTCCTTCTGAGCGTGATGTTTTTATTTCCATCTTAGTACAGACACTTTCAGCCAGCTTGGTTGAATTAATGGTCCTGATGCACAAAACATAGTATATATAACCTATCTCATATTTAAAAGAAAATGGCTGATAACAAAAGGTCAACCACAACCTGTTTTTCCTTAGTTAGGGCAATCATTTTGAAAACTGGAGATTGCCAAAGGAAATGAGCTGCAGTATTGGCCTTGTTAGCCCCTATCACTCTCCTCGTAATTACCCTTTCTGTCCCAGAGTATTGAAGGTTTTGTTGAGAAATATCTGGATTCCAAATGAATCACTCACCTTACTCTCAAATCGCCTGTAGGACAGCAGAATCCCAGAGCAGTGGGGGTCTATGCCTTTGCTTTTTTGAGAAAGAGATGATAACTCTCAGCACATCTGTGCCCTGCACTCAACAGTTTGTGATGTACACTGTAGGACAAAACCACCACCTTTTTTTCCCTTTTTTTTTTTATTCCTCTTTCATTCTATTTATACCAATGGTTCACAAGCAAAAGTTGCACTTATGGTCTGGTCTTTAATTGGTTTTTATTACTTGGTATCCAGTGTTATGAAGGAAAAACAATGCCAAATCAGAAAATTAAAGGGAAACAGATAAATCACTGAGGTTTTTTTCTTGTTCTGGTGAATTATTTGGACTAGTGGGAAGAGCTTTATTCAGAAAATTTCTTATTGTCTTCTGCAAGTTCAAGTTTATAAAGCAAATGCTTCAAAAACTAAAGTGTCCTTTTAAATTAGACAGAGAGCATAGTGGTAATATGTTTCTTTTCAATATTTGTATAAATGCAACAAAGTATTTACTTCTTGAACATTATTCTATCATCTGAATATCAAGATGTAGTGTCTCCAAATACTGAATTCCTGCTATATTCTTATTAGAGATGGGAGAGATTCTTTTTCCTACTTGTAAGGAAGCGAGAAGTCATCCCTGTAAGCAATGGGAATAATGCCTATTAATAAAAAATATTCAGGCACCAATTCACATATCTTTTTTTTCTAGTATGTCCACTGATTCTTTAAATATTATTAGAAGAGCAGCTACAAAATGGTGCATTTCAGGAACATAATGATTTCAAATCACTCTAGGTAAGGCTAAAATAAAGTTGCCTTTCCCCTTGAATGTAATGAGGGTTTGATTGCAACAAGGTTTAGGAATCTCTCCCTCTAAGTAAAATTTTTCCAAATAGCTATTAAAAGAAAACCAAATACTTAAAATGAAGGGATGTATGGATTTACTTTGCTATGCTATGGTATTATTTTGACTATAGTTGTTTGTACCATGTACATGGTTTTGACCATACTTTGTACCATTGTACCGTGAGCAAAATTTATATGCCAGATTGCTTTGTTTCTGTGCAAGCAGAGTAGACAGGCTGGTAAATATCTACTTGTTTATTATTGTATTATGTATTGTATTATGTATTATTGTGTTATGTATTGTATTATTATTGTATTGATGATGGATAAAATGGAAAATTCTTTTACATTTCAACTGAACCTTGAAATAACACGTATACACTTAATAGTGACATCTAAACTTTGAAATAAATATTAATCAAGAAATTATTATTAATTAGTAGCTGTGAAAGAAGACGTATCAAAAATTAAAATATGCTGAGTTGAATGTATCTAACACTGATACAAACTACCTGTGTTCCACACTTATGAGACTGAGATTAGCAAAGTGCTGGAATACACTTGAAACTAAGTTGGAAATAAAGATTTATTTCAGCCCATAATTGAGCCGGACCCTTGCAGGAAGAATTGGACTCTTCTTAATTCTTTTCAAAATTTCTCATTACACCAAAGAATTGCACTGTGATAGAAACCAGTGAACTGTCTCTCCAGCAGAAGTATCTTCTAAGTGTAAAGCAATTTATTGTATATAAGCTTTTCAGATGTTCATTAGCTTTATTGTATCTTCCTGCTTATAATTTTCCCAAGTTTGCAGAGTTCAAAATGGAAACTACATTTTGTGTCACATTACTACCAGTTTTATGCACAAACACAGTGAATTAACTGTTTTGCGATAAATCAATTTAATGGTTTTCACTATAAATGTAATTGTTATTTTTTTTAACAGTAACTAACACTTTATAATACAGTATTTCTATATATAGCAAACAGTTCTAGGGACTTAATTACACAGTGACGGAGACTGTTATGTTCTCACTGTGTAATTTTAGAAATTGTTTTTAACCATAGAGAGCAGTTGAAATTTGTCAATTAAGGAGTGACAAAAAATATTTTTGACTGTAAATGCGGTGCTTAAATTGTCGTTTTACCAGTAGGTTTGCCACCTTGGTACAA
This sequence comes from Rhabdornis inornatus, assembly GCA_013397075.1. Classification (NCBI taxonomy): domain Eukaryota; kingdom Metazoa; phylum Chordata; class Aves; order Passeriformes; family Rhabdornithidae; genus Rhabdornis; species Rhabdornis inornatus. The sequence goes on from VWZS01000184.1 coordinate 775,872, forward strand.
TTAGATGTCATAAAAAGCATTAAAAACTGTAAATTTAACTGTTAAATCTAATAGCAAAATTATTATTGGCTAGTATTTATTACTCTTTTTTTTTGTGGAATGGAAGAAGAATGAAAAATTAGATGATGACATAAAAAATTAGCGTTTAAATTGTATTTTGGGAGTTGCCTTAAGTGTATAGCAATTAACACCAATGGAAGTATTGCCATGAAAATGATACGATTTTACATCAAAGAGTTATTTAAAAGAAAATCTTAATATTTAAGATCCCACAGAGAGAGAAATAGAGTTCCTTCTTGTGTCTAGAAATATGGTTAAAGTTAAAAGTATTTTTTTAAAAAAAAAAGGTAATAACCCCTACCACTACAATTGCAACACTGATTTTGGTGAAAAAATCATTATTCTCTTGCATGTGTAAAATCTTGGACTGTAACTGAAGAAGGAAAAGCACTCAGGAGGCTGCTGTAGAAGGAAACATGAAGCAGCCTTCACTTTCTCTTAAGACCTCTTATATCCAACAGTGCTGCAAGTACTGTATCACTTTGTACTGCAGTGATGTTCAGGCAAACCGTGAGCCACGGGCATATGCTTACACCAGTTATGGCTCATCGACATCAAACATCAGGCTTGAGAGGCTTAGGTAAACTAAAGCTTCCAAGCACAGAAAAAAAAAAAAAAAGCCTATGGGTTTTCTGGCTGGGAAAATCCCTATTGCTTCATAAGGAAAAGTGATGATTGCTGATTGTGCACAAAACTGTCTGGAGAGCTCCTGAGCCTCTCGCTGTGCCAAGCACAGCGCGCCAGTGTTTGTTGGAAAAGCATCAGGGAGAGGTGTAAAGAAAAACGTGCGGCACTAAATATACTTAAGTGCTTGCTGACTGAAGGTGGAAAAAACAAAGCACCATTTGAAGTGAGATGAGCGCAGAGAGAAGGCAGAACAAAACACAACCTGCTGTCCTTGTTCCCATGTAAATGTAGGACTGCAACTCCTTTTCTACACACTGCATTATTTTGATCATTTACAAAAATAGCAGAGTGCCTCTAATCTGCAGGTACTGCCACTGCTTGTTACCTGTCTCTCAGCTGGGGTGTCATCAGTGAGGTGGCATGTCTCTGCTGTCTCCCTTGAAACGAAACATACATCATGGACAGGGAACCTTAAAGGCTGCCATAACAATTATACAGTTTATTGCTCCGTGCTAGAGATCAGATTTTCCAATAACACAGGAAATATTCAACCCATTCTAGCTTATCTGTCTATATCAGTGGTCAATTCCTATGCAAGTAAATCCAGCATTGCCACTTGTGCCGAAGCTGCATAGGAACTAGTCTGATCTGTGTTAAGAGAATGTCCATAGCCGTGACATTTGGATCCAGTGAGAGCAGTGCCTTCAAACAGAGGGTTAAACTGAGGGTTATGCTAGCCTGTACTCTCTTAAATGAACACAAAAAAATGTCTGAGAGCCAAAATTCGCTGCCAACTACACATAAACAACTCCAACTGACTTCAATAGGAGTTTCCTGTGTGTATCCAGGAGCAGATTTTAGAGCTAAGAGTATGCATCAAAGTCTAAATAGCAAATGTTAGTGAATTGACATTCTGTTTATTCATTATTTTCAAATGTCAATAGTGGTTTCTCTGTCTAATATTAAATGATTTGGTTGTCAGATTTTTAATGAAGGTTTTTAATTACTCTTGATATACAGTATTGTATTGGTGGTTTTGCACAGTTGCTTTTGTGCATTTAACCAAATCCCCTGTCTATAAGAAAACCTGCCTAGCTCAGGGTTTTGGTCAAACACAGCCTTTGTCACTGCTTTTGTACAGATGGTGCTTTCAACCTTTAACAGAAATCAGGAAAGGGAGGACCTATATTAGACTTGTGTACAGATTGAGGAAAAATGGACCTTGTTTTACTGGAAGATGCATCTTTCGTTCCTTTTTGGTAAGAGTAAGTACTGTGGATGTACTGAAGTATTATATGAGTCACTACCCAGCATTTTGTGAAGGGTGTTGCTGTTTTTAAAAATTTTAAGCAGGAGGGCTTATAATCACAAAATGAGGGGGTCTGTGGCTCACAGTGACTTTGGAATGAGGAATTTGGATCAGTCCTTTTGTTGCTCTAAAAGCCCAGGTTTGATTCCTATGGAAATGAAGCAATGGAGCCTGGAAACCATGGTACCCTCAGATCTCACCCATCCCAGGGCAGGCCCATGAGCTCTCGGGGCAGGGTTCCTGCATGCATTTCTCCTGGGTCGCTGCTGAACAGGGCACGGATGGTTTCAGAAGGACATCCAAACACAGGAGGTACTTGCATATCCACGAACAGCTACGGGCCTGAGGAATAAATCACATTTATGGGCATTTAATTTCAAACAGTTAATGTTTAAGCAGGGAGCAGCAGGGAAGGAGCAAGGTCTGAGAAGGTACCGACAGAATGGAAAAGGGGCAGCAGAGGACAGTGAAAGGCTACAGAAAGGCTCCAACTTCTTCAGCTTTGATCATTTTAAGAGCCACCTGTCTTCATGGTCCAGGTCCAAAAGAATGAAGTGACATATCCATTCCCAAAGCCAAAATATGAGGAATGTCAGTGTCTCAGTGGCTACATGAAACAAGCAGCAAGTGACTTTTAGAAAATGAAAACAATTGCCTTTTTCTTTTTTTATTCAAATGGACATATGAATGAAGGTAATGCATGCAAATATCTATGCATGCATATATTATAGAGAAAAATAAAAGTAATGTGCAATGTGCAGGGGCTAGAAAGCAACTTGACACCTTTACTGGTGGCTACTTTCTTACAGCCTAGATAAGATAGCTCAAATATTAATCAGCTTTTATGTTTCAAATTCTAGTGTTCTTCAATTGCCTTAATACAGAAAGTCTCCTACTTTGGTATCCCTGAAGGGCTCACATGTAACAAAAATAAACACATTAAATAAATAAATAAATAAACCCAATCTCCTAGGTACTAATTTGCCATGGATTGTATTTAAGTCCTCATCCATTATGTGAATTAGAAGTGAAACAAACACTGGCATCAATACTCTATTGCAGCCAGACCAGCCTGAGATCCAAGTGAGTGTGCGTCCTGGACAGTTTGTATTGATGCTGTCCTGGGTATCACGCTCATCAATAATGGAAATAATTGCATTTTAATAATTAAAAAACCCCCATCATTTTCACAGAGGTAGAAATGATGACTTTGTTCCCTCCCTGCAGTTTGTCTACCTTCTAATGACAAGAATGATTCACTGAGCAGCTCATTTATGAACACACAAATGCACACAAAGAAATCTGCTTTTATTCAGGTGAAAGAGTATCAAATATCCCTTAAATATCAACTTAGCAATACACTGCATCAGGAGCTTTGAAATAAAAAGTAAAATTTAAGGAAGAGTAGCCACTGCCTCCCTGGCTCAAATTTTATTACTGTCCTGATAATGAGTCGAGACAAATAAGGAAAATTCTTATTCTGATTATTTTGTTTTGAGGTTTTTTTTATTAATTTGACATTCCAACACAAATATCTCTTCAAATTGGGTTGCTTAATAATGCAATAATGTCTTGCTGAATACAGAGTCTGTAGAGCATTTTAATGTGGATCTGGATAAAAGATTTTTCTGTTAGTTCTCACGATCTTTTGGTTTTGTAGTTCTCAGTTTTTATTAGTTCTCTCTTTCTCTCTCCCCCGTCTCTTTTATTTTTCTTAATTCTTTTATGTACACTGTGGGCAGAACTATCTTGAATCTGTTTTGCAGACTTTGGTCTGTCTTTTGTAAAAATAACAAAATCATGATATAAACATGGTCATAATCTAGGCCTAAGTTATCTTCTCACTATTTTTTTTTTTCTGCTAGACAAACACTGAGAGTATTTTGTCCAGATTATGGCCTCTATCTGGGATTTTACAGACCAAGAATGTCCCAGACCGATATACCCAAATGTCTTGGAGACACGAATTCTTGGAAGTGAAAAATAAATCAATAGAAATGAAAGAATAGTACCATAAAATTCACTTTACTCTCTGGAGCCTTTCATATGTTGATTTGAGAAAGTGCATAATGAGGAATGAGTGGGTTGCCTCTGCAGTAGCCAGTGTAGTTTAGGCTCTTGCTCTTGCTCTCTCCTTTTTCACTACAGCCCTGATTCAAATGGATGTGCTTAAGATAATGCTCAATAAAAAATAAGCATGAAACTCAAAATAAATCATACACCAATTTTAGAAGTTTATGACTCTCTTCTTTCATATTGCTTAGTAGTATCTGAATAAATGTACAGTGAAAACTCCTTTAAAAATGTGTGCTAAAATTTCCCACTGAAATGGCAGGTTTTGAGACCTCTGCCACTTTTTCACATATTTGAAAACAAGTATATGTTTTACAAAATACTTATAAACTCTTTCACTACAAATCAAAAAGCCAATACTCTTACTGGATCCAACAAACAGAAATAATCTGCACACCTGCCTAAGCTAAGTGGATACATAAATGTTTTGGTACCTCAGGTCTCTAAATCATATGCCTCTGGACCAGTATTTATTTGCAATTTTGTAAAAATACATACAATAATAATGCATTAAGAAAAGCCTTACATATGTATAAAAAAAATAAGCTGCTCCTTTGTGTTATAATATTTTTTTCTTAGATGCAAAAGCAAAATCTTGGTGAACAAAGCCTATTCATCAAGATTGCTATAAAGCCTATGCTGTGGCTGTATAATCTATATTAAAATTTCAAGCAGGCAGTTAAGATTTTAAATCCTTATTGAGATTAAAATTAGGAGTACCAGATATCAACATAAATATTCACTCACAAGCAAAGGATATTCTCTCTGAGCAAAGGATGTCCTTCCATTATGCCAAAATGAATAACCTAAACCCTTTTTTGTTTCTTTACACTCGCTGTTTAGCTTTGTGTCATACCTATTTCTTTCCTTAAAGCTACTTAGCAGATTAATTCAGCAGAAATAAGCGCCTTATTGTTGATTATATAAATGATTCAGGATGTTTGACATATTTAATTTGACAGAATGGCACAAATTGCAGCCTGACCCTGTGCTTTGCTAGTCCATATGCACCAGGACCACCTCTAGGATCATTAAAAGTTCAGTTAATTCAGTAGCACTTTGCACTGGAGAGTTTCACTGCAATGATTAGGTTTTCAAAGATAGCAGCAGGCCCTTCCCTCCCAGCCCAGCTTCTTTCAGATTGTAGTGAAAGTGAATAAGGAGACGGGGAGGGGGGGAAAAATGAAAATACCTGAAGAGAATAAAGAACAAGGGTGATGGGGTAAGATGGATTACTTGAATTTTCCACCAATCACTGAACAACACATTGGCTAAAGCATTGATTGATGAAGTATTTAAGTCGTCAATCTCACATCACAAGCCTTTTTACAAATGGCTGCAGAAAGGGGCTGACATCGAGGTGGTATCAATGGAAGTTGGCTTTGCTACAAAATATAAGAAAGACCTCTAGTCTGCAATTTGCTCTCTCACAAGACGTTCAATAACCACTTTCGACGGCCACTTTGCCAGCAAATGTTTCACTTAAAATGTCGGTATTCTTTACTCAGGACTGCTGTCCAGCTCTGAATTTATAGGCCTTTACTATGGGAAGATTTACTTTCCTTTAGTTTTCGGTCAGATTATTTTTTCCCCCATGTAGACTGCTTTTCAATTTACATGGAGGTTTTCTTGGTGGGTACTTTTTTCTTTTTTTCCTATTCCTTAGAAGAATTGCAAACAGTTGTTGTCTCTTCAGATATGCTTTAAAACAGTATATCAGTCATTGCCAGAAATCTGTGTTTGATTGAGAAATCAGCTCGCTCTGGCTTTTTATTTCCTTCCATTCCTACACTTTTCTTGTTCATCAACATTAACCTAAAAATGCACAGGACTTTAGTATCTGCAGTAGCTGTTGCTGCAGAGACAGGTCACTTCTTGGTTAGCATCAGCATCAGCATCACACTATTTTTTCCCTGAATTCCCCTCTTTCAGAGGAATATGATAAATGTAAGGCGTAGCTCATATCAAGGGAAAGACAGACAAGCAATTGAGATTCTTTGAAGGGAAAAGAAAGAAAAAAAAAGCCAACAAAAGGGAGTACATACCCCAGCATGAAAGAGCATCTTGATTTCAAGTTTTCTTTCAGGAGTCGTTAATATTTTATGAGACCACACAGAGTGTTCCTCCAGTGACATTTTTCTAAATAATGTAATGTGCAGTAAAGTATCAGACAATGGGAAGGAGGAGGGAAATCGCCTTGTTTAGATTAAAAAGAAAGAAAGAAAAAAAAGCATTTGAAGCCAAGTATTCTCAAGGTTGGCTGGTGTCTGAATCCAGAGTCCCAACCTTTTGTAGGGTCAATACTTATCAGGGGAATGGTGACCAGAAATAGAGAATAGTCCAAGTTTTTATTCTTTTTTTTTTTTCTTTTCCATCTTACTTGTTTTCCTTTCTTTTTTTCTTTTTTTTTTCTTTTTTTTTTTAAGAGAACCTAAATGTGTTCTACAGACTCAGTAGGCTCCTTACTCCATATCAATAAAAAGCAATTGGACAGGGAATGTCTACAAAAAAATACAAAAAACAGAGTGCCTCCTATTTTCTTCTTTCCTGACCTCCTCATAGATGGGAGCTTTTCTTGGAAGAAACTTTTGATCTAAAGCTCTGGGTCCAAGCACTCCTAGAGCTTCAGAAAATCTGTGGGTAACTTAGAGACCAGGTCCAAGATTTAACAGGTCTCCCAGCGGTGCAGTAGTTGACAATAACTCAGAAGCCCTCCTGTAGACCAAACTGAACCAACTGAATCGATTGTTGTTACAAACAAGAGTCCAAACTACCAAGACTACTCAAGTTTTAAAGTTTTGGGTCACACATCTCCCTGGTCTATTTCAGCGTTTTCACTCTGAAGAAGTTACAGGGCTTGCATGGAGAAAGTGAGTGACAATTCCTCAGTTAAACCATTTTGCTTTGCAAAAAGCAACAGGGTAAAAGCATTCATGTGAGAGTGGAATTGACAGGTTAGTAATTCAATGCCTTTTAATTTCCCAATCTGTGTTAGCTCATGTTGACCAGAGGTCTTGGTGACTGATCCTGGTCTGTTGAATCTTGAATTTCAGAAGAATCAAATTAAATATTCTGGAGTTGTTTTATTATTTTCATGCTTCCAACCCTAATGGACCTTCCAGAGGTATGAGGTACGACAGTCTGTGCTTAGATGTACAGAGAAGCCTTGACACAAGTTCTTTGACATCTGCACAATATCAGAAATATGTGGTATTACTGTACAAATCAGCATATAGCTACTTACTAAATAGTATTGTTTACAAAAGCCTTATTTGAGAATGTAATAAAACCTAGATGACTGGAAAATTGAAAAGTAACCATCAAAAAGCACGACTTGTGTAACTCAAGATAGAAAAATTAGGTTTACTTTTGTTGTAAGTATGCAAGAATCTAAATTCCACTGAATTGTGATAGATAAGCAAAACCACTCAGCTGCAAATGCTATGTGCTTCCCTCCCCCTGAACTCTTTAGACAGACACAAGTTAGTGGGCACCACTCTTGTACAAACCTACTGTATGGGACCAAAGTGAATATCATGTACTGTAACAGGAATGCGTGGAGTGAATCAGGCAACTTGCACAAAGCTGCAACTAAATTTATTGTATTAAATAAGAATCCAGCATGCCACTGCAGTTTATGTGAGCAGTTAAAATGGTTTGCCTCTTCCCGTTGCATGACAATGTAATCAATGGGATAAATCACCAGCTGGAAGAAATCCTACATTTGAAATATCTCACATTTCCTATGGCACAGCAGAAATCTTCCTGTGAGAACAGAAGGCCAAGGAAGTTGATGAAAGGCATTTGTGTAACTGCTGTTGCTGAGGATTGCACCCAAGTTAGGAGTTAAATTGCACACGCTTTGATCATTCAAACAGACAAAATACATGTAATCTGATCCTAAGGTATGCAGTGATATAGCAAGGGATATAGCAATTACATAATTGCACCCCACTCATGTATATGCCTATCTTCACTAATAGGATTAGTTAATTGATTTAATTGTTCTTACTATTTGTGCAAGTAAAGACACACTTATATGTTTACTTTCCAACCATTACACTCACCCTTTTCCTACTTGCTCCTAATCCTACCTTCCTATTTGTTTCATTATCTAACTTGATAACGAGTGGCCTGCTGAAATCTCATCCACTCCCACTAGTATTTATTCATCTTTATTGTCATTCCTCACAGTATTAAGGGTGAAGTTTACTGCTTTCCACCTGAGCACTTTTTAGGTATTACTGCAATTGCCACCTGGGCACTACCAATGAGCACATATTAATTGGCCCTACATCACTCCCCATAGAGCCTGGATGGCCTGGGAGCTATTGAATGGCTCTCTAGTCAGAGCGAGAGGAGTTTTTTAAAAACTGTTTCCATTAATTTTCTCCCCTATAACTACTCAATAGTAGTGATGAAATAAATAAATATATTGAATCAGAACCTCACTTCACTGGGTCTTAATTGGTGTGTCTTGAGTGAATCTATGCCAATGTGTAACGAATCTATATTGCTCTTCACAGATCTCATCCCACCTACTGTATCTGACATTTTTGCTACAAAACACTGAGGTGGAGCACACTGCACGTTTGCTTTTTGTAGTTGTGGTTTTGTTTAGTTGGCATGTTAAAAAGTAATCAACTGTGTATAATAAAAGCTGGTTTCCTTTAGAGCTGGTTTAAATTTAGAAGGTGTCATTACAATAACTAAATCTGACCATCTTTGTGAAACAGGTCAGTCAATTCCTGATGCGAGGACACCTGCTTAAGAAAGGAGGTGGGGAGGGAAAGTAATCTTGTCTACCTTTTGCAATTCCGTTGTAGATCAAACTTGTGCACTAAAGCTGATAAGGTTGCTAGAACTAGAGAGGTTAAAATAGGCAACTGAAATACTGCATTTATAGCACCTGAATTATTTGAACCCACAACTGAAAGTAAATACACCAAAAGCAATGCAGTATTTGCTTGATATGGGTTTCAAATATCTGTGACACCTTACTATTTTAATATTCTGTGCCATTTGCTTTACTAAATTGAGTCTGACAGAGCTTTGACTTACCTCTTCCCAAAAATAAGCTCTGAATTTTGCCTTGACAACAAGTGAAGTAAGATACAGATCTTTTTTTTTTTTTTTTTAAATGAGGAATTAATAAAAATTAGACATGGAAATGCACTATAATTTACTTGGGTTGTTTTAACCTTATGTCTATTTTTTCCCACTGAATGTAGTAACATGTGCACTGACTCTTAACTTTCAACCTATTATGTCCCATTTCTTGACCAATTATAAGAGAATGGTGATTAAGCCATTCATAGTTTGACTGTAGGTGATTAGGACCTATTTCTGTTGACTTCACTCTGGGTATAGTAGGAGATAATAACAAGAAATCACATAATCAAATTGTGAACTGTAACTAATTGACTGTGAGCAGCCAGGTGAAGGTATCACACACCCCTGAAACATTGGTCTTTCCCTGAATCCGTCTGCTTGCTTAAGTTTGTCTTGAAGGGCAAATCAATGTCAAAAATAATTATCATAACATTACTTTCTTCACTTCTCTCACCTATAAGAAACATTTACCAATCACATGAGCAGACATATTTTTATACTTTGTCTACCTTCCTAGCCTTACTTGTCTTGCAGAGCAAATATTTCAGAGGCCAAAGAGCTGGATTCAGGCTCTTTTGGACACCATCAGGCACCTTTCCATAAGCTTTGGCCATGAAAACCAGACATATCTCTGTGGCAGATCCAGTCTTTAGACCTGCTGATGGAGTTGCAAAGAAGGAGACTTTTCTCTATGGAGGAGGTGGAAGAATGAGACAGCCCTTCAATTCTGTTAATATACAGCATGAGAAAAAGAACTTTCTTTATCCGGGAACAACTTCCATTTTCCAGAAGGTGACAACTGCAAATACAAACACGCTGAAAGTACAGGAGGAGTATATGGCCTAATATATACGCCAGGCCTGGATTCAACAGCCCAGTAGTGGCTCTGGGCCACTTGTTCTTCCCTGCTGTGAAAGCACAGCACTTTAGCTCGTGTCTCTGGCAGCAGGAAGCCCCACAGACTGGGGAGAGCCATTTTATACACTGTGCATATGGGGGGGAGCATTATGTTTGGTACAGGGGAGCTGCTGAGGTTTTTATACTCTCATTACTAGAAAGCATTTCTGTGTACTTTTCTCTGTGTTTTTATTAATCCATTTCATTTCATGCTGTCTCCCCTCCCACATCTCTAACAGCTGCTCACACGATATCTCACCTACAGTTTGGGAAGACACAGTAGGCAGATCACAGTATATATTGTGTTATACTCCTGGACGTACCATCTGCCTTCTCCTCCTGGACATTTTTGCAACCGACTGTTTACAGCAACAGAGGGTCTGGCTGTTTAAGGCAGATCCTTTGCAATAAGCATCTTGTAAATGAGTGAAAGTTAAAAGGAGCAAGTAGCAGAAACCATCCTGCTCTAGTTAAAACACTTCTGCATGGTTGCCAAATGACTCCTGTTTTGGTCTCTAAAAAAATAAGATGCAATGTAATTTTTGGTGTGTTCTGAATGTATCTGGTTTTATAACTTCACCTCAATTTTTCTCTTCCTAGTACTGGGAGAGGTGGAAAGGCATGTGGCTGAATACCACAAGGAATACGGTGGCAATGCCATTTATTCTTGGACTTGCTCACAGCCAAGGTCGTCATTCCTGCACACAGCCCCCAGCCCTTGCCCCCTCACCCGCTGCCATCGACAGTGAGGAGTCAATAGCAAAGAGCTTGAAATGTCCATTCAGTGAGACAAACAACGCCTGGATTGTCAGTTTAATGAGATCTCTCTCAGTGTTTTGAACCCCTCAAACCCAGTACATATCTCTATGTGTTATCAGAGTTTATCAGAGCAGCTTGGTGATGGCACCCCCATGTAAAGCTCTTATGTTCACACCACCACTCAGTGACCTCCTCCACACTGTCATCATTCAGAAACTACCTCCTGCCATTCACATCTCCTGTTGAGGAAAGCAATACTTACTTAAGGGAGCACAGGACCTGCTTGCCTAAATAGGAATGCATCTCACCACAAAGCTTTGGAACAGTAATGACATTAGGGGGTCTGCTTTACCCCATTCCCTCTTCATTCAGTTCCAGTCAAAAAGCATTGTATGAGCCCGTGTTTTAATCCCTGGATATATGGGCTGACTGGTTGGTACATACATAATTTGCAGCTGGGGACCCTCTAGTGGGGCATAGTTTAATTTTTGACTCATATTCCCCATTTTTTTCCATAGAATTTGTGAAGGGAGTCACATAGGTGGGTGCCCAGTTAGTGTTGGGCAAATGACCAAAAGTACCCATGTATGCACTGAGCAGATCCAACAGGTGAGAGGTGAAAGCTTGCCTCAGCTCTCTCCAAACTGTTGATTCATGCAGTGAGCAACAGAGGGAGGCATCTATGTGCAGCTCCACCAAGGGCTTTGTGTGAAAGACTTTTAGGAGTTAGTAAGATTGAAACAAATGAATAACGTAACATCTTCCTACGGCTCCAGGAGAAAGGAACGGCATGTGGAAGTGCAACAGCTTTACACTCCCTGCATCATAGTGCACAACAACTTAAAAGATAGAGGTTACAGAATACTGTTCCCCAGCCCCATCCTTTATGACAAGATTGTCTGTCCATAAAAGGTGGCAAAGAAATTTTAATTCTTGCACCAAGAAAATATCAATGAAATCATTATGTCTTTAGCCTGTATGGTAGGTATTTTTTGAAACATTCCCTGTCACCACATGAAGGCATCAATAGAAGTTAAATTGCTTTATACCTGCTTGAAACACTTATTTCTGTATTTGCACTGCAACAATTGGTTGCAACAATCAATAATTTCCTATAATTTCTTTTGTGAGCAGAACAATAGATAGGAAGTCATTTTTACAGCTGATATTTAGTCAGAGACCAGTTCACAGAAGGAATTACAGGTTTTTATTGTTTGCTGCTGAAGCGCTATAAGATTGTTGCCATTTTTTGTTTTAAGATGGATTGTGGTTGTTTTCATGAACACTCAGGGTCACAAGTATTCAGTTGATGTCCTGTGATGCCTAGCTAGTGCCATGTATCTGAAGCTGTTTGCTTGCCACTGAAGTAAGATTTATGTCTTCAGCCATGTAGAGTGAAATAGCTGCATTGTGAAGAAGAAGGCAAATGTTTGCTTGTTCAAGTTTGGCTCTTATTCATCTCCCAGCTGACTAAATTCATGAAGATAAACATGGCCCAGCTTCCCTAGCTCAGCAATGACTGCTTATTGTCTTCGAATAAATACTGCAATATTATTGCTCTATGCTTTCCTGACCACTGGCAGACTGTGAAAACAAGCTAAAGCGATGCCATAAGTCATAACTTATACAGTCCCTGCTGTCATTAACCCAGGGAAAAGGAAGAAAGAAGGATTCAGAAGTCAACTCTGTTTTAACCCTTTGAATTGTAGTCTTTTTTTTTTCTTTTTGTTTTTTACCTCCTCCAAACATGATTGACGTCTCCTAGGAGCTCACTATCCTTTCATAGGTTAGGAAGCATTAAGTAGTTGCACTTTCCACTGTCTGAGTCTAATCACATTCCTATAGATGAAGTTGGCTGCCCCGGACACCCACAGCTTTCCATTTATCTTTTAAACCACAATCTACACTTTTATGGATGAGTTCATCTTGGGGAGTGGCAGAAAGAGGAGGACAAGAATAGAGGATGGATTTTCTGAGAAACCAGCACATGATAGCACTTGCATTAAAAGCATCATAACAAGCTTCCCTTAAGAGGTCTAGAGAGGAAATTGGAGGAACATTATATTTAAGAAGCTAATTTGCATGCAGATGAGGAAAAGCCACAATGAAGGTTCTGAATTGCCAAAGCCTAACTGGCATTTATAGCCACATGATGAGAAAAAAAAAAAAGAAAACAACAAAAAACAAACTGTCCTGCAATCCTGGTAATAATTTTTTTTTCTGTGACTGGCATTCTCAACATCAATGCGCAGAGCTTTACAGCAGTAAACAAAGCTTAATGAGAAACGTATTTTGTCAAAAATTATCACACTGGACAATAGTGGGACCAAGAAAGAGAGGGTGTGCTTGGAGATCTCATTTTAATAAGTTAGCAGTGGCATTTTGGGAGCAGAGATTAAAATGGCTGTCCCTGTGCTCTTCCCTCTGCATTTTGCAATTCACTTACCCACAGACAACTACTGTCAGAAAGTTTGCTTCTAAGCTGTTGGTCAACTGTGATTTTGGAGTTGCAGTTTATCCATTGATATGCTCAAATCTCATGGCCATATCAGTAGTACAGTATGATACAGATCCTCCTAAAAGTTATGCCCACGAAGGACAGGAAGGTGGTTTGGGACAGCCAGCACAGCTTCATTAAGGGCAAGTCCTGCCTGACCAACATAGTGGCTTTCCATGATGGACTGACTGCATCAGTGGACAAGGGGAGGGCTATAGATGTCATATATCTAGACTTCTGTAAGGTCTTTGGTCTTTGATATGGTCCCGCACAGCAGGCAGGCTTGGTGCTTTGACCACTTCTATTCCTACAGGTTACTTATGAAAAAGATTAGTTTTTTTCAGTTACAGAAAACAGGGGAAAAAAACAGCAGTTGCATAAAAATTTCACTGTAATTGAATTGTTCCTATTACAACTCCAGTGCCCTGGATTTGGGAAAGACCTCTTGTTTGGAATGGATGTTCAGATGCTAGATTATTCATTTAGTAGTGTGGATACAACAATAAATATAATTTAATAAATCAAAACATATTTATAAAACACACAAAGGGAAAGACTGAAGGTAGAGGGAAGAACAATGTATGCAAAGAAACATTGTTGGTGTAAAAACACACAGACTGAAGCAATTGTAGAGAAAAAGCATTAGCAGAAAATTAAAGGAAGTTTCTAAGTAGATAAGTGAGAATCTGCCGTGGCTTTCTTGTAGAACAGGAGAGGCAAATAATCATGCTGATTATAGATCCAAAGATGTACATGCAATTGTTAACTCAATGAAAGAGGCTAAATATTATCATCTTATCACTGCTTGGGTGGTGATTAAGGAAAGCTCTGGGTTAAGAGCTACAAGTAGCTGAACTAAAATAAGAAACATAAATAAAAAGACAGCAGCAACTTCTTAAATCATCTCTATTGTCTTGTAACTCTCTGAAGTGTCAACAGCATTGCCTGAAACATCAGCTTCTCCATCAATGGCATTCTGGCCAGGGGAAAACAACACTCATCTCTCTTTCTCCAGTTTTCAGGTTTCTTTCATTTAAGGGGTTTCTGTGACGTTCATTTCTTCAATATGCAGGTATAGGTATCTTGTTTGTTTTTAGAAATGTTCGGGGTTTTCTAAAATTATTTGCAGGATGGTTTTGTCACTTACACATATGTATCCAAAACAAAGACATTCCTGAGGCCCTGGCTAACATTTACGCTGTGTTTGTAGCTTTGTAGTTAAGGATCTTCTACATGTTTCTCTGTGTTTGCTCCTATGTTTGCTGATCTCTTTCTGCCTGCCTTGTTTCTTTTCCAAAACTTCAAACCTCCTCTAAGCTCTGCTCATCATGTTTGAAAATTTCATTTAATTTACCAAGTTGAAATCAAGTTCTTCTGTGTGACTTTTCAGTTCTAGGTCTTCGATCTCAAAAAACTGTGTGTCTAACTTGCCAGTCTAAAGTATTTAATACCCTGTTTAGGAATTTCTCCCAGTAGATTGATAGCATTCAAATGTTTCATTTATCTAAACACACAATAGTGCAATAAATGTGCAAAAATAAGACATTTATTAGCATTGTTAGATTAATTGTTTGCTTTTCCCACACAGTTTTTTTGGTTATCCTGTCTGTGGCTGTACTTTACCAAAAATTATTTTTCCCTCATTTTACTTCCTTTTAGTAGCTTTCTTTTCTCTCGTGAAGAGATAGAGTCCTTAGCTGAACCTGTTCTAGTTGCTATTCAGGTAGGTTTCCTGTCTTGCATGAGCTTATTAGTTCCCCACCTCTTCATCTACAAGTCTTTGTTGTGTATAACTTACTTTCCTCTGAAATACCATCCAGTTTCATCAGACAGTTTTTAAGAGATGTTATAACCTCTAGCAGCTGTGGTGGGTCTTTCATTAACAGGGGGATTATTACACTTGCATGTCATGTTTCATTTTGAACATGTCATATGCATTTTTGCATATTTAGCTGTCCAAGAGCTCTTCATGGGCTGGCAGTGCCACGGATTTCAGCTGTGGGTGTGCAATTTGATATTTTATGTATGGCATGGTATGATACCCGCTAGGATCCCAAACCACACATGTCATACACAAAAAACTTAGTGACCACTGAAATGGTTTGAGCCCTTAGAAACTCTGCAACAGAGGCAGGAAAAACTCTTAAATCTCAAGGCAGCCTTCAGATACCTTCTTCTTCCAGTTCCCTTCCTCACCATCATAAATAGAAGACTGAATTTCTTACCTTAGCTGCACCCAAAGAGAATCACTTCACAAAACCCTCTAATCCATGCAAGCCTTCCAACTTGTGCAATCAGTGGTGCAGGGATCCAGTTTTTAGCAACCCCTCCATCATCCAGCCTGACTCATTCGGGTCTGTGCACTGCTCTGAGGAAAAGAACCTATGGTGATGTAATGTTCATTTGGGAAATAAAGGACTACATCATGTGAGGGCACTAAAATAAAATAGAAGCCATTGTCTTATCACTTGTAACTTTGCAATGCTCAAACTTACCATCATAATTCTCCTTTATAATGCCATTTTTTCTGCATAATTAAAAAGTGCAACAAACACTACAATATTCTAAAGCTTTTTATAAGGTGAAATACATCTTATTTGAGTGTTTCTCAATTTTTTTTCCCACCACAAGAAACAAAATTTTAAATGTAGATAATTCATGGCATAATTCATTTTGATTTGCAAAGGAACAATCTTCAGTTTTCTCCCATTTTCTCAGAATCAAGTGATTGAACATACATTTCATATTACCTCTTTAAATTATTTACCCTGCACCACACTGTTGCCTTCACAAACAGTTGTTGAAATAGAACATTCGATGGAAAAAGAAACAGGTTCATCTGGAGGTTGAACTTAATGGAAAAATGGATTTAAGCATTGGACCACCTTCCTAGCACATATAAGGCAAGTGATGTTTCATCTGTTTGTACCAGATATATCTGAGAGTAAAAAAAAAAAAGCCTGTCCAATAATTTTAATAGCATCTAAAATCACTTTTTATGTCTTATGGAAGAGGTACATCTGTTGGGGAAGAAGGGAACTTTACTACTATTCAAAAGTGTATGAGGATGAGTAAAGGATTAGGCAATACCTTGAGAACTGCTGGCTCAGCAACTATTAAGCGGTACAGATCCACACACATCTGTTTATATACATTTGCTGATACAGTGGGGTACTAAACACAAACTGAGTTATTTAGTCCATATTGACATGACTTAAGAGAGTTAAAAATGTTTAAATTGTCATGGAATCAAGACTTTGCATCCTGCGCTTTTTTTTTTCCCTTCTGTGACATTATTGATAATGCTTCCTCACCTAAGGTAGGCATTAAACAATCAAGTGCACTAGTTTCTCCAGAGGCAGCAGGAGTCACACCACTACTTTGCAGAAAGCCAGGAGGTTAGACTTGGTCCAAGGAGATAGCCTGATCTCCTGGAATCCAACCCTGGGTTAGGCAGTTTGCTGGGGCAAGTTGTAGGTACGTGATGGAGCATGATCCCACAGAAAGTCCACATTATGTCTTCACCTCCAGTGAGGACACATGCCTTGAGATTCACATATAATTTCAGAAACATTACCCTCAGGAAATAAAAAATATAAAATAAAAAACCAATAAGTAAGTCAGTCTCTGTTGCTTCAAAAGACCACATGACACAGTACAGTTCAGATACAGCACATAAAAATGCCATCCAATTATGCTGATGAAGCCACATCTCAGAGAAGTAAAGCTGTATAAAAACACTCCTTTCCATGGTGAATTTATATTCTGACAATATCATGAATATCAATGGGTAATTCGCACCTTTATAATGGTGATAAAAGAGAAAAATGTAGATGTAAAAGATTTTGTTTGTTTAAGGCATCAAAAATATTCTATTGTATGACATGATCCCTCTTTTGCCACATAAGACATAACCATTTACATGGTACTTCCATACTAAAAGCAGCATAATCTCACTCTCTTGCAATGACTTGTTTGATTGTATCTCACACTAATGACTGCTCCTGTCATATTCTTTTTGCATGCAGTGAAGAGAGGGGAAAAATGGGCACAGCCTACGACTAAAGGACTTGGAATCTGCCCTAATTCTGTTTTGTATCTGCTATTCAGTCTTCTCTCTCTGTGCCTGTGTTTCCACAACTCTGGGAGTGAGGTACTGTCACTTTCTGGACTTTTTGCTGTTGTCAAGTGCTAGAATAATGCTATCCAGTCTTTGGGCAGGTATCTATCCTTTATGATAATATATTTGTTGTTATGAGAGAACTGATTCAGACATAATTAAAAATAAAGTAAACCTGGACAAAATATTCAGATCCAATATCTCTTGCTTCCTCTCTGTGCTTGAAAGGCTTTCATAACCCCTGTTCTTTAAATTACCTTTTATTGTCGATGTTGTAAAAAGGTCCAATAGTGGGAGCATGAAAGCTTGCTGAGCCATTAAGCCACATGGTACCCTGAACCTAATTGAAGCCTCTGAGTGCTATAATGAATAACAATGCAAAAATTAAATTTCATAATAATTCAGTAGGTAGAAATAATTTTATAATGGGGGATAATAATAATAATGCAAAAAAAATTAATCATACCTATGGAAAAAAATTCCTTAAATATGAAGACATTTTCTACTTTGCTTTTGCATTTTTAAGTGCAGAAAAGCTGTGTATGAAAACATTATTTGGCTGAATTATTCTAAGCTATCACATTGCCAACTTTCTCTGCCAAATCTTCAGTGTTTACAGTGCAGCCAAATCAAGCTCAGCCTTGTCAAAATTCTTGTGAAAATAGACAAATCTCAGCTCTTGTGTAAAAATTTCCAAAGTAAAAGTGAATTCAGCACAAGCAAAATAACAATTAAAGCTCATTAGTAAAACAGGAAATCTCTTGTTTTCTATGCCTGTCCTGAACCCTGTAAGTCACTGAAGCAATGTGGTTTGCCAAGGTCCAGTCAAGCTCTGGAAAAAGACCAGCTTCAGTGATATGTTACATCAAATATACACCTATTGTCCTACTTTTTTTGAGTCTGTTCAAGCAACAAACATTTCATGTACAATTGAACAAATTCCGCTTGCAGAAATAAACAATCTTTGTTTCGTAATTGATCTAAATCCTTTGAAGCCTATAAAGTTTGCTTGCTGCTATAAAAGAAAATGCTCTTCTCTATCACAGCTATGTTGTCTAGCAATGTGTTTGTCCAAATACTTTGCCAATGCCTAATGCAATATGGGAGCATTCACATGAGCACTGTTTTTATCAGCCCAGCTAAGCTGAACATATGTGTGTTTATCCAGCTTGTGGGAATTATTGTTCAAGGAGGAACCATCATAATATTCAGGGGCATGCCCATAGTCTGGGAAAGCAATTTCATATCTCCCATGCCTTTCAATTCTATTTCATCAATACATTTGACATTGGGAAAGGAAGCTTATTGAACCTCTGTATTTATCCTTTGAAAAGCCCCTCCCAGTGTCAAAGCAATAACTCAAACTGAGACAATTTCAAAAGGTTCCTCACTAGAATTGCAGTCGTTCTTCAAAGGTGGAAATCCTCATCTACTTTACCAAAGTGCTATGCAGATTTTTTTTTTTTTTACCCTGCAAGATTAAAACAACAGAAAGAAAAGAAAGTAGCTTGTCTCTTCAAAGGACGGAAAGAATCAAATGTTCTTAATTATACTCCTGACCTTAAAGATAGTACCCTTTTCTTTGAAGGTGGGGGGAGGTGCAGAAGGCTATGCACTAAATTTTGCGTCTTTTTATGTTGTTACAAATACAAAGGTCCAATTTCTCCCATTGGTTACCTCTATGTAAGTGTCACTTACCTGAAGGAATTGAATATTGGCTTCAGGAAATAGTAAGAGAATAAATAAAAATTTTAATTTTCCAGAGCTGTGGGATCTTGGAAGGTATTTACACAAAGCAACCTGATAAACATTAGTCAAAGGCCAGAATCTGATAGTATGATTTTGGATAGGTAATGTTTACAGCATGTAATGTAATTGCTCCCAAAGGATTTAAAGTTGTGCAGCCCTTCACTTCTGAAAAAAAAAGAAAAGTTAAAAATAACTGCATCATACACACAATAACAAATTGTGACTTAATATGTAAGACTGGGAAAAGTCAGATCTGAAAGAATGCTTTCAGCTCTCGACTGAGATCAGGATTACAAACATATTGTGCTGCATGAAAAAGAAATGTCTTTATAGCTATGCAACTACTGAAGATCTAGATTTAAAACTTGCCATCTTCATCATGCACAGCAAAAACTGGGAAAAAGTTTGTTGTTACCATTCTGCTGTAGACACTCTTGAGACAGAAACTTAGCATAGCAAAGCCTTATCACAGAAACCCATTAAGAGTCCAGCAGTTGCATCCTGCAGTGGTTCATTTTCTGCCAATATAACACAGGCAAGAGTGATGGATCATAGCTGGATCCCAGGCAGGCACTTTCCAGCAGGACCACAAGTGCAGGGGTGAGAACAGAGGGATTGTCCCAGTGAGAGCAGGGGTCTCCAACCATGCCAACACTGCACTTGGCAAGGCCAGCAGCCAAAGGGAGAGACACAGTCGCTGCCCGTTGGATGCTGGTATGGCGTGCCAGAACAATGCACAGGTTTTGGCTCACATCAAACAATTTGATCTCAGCCCAGTCTGATAGTGTGGATCAGGGACACATAAAGCCTCCAAAAGACTTGTGGAATGAAAATTATTTCCATAGCTGTCTTTTGACTGTTGCTAAGATTTATAAATGTGAAAATGACTCCTCCACAGAAAGCATCTCTCATTGAGAGCCTCTTCCTAGTCTCCCTGTCATGAGCCAATGTGATCAGCTGATATCCCAATTGCCTTGGACCTAAGAGTTACAATATGTGCTGTGCTGTAAGTAATGTCCCACTCTGTGTCCATGTAAAGCTGCCATGGGAAACATTGGAAAGCCAAACTCTTCTTTCCATTCTGGTTCTGAAGTTTCTTGTTTTATCTTAGATGATGAAATATCTTTAACTGTATTTCACTGTGGGGTTGTTTTAGGGCTTTTTACTTCCTTTTTTTTTTTTTAATAACTATTGTATTCTTTTTATGATTATGGGATAATGAGTAATATTTCAGTCATTTATATTCTAAAAGATGTGCATCATTGAAACAGATGTATTCTGCTCTATAAGTTCCCTTTTTTAGGCTTTCATTTGGTCAGATTCACAAAAGCTTAATGTCAGATTATTATTTCTGGCATTCAGTCATCAGCAAGTAACATTTTACCTTAAGATGCAATTCTCAGATACAAAACACCAGAAATAATTGATCATCATGACATTCCTTTGTGAATTTCATCTTTAATGTTTGTTTTTTTAACAACAGATTTAGCTACTTCCAAGTACCAGTTGCTGTTTCATTAAAACAGTGCTGCTTCTGCTATTATGTTCCCCGACAGAAGGTTCACTCTCAATGCCTTCTGCTGGACAAAGCCAGTAAATTAGTGCCGTAAGTGCCACTGTATTTTTCAGATCCCCAAATTTGAGAGCGAGGTCCAGTTTTTCCCATGAAAGCCTCATGAAGCCTGGGAGTGCAATCTTCTCATATCCTTGCTTTTTTTTTGATTATTCAGCTTATCAGATAAGCCCTTGTCCCACCTCCCAGAATGCTTCCAGTTAGAGTGTTTGCTACTATAAATTCAGGATGTACAGAACAAGTCAGCACCAGCACAGACAAATTGGATTTTTTTAAAATCCATAAAAAAAGTGAAAATGAAAATTCAGTTTAACACAAAACATATAGAGAGGAGGGGATTGGAAAATTTTATAAATTCAAAACTTGCAGATGCATGCTTGCATAAAGCTACAACACAAAAGCTCTTCAGCAGGCAGTGGAACAGAAGGCTGGGTTTTGCCTACTGCTGTGGTCCGTATATCAGTGCTGGAATTGGACATTAATTAGCACTTTATTTGCTGTTGTGCTCCTTTTCCTACAAATATTTCCTTTGGGGCCATGACAGCCATTTCCTGCCCTTTCATCTTCCTCCCCCCCTTCTTCCCAGTGATTGAACTATTAGCCTCATGTACCTGTGACAGGCTGAATACTAGCTACTTATGGGAGAACCAAAGGGATAAGCACATGCAGGGATAAAGGATACAATGCAGCTAGGGCTACTTTTCCCAGATGTGGAAAATAAAATGTATCATCAATAAATTAAAAGAAAAAAAAACAAACAAAAAAATCAACAACAAACAAACAAAAACTAAATGCAAAAATTAAATGCTTCAAAATGTTTGACATGGGCTACATAGGTACAACTTTCAGGAGCACAGTTATCTCTCTTAAGAGAGATACTTCCTTAAAGTAGCAGGAAACAGGGGTGCTATCAGATGTTGAAAGAGGGTATGCAGAAAGAACAGGATTTGGGAGCTTTGTAGCAAAGAGAAAATGTACTTTGATTTTACATGAGTTTATGGCTTAAGCACATGTTCCAATTCCAGCAACATCAATCAGAGTTAAATCTTTGCTTAAATATATTGACATTGAAAATACACAGTGGATGCAAAGGAATGATACAATAATATTAACTAAAGACATTGCTCTTATTCCTCGAAATTTGACTTCCAGCTGGCACATGTGCTTCTGAAAGCATTCCTAAGCTGCCCTAATCCCTTGCAATTTGAGGGGTCTTCTCAAAGGATTGAACCCCATTTTCAGCATGCTCTGCCAGTACCATAGTTCCTGATTTCATTTCTGGTCACCCAAATGCACCATAGCAAGCTCTGCATTCCCTGCCCAGGCAACAATTTTGAAGTCCTATAGTATTTGGATGGGGCCCATTCTAGCCACCTGGGTGTGCATTAGTCTCCCAGATAAAAAAAAGACTTTTAAAATCCTTAGATATTCCTGCATAATTATTCCCAACTGTTGTTTCATTTTGTCTGCATGTCTCACAACAGATTCTGTAGTTAGTTCAGTGTGCAACTCACGTACTGTGTTGCCACAGTTCATGCAAGTAAGTCCCAAGATCTCCATCTTAGGGCAATTAACTTATTTAGTCAAACTCAGAAAAATGGAACAAAATGATCGTTCCCAGTTCTGCAGCTTCCCAGTTCAAGTCTAAGTAGACTTACCAAAATAGAACAAAATGTGTATTTTGTCTTTGTTCCCATGTATTCATACACTCTACACAAAAACCCTTGGAGGAATTTCAAGTAGGTGATTGCTGGTAATCATTTTGTTTAAATGTGCAAGGTTGCACAGGACCTCTGTCTACTAGGAAACAGAATGTTCTGACTCAATTATATTAGCAATCATTATTTCAATAGTGGAAACTTCCACAGTAAATAATACAGACTTTATATCGTATTTAAGAAGAAAAAGTGCGCTCTTTAAAATCACCAGGGACAAAAAAGAGTCAGGCTGGGGAAGATTTTCTGTTTACTCTCAGCAAGTAAAATTAAGCTAAGGGGTTTGGACCATAATGCTGTGGTACCCTATGGAAAAAGCTTTAAAAAAAGAAAATTGATATTTTCAGTTAGATACGGTAGGGAAAAGAAATTGTGTTACTCTTTTAATTATTATACTCAAGTGTAATATTATTTTCACACATACATTAATTTGCAGAGATTAGCTTGTTTTTACTTAGCAAAAGATGTTTTGTCATAGGCATGATGCAACATGCTTTTCAAAGAAATTGCAAGAGCGTGTAAGCATTTATGTTACATTGAAATGTGCAGTGAGTCACTGATACTATCACCCCTCTGCTCTCTTCAGAGCCCAAATATTGATATTTATTATTAAAGATATAGTTTATTCTTGTTAAGTTATTTTTTTCTTTGCAATTTAGTTGTAAAATCTTTGCAGCTTCTTAATGGTAAACCTACATAAATCTGAAATTGAAAATTTGATCTGTATGGTGATAAATAATTCAAATTTGGGTTTCGAATTTCATATAGATAACAAAAATGGATGCAGATTCATATTATAAATCACCGTTTCCACTGCTTTTCAGCTATAAATATCATCAACTTGTTTTTCATTTCAATGCTTGAATATTTTTAGACCAAAATATCATAAGAATTAGATGGGTTATTCATTTTGTAGTCCACTTGGTCTGAAAGTCTGGTTTTGCTCTGTGCAGGTTATTGTTCTGTTTGACATT
The DNA here is from genome assembly GCA_013397075.1 of Rhabdornis inornatus. NCBI lineage: Eukaryota > Metazoa > Chordata > Aves > Passeriformes > Rhabdornithidae > Rhabdornis > Rhabdornis inornatus. The sequence goes on from VWZS01000184.1 coordinate 799,337, forward strand.
TTTCTGATACTCATCATCATGTATATTTTCTCAAATCATCAGGGGAGAAAGAAGAATCATCTTCAATAATAGCATGCAGCTAATTGCAGGGAGCAGGTATATGCCTTATTTTAAGGGACCTAGCAGATTAAATAAATTCAGCAACAAATTCTTTCTGCCATTATCACAATCTCACTCTTCACTTATATTATGCTGACCCTCACTTTTGAGATCACAACCTGGTCCCATTAAAAATATATGTTCCCTGTAAAAAGGAGAGAACTGGAGTAAAATAAAGGAATTCCAGTCAACATTCAAGAACCTTATTTAAAGCTTTTTCGTTTTTATTTTTTCTCTAAAATGAATACATTTTGTGTCCAAAATACCTTCTTCCAAACTTGCTCAGTTGGTAAAATAAGAATTCGTGTTTCTATTGGGCTTTCTTTAAATTCACAAGCTTATGAAAGGATCAAGTGCATTTATTTGCTTTTCTTCTGGTTCTATTCCTAAAAGAACCTCTTCTTACTTGAACATTCAGTGGATTTTCAGAGCCATAGGATTGGAAGTCAAAGTCGATATAATTCTGTAGGAATAAGTGAAGTACAGCCTTCTACCCTGGCCAGGAAAACTACAGCAGCATGTGGGAAGAGGTTGCCACTTGCTTGGAAAAAAAAAAATCAGCTTTGGTAGGCTCATCACAAGAGCACTTTCCAATGTAACTTTTTAAAAGAACTATTCACAGAAAATAGGACTAGAGTTAGTGTGTCTCTTACTGATACTTCCAAAGGCAGAGATGTGCTCCAGAATACATAAACACTCTCAAGGTGTGCTGAATACAGCAGACTTCATTTTACGTAGATACTTACTGCTCTTCCATTGCACTCTAGGGAAGTATTTAGTGACTGGATGTACTCCATCCAGCCCCATTGGAATATGGTCTCTTGGAATTGCTGCAATATGAATAATAAGTCATAAGAAGTGCCTCGCAACATCTGTTCATTTTCACACTGTGATCCCCATGTGACTACAAAACTTTGTGGATGCCCATGCCACCTGATTGTAGAATCATAGAACCATAGAATAGTTTGGGTTTAAAGGGAATTAAAAATCATCTACATCCAGCCCACCTGCCAGGGACAGGGATGTCACTCACCAGATCAGGTTGCTCAGAACCCCATCCAACCTGGCCTTGAACACTTCCAGGGATGGTGCATCCATAGCTCCTCTGGGCAGCCTGTGCCAGCGCCCCGCCACCCTCACAGTGAAGAATTTCTTCCTAACATCAAATCCAAACCTGCCTTCCTTCAGTTTAAACCATTGCTGCCCATTATTGTCTTTAGCCCCTTGTGTATAAAGTTCCTGAATGCACTACTCCAGGTGGGGCTTCACCAGAGAAGAGCAGAGGGACAGAATCCCGTCCCTTGCTCTGCTGGCCGCATGGCTTTGGATGCAACCCAAGATGCAGCTGGATTTCTGGACTGCAAGTGCACACTGGTGGCTCATGGCCAGCTTTTCATCCACAAGAACCCCCAGGTCTTTGTCTACAGGGCTGCTCTGAAAGACTTCTCCCAGTTTCTGCTGATGTCTGGTCCCATTGCTTTCACTCTGTTTCAGAAGGCCACTAGACTGATCAGGAGCGATTTGCCCTTAGTAATGCCATGCTGGAATCAGCCACTTGCCTTTTATGTACCACAGCAAATCTTCTCAGACAATCCACTTCATGATCTTGTAAAGAGTCACCAAGAGTGGCTGGAGTGGTGCACAGGACAGATCTGAGAACGCAGACTGCGATAAAAGTGTGTCACACCAACCTGTCCCAATGTATGCATGGCTCTGCTTTCTTTGGCTTGGAGGAGGAAGTGTGGTTGGACAGACGGAGTAGAAAAAGAAAGAAACCTATATTTGTGTGAAAGCCACCAATGTCCTTCTTTAGAACTAAGAACCCTGCAGAAGACTGCAAGTAAAAGAACCCTGCATTTTTAATTATTTTCTTCAAAATTAACCAAAAAATATATGTTTTGTAAACCCTAGGGCATACGCCCAGTAGGTATTAATTGCTGTGGCTTCATTGATATCAGTGAAGAAATGTCCATGTAGATTAGCTATAAATGTGCCTCTCTGGCTCAGTTTTAATTCATCCTGCAGTTTTTGAGAGAGATTATGAAGTTGTCGGTTCATTTGAGCACACATTGCCAATCATGTAAATAAAACAAATTTAGAGGGAGCAGCTATCTGTCATCTAGACATCTTTTAAACTTTTCTGTGCTGTTCTAGAAATCAAAGGTAGGTACAATATGACAGGAAGAAAGGGGCAGCGTTAAAGTTTTAGGCTTGTCCACTATAAGGTGTGCATATGGATGGTGTATTGACACCAGTATCAGCATCTTCCTCTAGAAAATATTGGTGCTTGTTGGACCCTTGTTTACCAGTGAAGCTTCGAATGTTTCCAATAATGAGCAAATATCATGACTTCATGAGAAAGAAAGCTTAGAGAAAGATTATTTTGAACAGTTCCTCTGCATTCATATAACAATGGAGAAAAGTATCAACATCCATCCTCAGTTAACAAAAATTGTTGTGCTGGAATCAGCTTTAATCAAAGTGAATTTATCATCACCGAGGTGACTGTGCTGCACCCTTATGTGTCTAAGGTGACAGGCCTGCATAATTCATTGTGATCTGTAAAAATGGAGCAGTGGGTATATAAGTGTCAGTTTGTTCATCTTACTTGAGGGACAGTATTTTTGCAGAAATAACATCAGGCACAGTTTCACAGGTGTTTGGGAAATCTTTCTGCCCATCAAAAACCAACACTTGTTGGCCATCACTAGTCTTGTGGGGCATAATCATCTCAATTTTTTTTCCATCCCTCAAGGAATTGCAAAGTTCATATTTTTTGATGGACATAGAAACACAATTTCTCTGACTCCCACTTCATTTTAGCAGCTTTCTTAAACTGCACCTAAGTAACAGGGCATATTTCACATGAGTTACAACAATTATGATCAGTGTGCACCAAAAAGCATTACAGGATGCTGATCAGAAGCCTAAAGCAACATACTTAATATTATAACTTTATTTTCAGATTTAAAAATCTGAGCGGTTTAAAATAATCTTCTACCAGGATTTACTGGGAAGAGAAAAATACCTAGAAAATGCAGTTTTATCTTGTTTTTACCCTGCTTACTCTAAATAAATAAAAGTAATAGAAGTATAAATAATATAAATTAATCATTAGAGGAGTAGGTAAAAATACGTACTTTAAAATTCAGAAAAACACAGATATATGCACACGTATATATGCATGTGTCTGTGTGTATCTTTAAATCTCCTTGGGATTTATCTCTTCATCTAAGCATGTTGAAACACTTTTCCACATGTACCTCAAATGGTCTGCTAAAACGTGCTGTAGAAGACAGCAGTGAAATGCACGTCCACTTCCTAATTCACGATGTGCATGCCAGTCCTGCGGGAAGGCTGGAGCCTTCAGCTGCTGCTTCTGCTCTGGTGACATGGAGGAGCAGCCACCGTGGCCCTGACAGCACTTGGCACCTCTTTGGTTCAGCCCGGCGCTTCCTGCCCAGCCTCCCTCCCCCTCTCCCCCACCACTCGAGCCCTTATTTTTGGGTGGCAGGAGGTTGCATTTCAGCGGGCACTCAGGCTACCTCGCCACTGCTGGGGAGAACAAACGGCATCCCAGCCTATAAAACTGTACTTCCTAGCAACATGTTTGAAACTACAGCTGCCTGATATGGCTAATGAATTTTACAATCAAAAGCTAAAGTGAATTAGCTGTAGCAGATGTTTTTACTCTGGGAACTACCAGACCTTTCTGGCCGCTCATTTATCCTTCAAGAGGATAAAACTCTGCACTTCTATTATGTGTTGTCATTGGAGCATTGCACAACTTTATCAAACTTTTTATTCTGGAAACTGAATTAATTTTCTGCAAGGGGTTTTTTGTGTGGCTCTTTAATCACATTTACTGGGGAACATGTGTACTGTAAAGTTGGAGAGCCGATTATGGCTTCCAGAAAGGCTACTTTCAAAAGGAAGCTGCCCTCTCTCCTGAGGCCTCCATTTGAAGGTCCTCGGGTTTTGTGAAGAGGAAAAAATTAATTACTATTTTAATAACGAAGCCAAGCCTGCTGAAAATCCTCTTAGAGAGTAGCTGGATGATGTAATGGCTAGCAGGAGGGATATTGAAAACAGTGACCACACAGCCTGCCCTTCAGTCTCCTATTCACTCCCTGTAAGATGATACAGGCTGCTGGGTCACACATGAGGGAACTGAGAGCACAGCGCTGCTGCCTTGGGGAGCGGGGCCTCGGAGGCGACACGGCCATGCCAGGGCATCTGAAAATTAACATCTGCTGGCACCTGCCCTGCCAGATAGCCCTGGAGCAGTGCCTGGGAGCGCACTTGTGTCCCCAGCCCTGCCCTGTTGCACAGACCCCAATAGGGGAGGGATCCATGGGTTGGCCAAAGGGTGAGTGAAACCAGAGCTCAGGCACTATGTAAACCCTCTGTGTAAACAGGCAACGAGCTCTGCTGCCTCACAGAAATGAAGCAATCCAGAGGTTCCCCAGCTGTACCTGGGACCATTTGATGATGGACTCTTGATTCCCATCTCCCTCCGTCCCTCTGGCACACACCATTGACTGTCTTCAGGGCTGTGAGGAGAGCTGCAAAGGGCTTCCCCAAAATGGCACCTCCAAATTGCATGGGGGATTACACCAGAGAAAAATCAAACATGCCCAGAGGGACAGAGACCACAACAAGAACCACCCTCCAGAAAGAACACTGAGGGAAACAGTGATTCACCTGATTGAGAGCCGTTTATGGACTTCTCAAACCTTAGACAATACAAGCAAAGAGCCAAAGGAAGGAAAACCCCCAAGCACTGACATTTCTTGGCTGTTATTCAGCTGTTATTCAGGTTTGCCAGCCTGCTGCTGTCCTATCATAAAACTTTAATTTTTTTATGTCCTTCCCCCTTGAAATTAACTTCGACATCACAAAAGCTTAAAAGATTAGAAGGCACTGATGTGAACCTTTCACTTAGGATTATAAATTCAGTGACAGAGCATTTCCTTTGATATCAATATGGTTTCTTTATGAATTGCAAAGAAAAGCAGGTGTATAAAAATAAAATGCACATAAAATATAAATTATCATTGTGCAAGTTAATGCCAGCCGTAGGCTACCATAACTTGTATATTTTCTGTTTCTAAAAGTCTTTCCAGGCATTTTTAAAAGCAGCGTAATTGCTTGCTAATATATAAACACTGTGCTTTTGTAGGAAATAATAGGTTTTGGTCACAGAAGAAACTTAGGAACTTTTGCAATAGATTTCAGTTCTGACTCTCTTCAACTTTTAAAGCCTCTCCTTTCTGATGGGATGGAATGCAGCAATATATGGGGGGCACAGGTACAACTTCAAAAGATTTGAAACTTATGTTCTACGCTGTCTTTTGCACAGGACTGCATTTGATGCTGTATGTATAATTCCACTGGGTGCAGTGAAAAAAAAAGAGGCCTGTGGGTGAGTTACTCACAGACACCACAAACTGAACTGCAAAAAATTTCCAGCTGTCACAATCTTGTTTTCATTTATCTGAAAGCCATCATCAACCCACTGTAGCCAGACTGTTACCAGAAAAAAGAGTGGTAGTGTATGGCAGTCCTTACAAGTCCAAGAGGAGATATCAAAGGAGGATGTGTCAACTGCTGTTCTCTCATCCTTTTGTTCATCCAAGTGGCAGCACTTTTGGGTTGTGGGGTTCACCTCCTAGCAATCCTGGAGTCTCTGTCTTACCTGGACTACTATCCTGTTTTATCCCAAGCTCAGACCACCTCACTGTCCATGAACTGTCCAACTGTGTATTCACTTTTCCACTTGGGATTTTCAGAAACACCAGTGTGATCATCCCAGCTCTCACAAGATACTTCCTTTCCTCCCTCCACAAGCAAAAGTAACATATTTTGTTAGCCCCCATTAATTGCTTTTCTTTTCTCTGATTTATGCCAATTCCTTGTCCAGCTGAGATTTTGGTCATCCCACAAGGTAGAAGCCTCTCCTTTCACTCTGCTGGTTAAAGATGCTCCTAGTAAGTCTAGGGTGCTTCATGCACCCTCCACTCTGCAGGCATAGTCCACTGACTGGGCAAGGCTCTGAGCCAAGTGGAAAAAGTATAATTGAAATTGTCTATTTTAAATTTGAGGCAATATTTCTCAGCTGCTCTGAAGGTGTCATTCAGGTGTTTCAAAGAAGAAAAGTTTGAAATGGAAAAATACCTAAGTACTTGTCTGTAAATCCTTTGGCTGGTTGTTACTGAAAAAAAAAAAAGGAAAACAAAGCAAAAATTTCCAGGCTTGTGTGAAACACCACATTTTCTGTAACACTATTTCCTTTGGAGAGCAAAAAGCAGGGTATCAGAACTCATCCATTTATATCTGCTTTAGAGGGGAAAAGTATGATGGACATATAAGAATGATATTTCATTAATTTTGCACTTGTAATTGAGGGGAAACCAGCAAATGCCTATGGTTAAAAGAAACAGAAGAATTATTTTAACAGCCACAGCACAGAAACATAACTTTTTTCCTCCTTGCACAATAATAGAACAATAATGGAATAATAGAACAAATACTAAGCAATAAAATCATTAAAGATGTAAAGGAAGATGAACCACACATTGTAAACAGCTTAATTTTATAAAGAGCAACATTCATCAAACAAACTTAATTCACCATTTGCTTGATTTACTACTTGTGGGTGAGTAGTGATTTTATTCTAGTTTTATTATGTGGAGAATATATGCACATAATTATGAAGTTAGAAGACATGCCTGGGTGTTTACTTTATGAAACACAGCATCTGGCACAAATCTCATCAGGATGAGAGGAGAATAAGGCCCCTGCACCTTTTCTTTTTTCCCCTTGTGTTGAAAAGAAGTGTTTGGTGTGTTTCACAGTTCATGCTGAAGAGACATGAACGGTACTAACAAGGATTGGTAGATCATATAGAGAAAGGGCAAGCAGTTTGAATTTAACTAAAAGAGGCATGGGAAGAGGGTTAACCTGTACTTATCTGCCAATGCAAGGACTAAATTCAAAACTATGAAAATGGTTGCAATAATGAAGTTAAACAGAGAATTCAGATGAATGTTATCTCTCAGTACTCACATAAAGAAACAGACTTTAAGGTGAAACAATTTAAATCACCTCAGAATTAGTTGCAATAGGTGCATTGTTAATGAAAGCTGAAGGGATTGATACAGTGGTGAATGAAAGCTTTTCTCTCACAAACAGGTCATGCAGATACAGTGCCACTGTAATTCTGCCAGGGTGGTCAACACATTTTGGTGCTCTCCTAAAGCTTCACTAAGAGCCAGTGTTCTTTCCTCTGAAGTCTCCTCAGCTTCTCTGGGGGGAAGACATGAATCATTATCATCACCTCGCACTGGAGGCAAGTTGGGCACAGGACTCAATGAGAAAAGCTATAGTAGCTGACATCCTTCTCCCCAAAGAGTCCCGACAGGGAATGGGCAATCCTGCTAATGATGACAGCATCCTAACTGCACTGTGTGCATTCGGGCTGACAAGGAGAAGATCAGCAGAGAGCATCCCCTAATCCTTACTGAAACAATCACCCCAGCACCTGCTGAAAAGCTGAAGAGGTTCTAAACCCCTCGATTTTGCACCCCAAACCACTTGCTGCATGCTGTTTTGGGCCAATGCAGTGTGAGAAACTCTCTGAAGGGCATGAGCCTCAGCCCTTGAGCTCTTGCCAGAGCCCAGTCAGGCACTGCTTCTCTTCCCAGCCAGAGAAACATGCTGCGACAAGAATGAGAATGAGAGAGGAAAGCAGTTCAGGAATGAAGCTGGCCATCTAAAAGAGATGGGATTATTTATCTGGCAAAAGGCATAGAGGCAATCACTTTCCTGAACTTAAAGTAATTCAGTATTTGCAGCTGCGATCACTGCATCCACAGTGAAAGAAAAAAGGGGAGACACTGCTTTAGCTTTTCATATGGTGCTTTTTTTTCAATAGAATAACTTTAGGACTAAGCTTTACTGGTTTATTTTTAGTCATAGACATGTAGCTTTTAGGAAATGTAGGTGGAAAATCTGTGTGACCCTTTTCTTTTAATAAGCTAGAGTATCATATAATGCTGTTTACTTTACAAATTGACTTACAAAATTATATTTGGTTGTGAGAAGGAAAGCCTCAAATAATAACTTCCCTTCTTTTGTGGCAGAGCAGCCATGCAATAGTAATTTAATTTGCTCTTGAGAAAGATCATATGAACATCTATTCTGGCTACATAGTTCATTTTACAAAGCAAAACACAGATGAAAGAGTGCAGTCCTGATAGACTGAATGTCTCTGAAGAAGAGAGAAAGGGGTTTTTTAAATCAGTGATGCCAAGCACTGGCCACAGTTATCAAATGAGTTATGGAGTGAATGACATTATATATAGGTAAAACAAATATCTGTCTATCAGTAATCACAAACATGCTCGTAACTGAAATCTAGGCCATTCTTTTGTATTGACTCTCTCCAGTTAACATAGAGGAGGGAAAACCTTTAAAAAGCAAGAAATTAAACCATGTTTATATCCCTACCAAACTTTTATATTACAAAGGGCTAATATTTTTGGAAAGCAAGATATGATAAGATACTGGAAAAAATTCTGAAATCAGCAAGTTTCTCCAATGCTACAAGATATGTTTTATAAACGTACAGTCTTTCAGAATAGGCAATGTGTAGATGTTTTTCAGAATAAGCCATATATACTATTTTTGGCAGTAGAATTCGTTTCCTTATGTCCCTCTTATTACCGCTTCATGCACTGATTTAATTATTTTTAGAAAAAAATATAAAGCTCCTAGTTATGAAATAAGTACATTTTCTGTTTAGAGTATAACATAGTATAACATGTTTGGAGTATAACAGAGGTTTGATGCTTTGATGGTCACTGGTGGTCTTTGAACACCAACAAATATTAACACATCTGCATCTTGGTCGTGCCCAAAAAATATGTTTGATTTTAAGAAATTCTCATTGTGAAGGTTAGTCTTCTGTCAATGCTAAAACGTACACTTGAGGCCTGATTTTCTGATCTACTTAAATTTCTCACTGAAGAGAAAAAAAAATAATAATTTTGAACTTAGACCAGTAAAGGATGTAAATATTGGCTGCAGCCTCTGACTCTCGCCTGGTTGCCCCATGACACTCCAGAGGTGTGCTTCTTGATTCCACTAGTCCACCCTCACAGAGTCCTGCTGAACCTCAAAAGGTCCTGGGCTGGCATGGGGCAGGCCTCAGTGGCATGAAACAGAGACACATCCTCTGCACTTCACTTGCATAATAAATATGTCCTTAGTGAACAAACCTGAACAGCAAGGCTGAGGTACATGGTGTCCTCTATGTGGTAGATAATTGCTTATTTCTGGTTTACTGAAGTGAGCAAAAACTTTCCTGTAAAATATTGTAGATGATTCTATGTCTTTTTTAAACCTGAATGAAGGTAGAGGATATACCAAACATAACTGAGGCCAAGAGGAACAACGGGCTAAAAAGCTTGCAAATATAGTGCTTGCACTGCTATTTAGATGGTAGAAAGACAGCAAAAGAATAGAGTCTTTAAAGTCTGAGTAACCAGTTCAAATTCATCAAAGGTCAGTAGTGACTAAATAAATTTATCTTCATGAAGTCACTTGATGGCATCAATGCATTTCCCAGTGGAAATGTGCCAGGTTACAGAAACTGCCATCACAAACAGCATCCTTAATGAGTCTCAACAGAGAGAGCAAAAGACTGAATAGACCCTAATATTTTTATATGGGGTGCATCTTCTAGGTCACTGCTGGGATGCTGTGGGACATTCATGCCTCTCTGAGAAGTCCCTCAAACCATATTCTCAGCTATTTTCACTTGTAAGATTGTGCAACTTCTTAAACAGGGCCTTCTTCCATAAAGTGTGAGATAAAAATGCATCTGCAAAGCATGCTCTGAGGGTGCAGAGGCGGTAATACATATGTGTTAAATATTGCTATGTTTAATGATATGCCGTATGGTATAGTTAGACTCACAGTGGTTCACTGGAATATATACTACATCATAACACTCTGTGTGCTTTTTTGCTTTAGTAACAAAAAAATAGAATAAAATATAATAAAACCACAGTCACCAAGATGCCTGTTGAAGGAGAAATTGCAGGCTGAAATATAACAAATGCCAAATAACGTGGGGTTTTGGAGGAGGGAAAGAGGCAAAAGAAAGCCAGGAGCACTCCAGTGAAAAGGGGAGGGTGAAAGGCGAACAGTATGGGCTTTTCATACTCTGGATTCCATGCAATGTTTGTAACAAACCTTGCCAAAAAAACTAGGCAAGGTTTTATATATGTTTCTGATTATTAAGGCTATATGTATGTACTAGGCTTATAAAGTATAGAGAGTGTGCTCATGTGATGAGTTTCTTTCATTAATGTGTGCTGGAAAAATCACAGAGAGGAGACAATAAGTAAATATGCAAATTTCTGACCGTAAAGACCAATGTTTTGTGGGCAGATACTTTAGGTAACCTTTTTTTAAAGTTTTCATGATGCTCATGCTGATGGTGAACTGAAGAAGGTGAGAGGATGAGATGCTGCCTAAAGCCGGGGGAAAAGTGATTGCCTTATTGCCCTGTTTATTTTTAAAGCCAAGGGCTAGATTCTGCATCTGCCCCAGCTGCTGTCATTGTGCAAAAATCAGGTCCCAGGTACCAAATCAGGACCAGAAGCACTAAAGTTTGTATGTGCTGGTGAGGAAGAATATTTCTTATTTGTCACTTCCTTTTGGCCAAGAGTTGGGTTTGGGGATGTGAACAAATACTGCCTGTATCTGGACTAAAGTGCTGGACTTAATATACTCCAGAGATGTCTGCCAATTCAAAGTCCAGCATTTTGAAAATAGTATTAAGGAGGCATTTCCAGCCATGCCTCCTTACTCCGCCACACATCATGGCTCAGACTTGCACTGCAGCTGAAACATTAATGCAGCCTGAGCAACTTTAAAAACCATCAAAGCAAGTTCTGTCTCTCACAAAAGTTTTACTCTAAGGGCTGTGTAAACAGAGCACTGTCTCTTTAACTGATTTTATTTTCCTCTCTCTTTTTTTTTTTTTAGTTTAAAGATTACATTTAATATCTATTTCCCAGCAGTGTACAAACTGACATCATCTACTCATAAAAGCGGAATGCTTTGCTTTTTTAAGCTTCAAGCTGAATAACAAATTGCCACAGATGACAGCATAAAAGAATAACAGAATGGAATCAAAAGAAAATTCATTGTCAACAGAAACCCCCTGCTGAGGAATTTCAATTTCATATATCTAATTATCCCTGTCAGTTGGAAGAACTGACAAAAAGCATTCTTTGTTCTCTCTTTCTGCCTCCCGCATCTCACTCTCAATTAATTCCGGCATACAAATATGACTAATTGTCTTTGCAGTGCTCAAGAGCTCTGTATATAAATGTTCATGAACTGAAAATGATTTGGAGGGTATTCATGCATCGATTTATGATATTTGAACACAATAGACATGCATAATTCAGGTGACCATGTTAGCACCCTCACAAGCCCTTATTACAGAGATTAGGCAGGATTCTCTTTTCACATCCTTTTTTCATATATATGCTTTGTGACAATAACTCACTTTGCACCTATTAAAAGAGGAAGCATTATATGTCTGCTGTGGCTTATTGAAATTGCCATGAACAAGATTACCAGTATTTAAATAACATAGGGGGTATGGCCAGAAAATATTAGGTACTTTCAAAAGCAAGACCAAAGCATGATGAAGGTTAAAGTTGATGGGTTTTTTTAATCTTTATTTGGTCATTTCAAGAAACCTTTGAAGTGACAGAATTGTCTTTACTCACATCCTGTATTGACAAATACTCTGAGGCTAACTTTTATATTATACCTTTTATGTAAATATATACACAGATGCATGAATACATGCATGGAGACAGAGAGAAAAAATGAATAACTTTTTATTTATTATCCTTTTAATTAAATGCTAAGGTTATCTCAAGGGAAAGGTTCTTGTATGATGACAGAGTTAAGGTTGAATTAAGATTTATAATCAACGCTCGGAGAATGTTACATATAACTTGGCTATCCTGGCTCATAATAAAAACCTCCTCTGTTCTATTACTGAACTTGTTCAAATCATATGACTTCCTTTAAACTTTGATGCAACTGTATTACTTGCTTGGGCAAAGTTCTTGCCCACAATATGAACTCCTCACCTACCCCAAGGGCACAGCATCACATCCTTTTGAGACAGACAGGCTGTCTGAATCAGTAAAGAAGCTGCAGCAGTCATTGTGATGTTGGTTACACTGGTTTTGCTGGTAATCATGGTGCCTGGTGGGATCCATACAGCCAGACACCAGTATTAAAGAACCCAACATAAATAAGACATTGCATCCACTCATGTTTCATCAAAAGGCTATTTTATTCCTGGCCAATTCTTAACTCTGACACTTGCACTGAAGAAAAAGGAGTTACATGAGAAGTTACAACCAAGACCAGAACCTAAAGAGAATAAGATCATTTATTACATTGAGTAGGAAAGGTACAAAAATAAAGGTTGCACAAATGGCAAGTGAATGAATAAATGAATAAAGAAATGTGAAGTCTGGTCACGTAAGGAAAATCTGCAGAAGTTCTCAGTGGAGACAGATTTGCTGGCATTCATATGACTTCAACTATATTTGGTACCCTAAATTGTTTTGCACAATGTCATGGTGGAATTGTCCTGTTCTCCATGTTATCAGATAGTTGTAGGATTTGTTAATTTTTTTTAAGGGTTATTTTAATTTCAGATTATATTAATTTTCAGGGTATACAATTTTAAATTACATTGAAGATGTAAAACTCTAGAAACAGAGACACTTTTTTCCCAAGCATGTTATAAACCCATCCTGTAAAACTGGGAAGCTGGACAAAGCTCAGGTCTTCATCCCTCTTGCTGCTTCAAGATGAACAATGACTGAGGTGGAGACCTGTACAGACACTTGGTAGTTTCCTGCATCCCTAAAAAAGGCTTAGAAACTTGCATGGAAAAACATGTAGCCTGTGCATAATTTTTTCCATGACACCCAACAATTTATATGTCCTTTGTATACAGTTCTCAACAGCAGCTGGCTCCTACCGCTACACACAGAAAATGTCATGAGCTCAGCAAATAAGGGTTTTCCATGTGAAGCAGCACAATGATTTATACACAAAGTCATCATTCACTGAACACCTACAAGAAGCATATGGATAGAGGAAAGGGCTCTCAGAAATAGTGGAGGGTTGGCATATGAACAAATATTAAGCCTTGACTAAAGGATCAGGTAAAGAACTCTGGGATATTGTCTCAAGAAATAAGTAACCACATTTTGCGAAATATTTACTGTGGCAAAAATAATAGTGCCAAGTGACCTGTTCTCCAGAGGCTAGAAAACAGGTGCGAGTATTGACATGTAAACAAAGACCTTTGGATACTGTGACAATAACAAATTTGGCAATTCTTGTTGAAACTGGTGTTCAGTTAGCCAGCAATCAATAAGTAAAGCAAGTTTGTTTGTGTTTGGTTTTTTCCTCTGCTGATACCCTCTGAAATTGCTATGTCTTTTCCTTTACAGCTGCAGGTCAGTTTTTCACACACATACTGCAAACTACCCCGGCATGCTCACTGCATGTGACTTGGGAGGAAGTTAATGCATTTCGAGGCGTAGGTTTGGCTCCTCTGGCTCACTTGCACTCATCGCTTACGTCACTGATGAATTGAGCCCTATTATTTAAAACATTGGTTTTACTGAGAATACTTTCAGGACATTGTGGAATCAACACCCTTCACAAATGTGCATGTTTTCAGGTACGTCAGAGAAAGCTTGTTTCAGTTTAGCAGAAAAATTTCTCTTAGGTTTTCAAGATAACTGAAACCATAATACTTTTTAGGCTCTCTTGCAGATTGATGTTGGTTTGGTCTACTCAAGAGCTAATTCATTTTTCTTCTTTTTTAATCTTTGAATTTTGCCCATTCCTAAAAGGGCTTTCCATCTAACCACAAAGGGAACTGCCACATCATCCCCAGTCCCACCAAAAGACAAGTGCCCATGTATTTCTGTGCCCGTCCAGACCCTACATGAGGTCGATGCACTCTGCCTTCCTCGCAGTATCCTTCTCCTGCAGTTATTAAGCATAAAAAATCAGAACTGGTGGGCAAGCAAGGCTCTGATTAATTCAGAAGAACTGAATAGGCAAGTTCTGTACCCACCAGGGCTCCCCCAGAGGATTAGAGCCCTGGTTACCAGACAGACAACATAATTTCCTTGCCAGGTTCCACAAAAGATACTTTGGGTCAAATTTTGCTCTCCAATGTACACTTTTCATTATTCATGAAGCTGCACCATATTTACAGCACAGAGCAGTCAGTACTTGGCTCTATTATTTTACTTTTCCTCTTTTTTTTTTTACATTTAAAGAAGCCAACCAACTACAAATATTATAGAACTGAATGAATGGCAAAGAGCCAAAAGTTTAAAGACTGAGAGGCTGCCTTAATTTTTAAACTGTTCTGTTGGCTTTTGATTTTGGCTTAATTTAATTTTGAACCTGCAGGACTTAATGAAGCCGTACTTTTGAATTTCCTGGCATTTACCACTTTCACTCTGATTTGTATCTCTATAGACATTGCTAAGCTCTGTTTAGAAAAATGCTAAAACTAAAATACTCCAGTGTTCCTATAAAGCTCTCATTCCAAATCTCTGTTGAAAATATATCTTTTCTGACTTGCATATATCTGTTAATTTTGCTCTCCCTCTGCTATTATTTATCTCTGTAACTGTATTGTTTAACTCCTGTAAAGTGGTTTTGGGATACACTTTGGATGAAAGACGCTATACAAAATAAAGTTGTATTGTTTTGTACAAGCTGGCACATACTTGTACTTGGTTCCGCATAAGTTTGGCAGAGATCTCTCTTACAGCGCAGCGCTTTATAGTTTCTCTCCAGCTTTTTTTTTTTTAATCTTTCCCACTTCCTTTTGCTGGTCAGGATGTACTACAAGAATACATCTGTTATGATTAATAGGTGACTAGAAATGTATTTGCTAGCCAGACCTTGTCTTTTTCCCTGTCAAGTATTTTTGAAACAAGCATAATTTTACTGAGGGAGATAAGGCTGCAACATTGACCTGACTAAAATCTAGGAACAGGAAAGAAAGTAAAAAACGCATCTGATATTTTAAACATAACATCTACTTTGATTTTTTTTATAAGCAATCAGAGGTGATTAATGCTTGGGAACACTGTTCATTATATGAACCTTTCTGTATCCTTGGTCAAATAAAGCAAGCAGGTGCAAGTCATAGGAGTTACTGATTATTTATGGCTTTTAGATACTTTGTGGGTTTAGCTGGTGAGAAAAGTTTTATTCCACTCACATGGACAAAACACAACCAACTGTCTGGACTGATTAAATTCACATTGTTGTATGAGCACATGGCAGACAGGGGAAAAATTATAAAATCTCACCGCCTATGCCATGGCAACTGAGCAAACAGCTCATGGGAAGAATGTGAATAATAGAAAATAGCAATATTTCTCTTTGTGTTTTCAGACTTGACAGTTTTATCCCCACATCTGCCTGATGTCCGGTGAACAAGTAAAGTGCTTGTACTAGCTACTCTAGTTCTTACTGATTTTACTCATCCTTGTCTAAGAGTTGTCTCAAGATGTTCCATGTACATTTTAAGCTTTAGGAGTATGAGCCAGAAAATATTTGGGGATTTTATATGTATGTGGGGAAACCACTGAAATAGGAATATGCTGCTTGTGAAAGGCTTTTAAAATTTACTTTAGCATACACATTCAGAATTTCAGTTTTCTGGACAGAAAAATGAATGTTGGTGTCATTTTTCTGAATGTATTTCGAGTCAAATGCCAAACTTTCACAGGGACCACTCAAAAAATGTGAACTGTGTTCAAAATCTTCTACACATAAATTTATTTCCCTTCAGTTCATGGAATCTGTCACTGTCTGAAAACCTGACATCAGCTGGATTGCTTTAACTGGATTCTGGTAGCATTCATGAAACAGAGCTCAGAAGATGCTTCCTTCTGTCTCTAAAATACACACATTTGATTTTGCAGCATCCAGCATGACTTTTGATCATTCATTTGCTGTATGTGCCATGGGAACTTAGCTCTTCTTAAGCGAGATTTACATGTCTTCAGTGCTTTTGGGAAACTAATTGGTAAGTGGAGACAGAAGAGTTTGACCTTTGGTAGGAATACCACTTGCAATTTCCCCTTAACCCCAATGTAGTTTGAACTAACTATATACTCTATTTCAGGTGGCCCATTTTAGTCATGGTCAGAGGCAGGCCTGCTGACAGGATTCAGAAGTGACTGACAGGGAAAAGCCATATTTTTCATATCAGGTATAATGAGTTTCAGTTCTGCATTTCAAAGGTTGGTGTGATCTGATAGCTCTCATGCTATGAAATAACATTTTAAAAAGGTTTGGTGTATATGACAATGTGTATGATAAAAGGCGATAATGAGTGCTATTTTTCCATGTTAATTAATTTGGGTTTTTTTTAAGGGTATTTAAAATACAGTCAATTCTATGAAAGTAGGAACCTGACTTTTTTGCCTGATTTTTCTGCTGCTGTTTTAGTAAGCAAAACTAGTGTTTTTGACAAAGTCAGTATGAAGAGCACATCAAGCTCTCTTTCATATCAGTAGTGCAACCCTAACTGGATATTTTACCCTATCACAATAGTATGAAAATTAAAATACCTTTCTGTTCTGGAAGATCCACCTTGGGCCATCAGGAAGAATCTGAGTTCCCCAGCTGTTGTGACAGCGTATGGGTAGCTGGAAGTTGAGGAAACAAAAATCAAGGAAAGAAAGATACATTGAAAACAGCAATTGCACATACCGAAGAAGACATAAAGAGCACTGAAATCTATTATGTAAAGAATTATAACTATAGAAACTGCTACTGGACTCAAGGACAAAATTTTGAAATCTAAAATATTTGGTTAGAGAAATATAATTATCTATCAGACCACCTCAGGGTAGATTAATGGGCTTTTGGTCTCTGGAATCAGGTTAGAATTACTCTGAAAAATGTTCCACAAACATGCATTCCTCACCATCAGCTCTGTTGCTCTGCAGACCTGCTATTGCCTTTTTAATGTAGACAAAGCATTGCAGTAGTAGAGAATTCATGGGATATCAGGTTATTTCACAGTTTTTAAATCAACTTTTATGTCACATGGGTTTTGAGACAACTTGCAAAAATAGATAAGATTGTTTATGGTTGTGCTTGATGCCCTTAAAATGTATATTGCATGGAAAGCAAGCAGAAAATGCTTGAAATAATGAACAATGTAGCTTTGATGACACTCATTGACTATGTGCTTTGGTTCCTTTCTTTCTCTAGTACATCTCTCTGGTCAACCAGAAGGATTCTACCTGTCTCATCACTTGTCTTGTCATTTGGATTTTATGTTCTTTAGTCCCCTACTTATCCTCTACTTGGCAAATTTATCAAAACACTGTGACAGAAGAAAGCTGGAGTTAGAGATAATTAGGAATGCCCAAAATGTTTACAGAGGAAGTTCATACACAGTGCTAATGTCTTTCCTGAATAGCATTTCTGTAAATTTGGAACCCTCTTGGTCTTATTTACACAGGAAGAAATCCAAACTGAGAGTTAAAATATATTTAAATCTGCACACCAAAGGCAGAGAAGAGGGTAAAAGGCTGATAATTATTTCTGAAAGTAAAGAATAATTCTGAAAAATGAAGTGAAGGATACTTCTGGACCCAGCTCAGCTTACACTGAGGCAAAATTGAGTTCTGCTATTGATTTAATGAAAACAGGACCAAACACTGTGTGCCACTTGTCCATATGAAATAATTTGAATGGGCTGAGGAGAAACACAATAGTAGAGACAGGGAATGAAAAACACCCACAACATTATACACCTTCAATTCACCGAGGAGAGCTTTTCTCATGAAGGGGTATATTATTCCCTTATGTGTATGTGGCTTCCATTACCAGTAATGGGAGTTGATCACACACAGAGAGGAGAATGGACTCCTCCGTCTGACATCTCGCTGGCTGCCTGGTATAAAGCCAATAGACAGTGCCAAGTTATTCTGATCGAGCTACTAATTGGAATCATGTTGTATATTGCTGAAGTTTGTTTATTTTTATGAGAGCATTAAAATTTCAGAAGAGCTGCATTTGGATCTCTCTTAGTGCACACACACATAGTACAGGCAGTCTCCTTGTTTTACATGACTTGCAGGGGTACAGCATACATGCTGTCTCTTTTGTGTTTTGCTGTCGTGGTCTAGAGATGGCAGCATGTGAAATTATAGCCCCTGCTGTGTAATGTTTTTAATATGTACAAATGCACTGGCTGAATTAAAGCAGCAGCATTGCTAGCTCTGCCCAACACAGACTTCTTTATAGATTAATTGCAATTAAATATATTTGAAAACGTAAGTACATTGCAAAGCCTGATGGTCTGGGCCTCCCACCTCCTGCTTCCCCTCTTTCTTTCCTGTCTTCTTCCCCCCTACCCCCTAACATATACACAGCCAATGTTGCTGCGGTCCCTGTTTTCCAAAAGGGGCCAGTCTGCCACATTGCTGAGATTTCATGTCTAAACTCTCAACATTGCTTAAACAACTGAATCACCGACACTTTTAAGGAACTTGTCCTTACAAAATTGTAAGACACTCCATGGGCAAGGGATGGGAACGGCCACAAAATAACAGCTCTAGTAGAAAATGATGCATTAACAGTGAGGGACAGTTATCCTCAGCAGGCCAGTACAACAGGATTGAATCCAGCCTGAAAAAACAACAGTGGTTTATTATTTTACTAAAGAATGACATTTTCTTATCTTACTGTAAAGTTCAGGAGGGAACCCAAAAACTAGGCAAGACTCCCCAAGGTGAGTGTACCCTCTGCTTATCCTTGAAAGCACCATGCCTTATTAGAAATAAGGGGTCTATTTCATGCCCAGCTGCAACAACAACATTAAATAAGTAAATTAATATGCACTTACACACCCTGTATTTCAGGCTCTGCTGTTCACACTATTTAAATGTTAAAGGCCATGATTGCAGCCACTGACATAGAATTTTGGCATATATTTTTTTGGTCATCCACAAGACCTGCTTGTCTCTTTCCCAAGAATGCTAAGCCCATGTATGTGAAAAGAACAGGGCTTTATCATTTTTAATTAGAAGGCTAGAAGCAAAACATGTATTTTTTCTGTTTTTGAAAACATTGATTCCATGTTAGTCTGTCTGCTTTCTGTGCTTTCTTTTCTGTTCCTTGTAAAATGACACAGCTCTAAAAATTGAATATATTTGTGCATTTTTGTGTATTAGAAACAATTATTGATATGTAAGGGTTTTCAACTTTTATATGGTGGTGGTTTTTATACTGCCAGGCTCATACCAATGCTAAAAAGGAATCACAGGTGACTATAAAAGAGATAGTGAGAGAGGGAGAGTTTCCTGGGTAAGGCAGACTTGAATTCCCATTTAAACATTTTGTTTATATCTGTATATTTCTTAATGTTTCTTTAAAATCTTCCAGAATTTATAACATTCAAATAAGACACCACCATGCAAACATCAGATGATGGAGGCTTATTTGAATGCATTTCTTTCCTGAAATAACCTGTTGTTAGGTGTGGTTTGAAAGGAGCTTCTAATGATTTTTGCACTTCCCAACAGGATAAGTAAAATGCTGAATTTCTCCTCTGCCCCATCGCGCCATTAGCCTCGATTACTGTTAGTTTCTCTGTTTGTTTTCGCTGAAGGTATGTTTTTTCACGGTGAAGGAAAACTCATGGGTGGGAAACCTTTCTCCTGTATCTATCAGGTGGTTAACTTCTCCTTTTTAAGGGTTCATTTCACAAAGCGATAGGCAAAGGCTTCATGTGTGCTTCATTAAGGAGTTTACCTTTCAGCATTCATTTTGTTAGGAAGGGTAATTCAAATCACACCCCTCTGCAGAGTGAGACA
The DNA here is from genome assembly GCA_013397075.1 of Rhabdornis inornatus. NCBI lineage: Eukaryota > Metazoa > Chordata > Aves > Passeriformes > Rhabdornithidae > Rhabdornis > Rhabdornis inornatus. The sequence continues at coordinate 819,430 of VWZS01000184.1, forward strand.
TCTGAAGGGAGGGCTGGGGTGGGAGGGTGAGAACAGGACTTAAGATTTAGGGGGGCGGGGGCTAGACAAGGAACCCGGTGGCAGGGGGAGAAATCTCCCTGGACCTCCAGCATTCCTATTTCTAGTGGAGCATAGTAAGCTCCTATGCACTACATACCATCTGCAAACGAAAGGACCCATTTTTCTACAAGAGAAAGGAGAAGTCAGCAAAAACCTTCTTTAAAGCAGCTTGCTAAAATGCAAACTATTAAAATATGAAGTCTCACTTCCCTCGCCTGCTCCATGGCAGCCCCTTAGTTAGCAGAGATCACATTATCCAATCCTTTGCTAGAACACTATTCAAGTTTTAGCAATTCCCTGTCAAATGTTAAATAGTTTGCCAAAGAATAATAGATGCTTTACATTTTATGCATTACTAGTTCCGAGACTAGGGCTATAAAAGTTTTCTATTAACATGTAAGCACTGAGAGAAGTTTTTTTTTGTTGTTGTTGTGTTTTTTTTTTTAACTTGATAAATATACATAACTCCTTTACAATGGGGCTCTTGTGTTGCTAATGGGGACCCTTAATGGAGAGTTATATTTCCAGGATTATATCTTTATTCAGTTGCAAATTATTTTTGGGGGGAGTTTTAATACTCTGCTTCAGTCTATGAATAATAGTATCATTTGAATGCAGCGGACACCTGGTGCAGTAGAAGGACAGTGGGAGCTCTAGACTGACCTGGTATGACTGCCAACTTTGCATTTTCCCAGCCTTTCCTATCCGCTCCATTCAGCATCTAATTTCATTCTCCCTCAGCAAAATGCTAGACACTTGTAACTTTATTCTCCCTCGGCAAAAACTTGCTCTCTTGTAAGGAGGGGAAAAAAAAAAGTGAAAAAAAAATTCATCTTATCAATCTCTTCTTATACAGAGTCTAGTAATTTGAAGGTTGGGTAAAGTTTCAGGAAAAAACTTCCAATTAAATACTGTAAAAAGATAAAATAACAGTGGCCTTGCTGCTGCCCAATAGCTTTCTTGAAGCGCTCTTTTGTTGATTTATTGTACATTAGCCACTGAGCCATGCAAAGAACATTACGTTTCAGAAAGAGCTATTCGTATGCGGCCTGCATCCTCTCCAAAGACAATCAGGCCTGTATTGCATTTTGCAAATTTATACCAGGATGTTGGTTTAGAGTGTTTCCCTGAAAAGTTTTTCAAGTAAGTGTCTGCTTTCATAGGCAAGAGTGATTGAGGCACACAAACAAACCTTTGTTTCAAAACTCACAGATGTATGGCTGGAGCAGAGCTTTGTTTTCCGCTTTAAGGAGTATTCTCAGATTTTTGTTTTGAGCACAACACAGGATTGTACAAAAAAATCAGCTTGAGGATGAATGTCTGGTATAATCTCAGGCTTTCCAGATTTTCCCAGGGTTAATTTTTCTACTCTGAACTTTGTGGGGAGGGAGTTGTTGTTGGGTTTTTTGTTTTGTTTTTTTCTTTTCTTTTCTTTTTAATTCAGGACTCCAACAAAAGAAGCTCTGGGTACTTTAGTCTTTAATGACTTTAGGAAACTTCATTTCAAAGCTATTTGGGAGTTTGTGGCCTTGATAACATACTTCTTGTGCTTAGCTCTGATCAAATTCTTGTTCTTCTTTTGCCCTTGCATCATCATTTTTGAGCATTCCTATGCAATGGTGCTTGTCATTTCTGGAGTGGGGAGATAGCTACCTGTGACCTGATCTACAAGAGATGAACTTTCACATGTGCCCTTTGATGGGTGTAGGTCTGTGTATGATCACTGACCCAAATGATCAAAACCAACACAAAATCAAAAGGTGTACCTAGTTACAAAATCCTAATAAAACACACCTTTCTGACAGGCTCAGGTTGGCTGCAAGGCAGTAAACTAGAAACAAAACTGACCCCAGCTGCCAAAATACTGAAGTGTTTCTGATAACAAACACAGCAGCAGAAGGAAATGCCAGGTACTACATGTTAAACAACTGATTGGGATGGGGAGGACACACACTGGCATAGGCAAAGTTGCTCTCTGCTAAGTTGTGGGCTAGATGCACAGGATGAAGTTCTGGCTGGAGTGAAGTTACTGGAATTTTGCCATTTGCTTTCCTGGAGCCAGAATTTCACCTTAGCAAGCAATGTACTGTGGCTCCAGCCAGATTCACAAGAGCTATCAGGAAAGAAAGGCGGTCAGAGAGTCCCTGCTCTGTCCCCCGGTCCTATTACGTCTCTTGCTAGGAGAGCCAAAGCTGTTCTATTACCATTCAGCAAAATTGTAAGGTGCAGACAATTGCATTCCCTGCATTCCCAGTAGGTCTTTAAAGAAAGGAAGGAAGAAAAAAGAGAGGACAAGTTACAGACCCTGGTCCACAACTTCCTCAGATATCTCAGCTAGAAAGAATAGTGTGCCTTAGGCTAGACCAAGGTGAATGTGCTGGCAAAGACACATTGCTGTTGATTAGGGTTTTATTAGAAATTTGCCAGGCATGTTTTACTTTGAGGTTGAAAAATTGTTTCACCACTGGACAATTTTTCACTGGCAAAATATCTTTTTCTATCAAGAAATGTGCTATTTTGTGTGAAAACCAAGCATTTGGAAAGCAAAAGCTTTTGACCCTAGATCAAGACTCCATATTAAAATAGCAAAAATTGTTGGTTTTGGAATCTCAGTGTGTGTTAGCAGTTTAATGGTGGTTTGAATACCTTCTGCCTTCAGTATCTTCTAATAAATGAATTTCTCAGGCAAACAATGGTGTAAGCTTTATGCAAAAGACAAAGACCGTGGTGCAGTACAGGCTGGTGTTCCAGATGGTAGCAAAGGACATGAGTTCCCAAAACTGCAGTTCCCAAAACCACATTTTTCAAGGGTGTGAGAAGAGAATCATACGCAAGTGGTTTAAAACAAAGCCTTTTTTGCTTTTTCTGAGAATTATTGGGAAAAAATGGATATGTAAGGAACATTAATGTCATTCAATATTTATACCATCAACAAATTTAGTTGCTTTCTTATCGGTGAAGTATGTAATGTGTAAATCATTGCAAAAATGGCATGATTTTGATAGTGCAGGCCCTTATTTACTTCAGGGTGAATCCATGGTATGAGGCAATTACAGACATGGTAGAACCTGTGATGCTTCTCTGCATAAGGAAAAGACCAGCTGACAAATTCTTAGAGGGCATCACTACCCTCTCTCCTGTACATTATAGAACCAAAACCTCCACCAACTATTGCTCTCTTTCAGCAGATCACCAACTGGCATTGCTACATAACTGCTCTTCTAAGCTAGGAGTGTGTGCTGATCTGTTGGAAGGTAGGAGGGCTCTGCAGAGAGACTTGGAACATTTGGATGGATGGTCAGAGTCCAATGGGATGAAGTTTAATAAATCCAAGTGCTTGCATTTGGCCACACTAACCCCCTGCAGTGTTACAGGCTGGGGACTGTGTGGCTGCACAGTGCCCAGGCAGAAAGGGACCTGAGGGTACTTGATGACAGCTGACTGAACATGATCCAGCAGTGTGCCCACATGGCCAAAAAGGCCAATGGCATCGTGGCCTATATCAGGAACAGTGTGGCCAGCAGGGAGGTCATTCTTCCCCTGTACTCAGCACTCGTGAAGCTGCACCTTGAGTGCTGTGTCCAGTTCTGGGCCCCTCAGTTTAGGAAGGACATTGAGACGCTTGAGCGTGTCCAGAGGAGGAAACAAGGCTGGTGAGGGGCTTGGAAAACAAGCCCTTGAGGAATGGTTGTTTAGCCTGGAGAAAAGGAGATTCAGGAGTGGCCTTATCACTCTCTACAACTTCCTCAAAGGTGGCTGTAGTCAGGTGGGGGTTGGTCTCTGACAGAACGAGAGGACACAGTCTTAAGATGCACCCAGGTAAATATATTGGATATTAGGAAAAAGCTTTTTATCAAAGAGTGATAAACTAATGGAATTGTCAGCCTGGGGAGGTGGTGGAGTCACCATCCCTGGATGTGTTTAAAAAAAGACTGGATGTGGCACTCAGTGTGATGGTTTAGTTGAGGTGTTAGAGCATGGGTCAGACTTGATGATCTTGAAGGTCTCTTCCAACCTAGTGATTCTGTGATTCTGTGATTCTGCAACTTGGTACAGGCTGCAATCTCCCAGTCCCCAGTCCTTGGGATTCAGACCTCCCCAAGTGGTCTAAATTATAACCCATTTTACAAACTCAGACAGATGAGCTGTCACAAGTAGTTGCATATTCAACCATTTTTAAGTTTTGTTGTGTACAACTCTCTGAAAGGGCTTCCAAAACTCTAGAACTTCCTAGAAGTTCCTGGAAAAGTAACATCATCCTAGATGGCTTCTCTGCTGCATTTCAGCCTACACTTTTGTAATGCTCTTTTTTGGGTTTTTTGGGGGGATTTTTTTGGCATTTATCTGATGTCTTCTGTGACCAAAATAGAATAGCCTTGTCCTTCAGAGGCTGTTCATAAAAGTAGGTTGGTTGCTTTCTAAAAATGTGCGTGGCTAGGGGAAATTATGGTTAAATAATGCTTTTCACAGTCACACCTATGCTCTTCTAAAACCAAAACTGCTTTGGAGCTACTACAGAATGCAAACTATCATTGGATATTGTTGAGGTAACTGCTCGAAAACCTCTTCAAGTATCTAAAATCATATGAAGCATTTATTGAGAAAATTCAATCAAACCTAAGAAGTCAAAATCAGCAATGTTTCACAACACTGAACCAGACAAAGCAGCCTAGTCTGCATTGGTGCTATTTTTAAGAATTTCCCACTTCTTGCTAGCGTCCCTTTAGTCCCATCAGTTAAATTTCCACCTTTAGTTTTTGCAAAAGTAGGAGGCTTTCTCTATTTCTTGTTTGAAAATGTCTTTATTTCCCTTGTTAAAATTATAATTTATGGATAAAAGAGAGTAAGTAAGATAAAGCAAATCAAGAAAAAAAAGAAGAAAGATGATCCAATAAATCTTCTAAAATCCTACTAGAAGTGATCTGGGAGGGCAGCTTGAACCTTTACCACACGTTTTTTCAACCCAACTGTGGCTTTCAGGAAATCAAATTTTTTATTGCACAAGCTCAGGGCAGGACAGTTGCCATTGTAGCGTAACCAACACATTTCTGTAGTGCTCTGCATCACATGCCTCTTCTGCACAGTTCATTGCTCTGCTCTACCATTTACTGTTTGGCAGCAATTTCTGATTTGGTGCTCTGAGTGTTTATGCAGATGCAGGAACCAGAAAATTTTGATAGTGTACATACAGACACTTCCCACATACCCAGCAGCAATAATACTGTCCGCATACTGCATATGTGAAGTTTTTCAAAACTATTATTATTATCTCGTATCAAGTTTCTTCTATCATAATACTATCATGCCAGTGGATTTTTTCAGAAATGTACAGTTACAAAAATAAAGATTTGAATACCTTTCATGTGGGGGTGCACAGGGAAGTGCCTTCCTTTCCCAAAGGAATTTTAGAGCAAATACTGCAAAATTCATTAACACAAGTCAGAATACCCATGTTTATTCAGTACTACTGTGCATACAACAAGTCTGGCTACCCAGAAATGTTGTCTTTTTGGAAAGAGGAATCAATTTATGGGTCAAAATTTTTCTTGTTCATTTAGTTGTCAAATCTGACTTTATTCATGGGGTACTTAAAATTTAGGAAGATATAAGAAAGATGAAAAGAGAAGAGGCAAAAAAAGCCCCAATGGAAGAATATTTCATTTAAGGGAATTGTGAGTGTTGGCAGTGTTACAGCCTGGGTAGGGCTGTGCTCCCACAATCTTAGCTGTAGAAACCCTTTTCTGCCCACTGCATGTGGTTTCCACTGGCAGTGTAAACCACTGTCTTCTTGTCTTTTCCTGTTGTACAGCAGCAAATCTGTGACTAAATATTGTTGAAGTGGAGTAGTGTAAATTATAATTTTGCTGCACTGATAGTTTACCTACTTTGGGTATGCCTATAGGTTCAAGAATATAGGTATCCTAAATTTTTGATGTATTATCCCCACAAAAACAAAGGAAAAAAAGAAAGAAAACAGTGAGATAATAAAGTGCTATCTCTGTTTTTCACAAGAAAGATAAAAGAGGGAGGAAAAGCAGAGCTGTTGCATCCTGACATGAGCTGACATTGAGAGAGAAACCAAACAAGCTTTTGAACCGAATGCAGTCATAGCCTACCAGGAAGCCATATTAGCGTGGCATTAACATGCATTATATTAGTGTGGAAAATAAGCCCTGAAGAAATAACATGGCAGAGCTCACCTCAGGATTAAGATAATATCTCTGGACAATGTTAGTTTCTGTATATGTTGTAATGAAAAGAGTATGCCTAATGAAATAAAATGTGCATTTGGAAGACAAAGGAATCAGGGGAGAGGAACGTGTGTAGGATTCTTCTTTTTGGGGGGTTAAAAATTTGTTCATCCACTTAAATAATTAGCAGAATGCTTGAAAAATAAAATTAAAGTAGGTAGATGCATCAATTATTTTTTTGTCTTGCTGTCTTATTTTTTTCAAACCTTCTTCCAAACAGGTGGTATCTCTTGTATCAGAATATGGCATCATTTTTTTTTTCTGTTTTTCTCTCTCTTTGGGTGAGGAAAAAAAAGATGTTGCTAATCTGACACTCTCCCATATTTTCTGTCCTTTCATTAACCCTGCTCTGCCATGCTGGGTCATAGCACCGTGTGGGAAGACATACACTAGGAGAGGAAGAACATGTATTTGAAGAAGCAATATTTGAGCTTTTCCATTTCCTGCCTCAATTTGCATTACTACATGTCTCCTAATCCCAGAGAACACTGAACTTGCATGAAGTTCATGAGTCATATTCCCTGCTTGTTTGGAAATACCATTACCCTGTGCAAAAAAAATCCCGGAGCATTACCCCAAAACATCATGAAGATCACAGTACAGCTAGAGAAAAGACACAGCCTGCATGAACCTCTGCTTCACCCCTGGCCAGCTGTATTGTCTTTCAGGTGTTTGTTTGGTGTTTTTCCAGGTGGAAAAGAAAAGAAACACAGGGAAACACAGCCTCAATGTGAAGTTGCCATGCCCTTAGTGGCTCAATTCCTGTTTTGTGGTCTTCCTGTTTAGCTCTGTGCCATGTGAGCTAAAAGACAAAGGTTAATCATGCTGTAAAAGGAAATGATGAAGTCCTTTAACATCTGGGTTTTTTCTTACCCAAATAAAGATTTTGCATATTCCTATGCCTTACTAATGGATTGGAAACTGTGCTTCATAATCTGCATGTTCCTTAATTGTTGTCTAACAGAAGCAACTAGCTGTGCCTTTTGTGTACATGTAGCGTAAATCTTTGGGGATTCCATAATGATGAAGCACTAATTCAATCCCTTTCTTATTCTGGTCCAGTTTAATGAAGGGCCAAGACTCTTTGACTTCTATATGACTTCACATGAACAGGAGGGTTCTCACTGCAGAGTCCCAGGACTATGTTACCTTCCGTAAGTGCTACAGTGACTTAAGATTTATCTCCTTGTTTCTGTTGTCCTAGAAAGTTTTAAGTAAATGCCATTTATGAATAGTCTGTCACTTTATGCAGGTAAAAAGGGCTCAACAGTACAATTTTCTACAGAAACCCATTTTAAATATATCAGTTTGTAACACAAAAGTTGGCAGGATCAGGCAGGTTCTTCATACCCAACTTAATAACTGCATTTTCTAGCACTGCATGTTTTCATCCAGTATTCATCAGCTGTAGGATTCTTCTTCAAAACTTGGAGTTTGAATACCAAAGGCTGCCATAGTTTTTCAAATGAAACAATTACAGAAAGGGTAAAGAAGAGGAACATTAAAATGAAAATATGTTTCTGACTTTATCCCTCCAAGAATTTAATGAGATGAAGTACTCAGCAGCTAAAGAAAAATCTACATTTTAAAGTCACTATAATTTTTTTCCTTTTCACCAGCACAAAAGAACAGACGGATAAGAGATAAAACCCAAGATGTCTCTATTAGGGTTGAATGAGAAAATGTTTTCCCTCAAATAACTTCATGCAAGACATTCACTGAATATTTTCAGAGGAGATTTTTAAATGAAATACATCTTTGATTAAGTTCTTAATCTTCTACAAAGACATTTATAGCACCTTCAGGAAGATAATTACTTAACCTACCCCAAAATTAGTCTTTGATGAAGCTTCCAACTTTTCTGAAATGCAAACAGACCACAATAAGTGTGAGAAACACATTGAGACAGAGAAAAGGAGGAAGTTCTGCTGTATCCAATCACATGCCATTTCATTAGTTATTTGTAACCATATTAAGCATGTATAATAAGGTTAGCACCTCTTCCTTCCTTGGTGTCTCCTGTCTGGAGGTTTCCACCATGTTTAGTTTTTTTTCCTGCTGCAACATGTCCTTGCAGTGATTGGCAGAGAGGTGCTGCTTGTTTAATGAACTGGAAGACCATCCAACCCGAGAAGAGTGCCAGAAAGAAACCCAAGTTGTACCCGTATAACTGCTGAACAGCTGGATGAGGAGAATGGAGGAACTGGATTAGTATATGTGCATACAAAAATGTAAAGGTAAGGATAGTTGAACAGTTCTGATAAATCAGAACCATTGTGCCTGAATCAGAACAGATGTTTCCATTTGGAATAAGCACATTTAAGTCTGTTAGATAAGTAGCCACTTCATTTGAGTGAGAAAAATTGATTATTGTGGTTCAGTGAGAGGATGCCAGAACACAAATCAAACACAGCAGATAGCTGGAGCCATAGTTAGCAAAATGGAGAAAAAGAGAAGCAAAGGCAATTGCAGAATAGAAGTGACGTGCTTATGAGCATAGCTGTCTCTTCTAGAGTGGCCTTCATAAGACACTGCAAGTGGCACTGCTGGATACACCTGAAAACTCAGTAGGAAATTAAAAGCCAATTAAGTGTGTGTTCACTTGTGGAGCACATCATGTGGGTCTTTATGTACCTCAGTGTTCATGTTCTGTACTGTTATGCTGGGCAATTGTTTTGTTCTGTCAATTGTGCTCTCCAGACATTTCGCTGTAACCTAGCAGGGATTGAGGAGGAAATAACATTCCAATTTTCACACCGGCAACAGCTGATTTGGTTAGGCAGTACACTAAATATAGTAATTTGCTATGTAGCCAACAACAGTGATAGCACATCAAAAAGAGATTCTGTGACATAGCAGGGATCCCTAATGTGCTAGGAATGATGGATGGGCAGTTCATGCACCTCACAGAATGATGCTGCTTTTCAAAATGGAAAGCGGCGTGTGTGACCATCAATATCTTACACTGAATTATTGGCTTCTGTCATGATGCCTGTATTTTAGCCAACTCATGTGGTGGAAAATTATTTTATTCTAGTGACATTTCTGATAAAAGGGGCATCAATAAATATTTTCCCTGAAATGTATTCTAGATGTTTACAGGTAACAGCAGCAGTCCTTTCAAGAGCCATCCATGACTCATAATAAGTAAATAAAACTGTTATTGAGCAAAGATTGAAACATGAATATGCTTGTGTTTAGTGGGTCTGTTTTTCAACATGAGCATTCTCTATGCCCAACTAGCTGGATGGCTGTTGTACCAGTGCAGAATGCTGCCTGACTCAGTTTTAGTGATGCCTTCTGTGCCTTTATTATTAGTGGGAATAAAGTGCCTCCAGCTGAAAAAGGTGATGTGCTGAAATGCTACCACTCTTGCCCTTCAGCCCAGGTTGCCAAGAGGATTTCAGCATCACTGCTGGCATAACTCAACCTGTGTGGATTGTACTGAAACACCATCTGACAGGATAGAAGCCACGGATGTAAATGGGGTTTGTTCTCCATAAGACAGTGAGGAAATTAAGAATGCCCTTCATCATATACTTTCAAGTGCTGTATAATGCCTTAAATGCTTTCCAAAGCTAATTACACTGAATCCACTTACTCAACCATATAAATGTAGCATGAAGATCTCATGCAGGTCCAGCAAACCACATGGGTGTTCTCCATTATGCCATTGGGGCACTATCTATTGCTATCTCTGCACATCTTATGAAAGAAAGCTGATTTGGTTGATCTCAAAGCATATGGGCAGCAGTATGGGATGAAATTTATCTAGAGTCAGCATCAATCACTTCTTACTCAGCTGTGCTTCATTATTGGGTTACAGTACACGTTTGTTTCAGAATAATTACATCATTATATTTTCATCTGTTGTTTTGCAGTGGTTTTGCACCTTCTCCATATGGGACAGGTCCTCCTACTTCTTTTTCCTTTTGCGTTCTCTCAATACATGCTCTTTAAGAAACCCTTGGAACTTTTCAAACCAATCCTTAGCACTGGGCCTTTCCAAAAGACTGCTGTTGACAAACCATTTTTGCTGTGGCCTTATGTCATCTCCTGTCTCTCCTTCACTTTCTGTACTCTTAGCATAACCCCAGGTCACAGGATTTCCTGAAACCTGTGACATTCCCAAATGGTTCATATCCCTACCACCTGCCTGCACCTGCACATGAACAAGCTGTAAGTCATATATGACAGGCAACAGAAGAAAGCAAACTTGTCTGCTCTCCAGAAGTCAAAAGCATCTATGAAATGCTATGGAATAGAGTTGTCATTGTGGCACAGATTTAATTTAACAAACTTTATTTTGAATTAATTGTTACTTGAACACTAGGACTGAAATCACTGCATTAGTTGTTAAAATATTTGAAATTTAAATGAATTTTTGCATTTTAGAGCACCAAATATCTCTCACTGCAAAGCATATACCTGCAAGAGTACTAAGGTCTGTGAGTGTCACATAGTTTTCACTTGGGTTTTGGTGTTAATTTTGAAGGTTAAAAGATAAAAAACATTTTGTTATTTGTGAAATAAGCCCATTTCATAAAGCTGAAATGAGATTTAAAGTGTTTGAATTTTGGGGGATTTTTAATTTCACTGTAAATAGTTTGGCAAGCCCTATTCTAGAGCCACAACCACTACAGTCAATAACAAGAGACAAGGTATCCATCAGCACAGCAGGGTTGGAGCAATTTAACACAGCACATTTCCTCCTTTTAAAAAAATTCCACTTTCACAAGTACCAGTCAAACAGTGAATTAAACACTTCTTAAAGTACTTCTCTAAGTGTACTACTAGTAATTCTGGGTCATATGCTTCTGGGTTTTTACTATTCCATGAACACTGTTTTATTACATCTGCAATAAAACCTCAAGTTTGCATCCAATTTTCTGCATTGAAAGCCTCCTTTCTAGAGGAGAGATTCTAGAGAAACACATTGACGGTAAAGTGCAGATCTGCCTGGTCACACATTCTCTAATAGTAGCAAAAGCTTACCAGCCTCCATTGCACTGGACACAGAGGATGAGTCTAGAGATTTCTAAAACCTAGTGACTTTGGATATTTCTATCCTTTCACCCTGAAATAGATTTTATTCTTTCCTCTCTCACCTTTGCCATTATCAGTTCATGTTTTCCATCTTTAAAAATAACACAGCTTTGGACATTATATTCCCCATTAACACTAGTCCTTTCAGAACCTGTTTCTCAGACATTACTAGTTTTTAAAGAAAAACTCAGCAGAATGAAAAAAACTCTTTGCTTCTTCAGAAATCAGAAAATCCTCTCAGGGGAGAAGGAAATTCATCTTCAGCCTTGCACATTGAGTGTGTCTGTTATCACTGAGAGACAGAATAGGGCAGTCTTGTGGACTGAACAGGGGCTGCTGGCTAAAACCGTGACACTGAATCCAAATATTGGAAAAGAAGCTCAGGTTCATCCTGAGACATCTAAAAAAGGTGATATCTTCTCTCTAGTGTTGTCCTGACTTGCCCTTGGGGTGTGCTGTTTACCCTAAAGCTCTCTGTGATTTGGGAATTGATATTGCCAAATAAGAGAGGCAATACCAGGAGTTTCAAGAGGACCATTGTAGAACAGGCAGCAAAGGCATGAAACAATCAGTGCCTGTCTGCCACCAGGTGAAAACTGAATCATATTTAGAATCATCAGAAGTAGATATTGCATTCTACCACATCAAATTTTTTTTAAAAAAAGAGTTTAAAAAATGTGGATCTGAAGCTAGTTTAGAAAAAGAAAACCTTAATCCATTATGCAACTATAGAATGCCGTTCTTTATTACTGCATATTGCTTTTGTTACTACTAATTATTAGGAATAAGTCCATGTTGAAGGCCCCAGCGGACATGGGTAGTAATCACTTCTCTAAATTAGCTTCTCATGAAGGACTCAAGTCAGTGAGAGCTCAAGTAGTACTGCAAATCCATTTCCAAACATATTTTACATATACACTTGTTTTTTTCCCCTGAAGTACAGAGAGGATTGCAGTTCATTAATTGAAAAAAATCAAAAGGGGTCAGGAAAGAGGGACTGTGACAAAAGCAGAGCTGGTGCAACTCAGAGTAAAATTCCAGCATCCTATGAATTAGGTGCCTGACAGTCATGCTGGACCATGGTTTCTTATGCTGTCCATGACTACCTCAGCATCACTTTGTGCTTCACATCCCATTATTTTGCTTACATCAACATATTAGATTTTTGTTGTACAGTTAGATGGTAAAAGCTTTGAGGAAACTGTGGGTTTTTTTCCTTGAGAATAGAGTGTTTGGTACAGTGGACAGCAAATACAAGACCAGGGTCTCCAGGCCTAATGCATTCTTCAAATGCTTTGTTATATTAAAGTATCTTTGTTGGCTTCAGGGGTGTTACATCTACCTATGTCTTCTTTTCTTTATCTACACGATGAATAATTCAATGCCTGTCCATACCCAAACATTTGCAAGGCCAAATTTCACAATTCCAGGGCTGAAGCAACAGTAATAAGATTTGGAAAATGAATAAATTTCCTCATTTCTTTTGTTATTTGCCTTCTGCAGGGCTCATATTTTCCAAGTTCATTTCCATAATAAATCTGCAAAGCTGTTACAGATGAAACAAAACAGAAATTTCCCTGTGTTTTTGCATTACTTCCATAACAGAGGCTACTAAAGGAGTGTCGAGTATTGCAGAATTTATGATTCATATCATAAGTGTTGGCAATAGATCAGCTCTCTTCTTTCATCTGAAATGCAATACACCATTATTATTCCTATGTATTTATGTTGCCCTTTCCATATCTTACATTTAACTGAATGAGTCGTAATTGTCTTCTTTCAATTATGCTGAAATAAAAATTGCACTGATAGCACTGGTGGGTGCACTTGACAATGCTGCCCCCCACAGCTCCTCTGCCTTTTTCTGCAGATCGAGGAAACAACTGAGCTGCAGAAGTCCCAAATGTGCTCTTCCTTTAGCTAAATTAAGCCTCTTGTCTCCCTCTGAAATTCAAGGCTGCATAAGAGAAGCAAATAAATCAAGAGTGGTGCTATGGCATTTAGCCATCCGTCAGCACTATAAACTGCTCTTGCCTACCTGCTTAAAAAAGTTAACTCCTTATATCCCTATCATTCTCCAGTCCAAGTTGCCCTCCTTTGGATCCTCAGTAAGCCTCAAACTAAAGCATTACAGCTTGTAGCAAGTAGAGTTCAGCATGGTGTGAGGTTTAATTCCTTATGAGGACCACAGGCCACATCCCTGTAGGGCTGAGCTCCAGCAGTGTCACTCCAGATATCATGCTGCCTGCATTCTCAGCATCACTGGAATATCTGTCCTACAAGCTAGATGTCTGGTACATCTCTGAAGAAGAATGTCCATGTTGTCTGCTCTCTTGTTTGTGTTGATTTTCATTTTCTCATCAAAAGACAGAGATGAGACACAAAATCAGCTTAACAACAATTTTTAGAGCAATTAAGTGCCTTATAAGCACTTAATATAATTTGCTTCTCTCTCTGTTATACCCCTGATTTCATCCCAGGTTATTTAGTACTATGTAATAGACTACATATTTCATCAATGCCTGAAAATTCAGTGGTACAGGCTGTGTTACAAGGATGGCTATCTCCCAGAGAAAGTATTTCTTAGGTAATGAAGAGTAAATTTATTTTGAAGCACAATTTACTTCAAGGAGGGAGATACTCCAGACTATCCTTTTCAGTTACTGGCAGTCCTATAATCCAATGGCTGGTGGTCTGGAGGTTTCTCTCCATTACAGGAGCTGTAGTACCTGCATGTATTTTGGTGAGCATGGGCACACCAAAGAGCAGTGCTGAGTTTAAGAAGACTTCTGCTGCAAAGAAGTGTGTTCATAGAGAGACAGAGGACTGATGCAATGAAGGCCACCTTTGCATTCTGTTTGATCTCTGCAAATTCTCCAGATACACGGTAAAACTACGGAACAAATTGCTTGCAGCTGTATGTTTCAGAAGAAAGAAATTTACTAGTGATCCTTTATTTTCCTGAAGGAAATTGTTTGTTAGTCTACATATATGCACAAAGTAACATTTCATTCATCTTGTGCAGGTCTTTACAAATAAAAATCTCAGCTAATATCCACCATGTGAGTTCAGAAAACTTACAAAGGAGCTAGCAATTATCTTGATTCCATAGCAGAAATAATTTGCACAAACAACAATCTGAAAGAGAATTTCATATACAAAGAAAGATACCAAGTGTGTACTCGCCTGCCATAGAACTCTCTCTTTGTCTCTCCCCGCTTTTCCTTCTCCGTGTACTCCCTCCCCCTTTTTAAAGCTTGTTAATTCAGATCAATCCTTCAGTGGTAATATTGCCTTTGGGTTACATGCCAGCCTATGGAATTATATGTTTGAACACAGGGCCAAACTAGCAGCTATTCCCCTGCCACTAAAGGTGAAAAGGTTTCCAGTAAATCAGGTTACTTTTCCACAGGGTAAGCGGTGTTAAATACAGTCTCTCTGGGTACTTCATCAATATGATTAACCTATTGGCATTATAGTTATCAAATTACAGTATAAGAAGTCATAAAGTTAAAAATAAATCTGTTTTCCATTGAGAAAATCCATTTAGGTGGAGACTGTTATATTAAAAGCTTACAGAGTATACATAATAGTATCATAGTTCATGAGGAATCATTACCACAGTGGAGGTTTTCAAAATTAAACTTGCGGGAATGTCTTATAGATAAGTAAAAAGCTCTCAAGGGATTCAAATTACATACCATATAGGGCCATCATCTTATTAGAGTTTTACTACTAACCCTATTAGAAGTCTCCAAGCTGAGAAAGATTACAGCATGTGGACTGTAGAGATATTTTGTAGACACTTTGCAACTCACCACAAAATGTTCACCTTGGGATCTTGGTCCCTGTAGCTGAGTTAAATGGCTGCCCTAATTCCACCACCATGGCTGCAGCAGTCTCTTAATGTACCATAAATCCAGTCAAGTACTTTGACCTCTTTATTCATTGTCACTACAGCTCCTGAAATTGTCCATTCTAGCAAAGGGCCTGCAGGAGTTTGGCTCTTTTGACAAATGTGGTAGGAAAGTGAGTTGGCTTCCTGCAAAATGTGGCTGGGCTTTTACTGCAGAGAAAATAGAGGCAGTGAGGAGAAATTGGAACACTAATGCACATCAAATGGGATGGTCATTACTTCCTCCTACATGCAAATTACTCATATAGTTTAATCAAATACATTGCAATTCATTAAGTGGCTGATGTGTCTGTAGTGCATTCAGTGGTGCTTGTGGATTCCGTGTCTCATTAATGGGAAATGTTAGAATATAGAAGTCTTGCAAAAAAGTTACTCTGGGTGAACAAACCTGACGCTTGTATAAATATTTGTAAGCAAAAGATAGATGGTTATTGCAGCTCCCTTCAGATTCTACTCTGTAGGTCCTTTCAGTCTGCTTTAAAGTTATCTCATACCTTTTCAAGAAACATAGCTATTGGCTATGGAATGTACAAACTTCCAATAAAACAATCCTCAGTCAATGGAGGAGCCTCAAATCACCTAGGAAACCTGAGTACTCCTACTAAATTAAGCACTCTCTTAAAATATATATGAAAATTAGATGTCTAGCTGGACCTGATTTCATATAGCAAGTTATTTCATAAACATGTGTGAAATCTTGTATATCCAATTCTGAAAATTTTGTTGTTATTAATTAAGCCATATTTGGCAATAAATCTAAATGCAATGATAGACTGTTTGGGTCTCTTCAAAAATGTTGCACTGCATAAAGAAAATATCTAGAAGACGTAAAATTATTTTTCACTCTTACATTTAGTATATTCACACTATTTTTTTGAAATCAAGTTGTGGGCATATATATGAAAGTAGAACGTTAATTATTCTTAAATTATTGGAAGTTTCTGCTAGTAGGCTGAAACTAATACATATAGCACTTTTCACAGCTCCATTTAAATATGTTGTTGACTTAATGCTGCTAGATATTTTACAGAACTACGTAAAAAAAAAAAGTAAAATGTTTTATTCTTCAGTTCAATGTGCATAATGTTTATGGTATTGTTGGTCTCAAACTGTCCTCCCAGATACATGATACTCCCTTAGAAACCTGAAAATGTTTGATTATATTAATGTTTAATTATTTGCATCAAATTTTAAAATGTTTTAAAAGCTGTTGGATGAATCCTGATATTGTAAGTAGTTTTGAGTAATATTTTTTTTAGTATTTTATTTGTATATTTATAAAATAAATGCTTAGTTAACATATTATGTTTCATCCAGGGAATTAATGAATGCATTGGATTAATAAAATCAATCTGAAAAATGTAACTTACTCTTTTGAGTTAGTTAGCCCATATTATATTTCAAATGACTATGACAATAAATTTAATTACCATTACATCAATGATACATGAAAAAATGAAAGAGTAAGAATTAAATACTTAAAATGACAGTTTATTACGGTATCTATACATTTGCAGCAGAATATGAGGATTTATGGGGCAAGAGCTTTACAGCAACTAGCACACTAGAAACTAGTAGTCAAAAGGGAAACAATCTCAGTTCCCAACCATTGCTAAAGTTTTGATGTCTTAGGCTATATCTACATTAGCATGTATTAAAGCACAGTAGGAGCAGTTGATTCTAAGATTTTAACATCCAGACAATGGGCATGTTAGGTGCTTTTGTATCTTTGTCCTTTTTTCTCTGATCTTCCCCTTTTTTTGCAGCATTTTGGGGAACCTAGCAGAACCTAACTTAACAGAAGTCCAAAATTGGATATGAGAAAGGTTAATGGAAAATCAAAGTTAATAAATTTAGCAATGTGATTCAAAGTTCTTATTGTACCAGCAAGACTTCACCAAGAATGCTGTGTCCAGTTGTTATCACCCCTGTCTGAAAAAAATTAGCTCAGACTAGAAGATGTACCTGGAAGGATCATTATGTCACTGGGAGAATGGAGATTCCCACTTACGGAAAAGAGACAGAAGGGCCAACTATGTTTAGACAGGCAAAACAAAGCTGAGCAGGGAAATGATTGTCTCTATAAATAGATTAGAAAGATAAACACTAGCAGGAAAACAGTTCTTAAAGCTTAAGGAGAATGTTGACTGGGCATGTCCCACCTATCCCACATTTCCAACAGAAACTAGCAGATGGCAGACACCAGAGAAGTGAAGCTGGTGGATCAGACTTCTGTAGGTGTAATGGGTAGGAAGAGTCAAATCTTTTTTTGGTATCTGCCTTTGTGGTAGCATGATGACATGTAAGACTGGATGATGCCATTTCCTGAAAGGCAGGTGCTGCAGGAAGTCACCTCCAGTCCCGTAGGACTCTGGTACAAAGGTACCTCCTCAGCACTGTGTGATCCAGAAGGACAGCCTGTGAAAAGAAAACATCAGATTAAATCCATCTGCCTCCTAACACTGAGAAAAGGGCTGTGGCCCTTGTGTTGTCTCAGAACTGGAGTGCGGGGGCTGATTTCCCTGGTGTTTACACTGAACCCAGGATCCAACCCTTGTTTTGTGGCTTTTTTCCTACCAATTCCATGGATGTTGTTAGTCCTTCCTGAAGCATTGCACTCTGGAAGTGATCCCCTAATCTGCCTGTGTAGTACATTATTAATAAAAGGACATCATTTGTCATTTGGGTGGACTCAGTAGGAGCTGTGAGAAAAATATTGTGGTTAACCATTGCATATCAAACTTTAGGACATGAATAGCTTTCTGTTGTGCTATACACAATAGAGAGAAGAAATAATTATGGGCAAAGTAATTTCAAAAAGCTGAAGTGTGACTATATAGTACACAAGATTAACAAATATTACCTGAAATTGATTACCCTCTTAACCTACTTGGGGTAACAAGAGAATAATCCTCAATATCTTTATAAATTCCTGGCAAAAATGCCTTATTTTATGTTTTATAGCACTGATTATATATATATATGAGTTATATATATTATTAATATATATATTAGTTATGATTATATATATTAGTTATATATACGTTATGATGTCCAACAAAGACATCTGCTACCCAGTCTGTAGGTTTTTATCCCTGATTATGCTTTTGGGTGCATTTTATTTCATAGAATTTATTATGTTTTTTATTTTATGGAATAACTGAAACCAGATGGAAACAGTCATTAACACTGCAGTATCTCAACTGCAGAAAGTTAGGTCCTGCCTTTATTTATGTAGTCAGGTTGAGGAGATTAGCCTTGACACAGCAAGCAGAGCCCAGAGCCACAAGATGCATCTGATCTGTTCAGAATGATGTCTCAGCACACCAGAGCTTTGCCACTCATCCACACAACTGCCAAGGGGTGGTCCATCTGGGTCTGCATGGCGCTCTTCTTCCATAGAACATGTATCTTTGGATATTGCAAAATAGGTGGAAGTGCTCCAGGTCATCAGCAGCTGTCCAGTGCTCTCCTGGTAGCCTGGGCCAAAAGAAAGAAGGACCTCATCCTTTCTCAGCAGTGAGATCCAGCTGAAAAATCAGGAACAAGTATAATAACCAATTTTCCATTTCTATAGGGTGTTTTATATAGAACTAAAATTCCTGAATAATTGTGTGTTCAATCATACAATCTCATTTGTGTTACGGTAATTTTTGGAGTAAAGTTATTCTGAATAACTTTTTACATGAATGAACTTCTAGCATATGTTACATGGATGCTTGCATGCAAGTGACTGCTAAAAATGTTTGTGGAGCTGTGGAACTCCTTGTCACAAGATGCTTTGTAAACTGTGGATTATGAATGTTGCTTTGTGTGTAAGCATTGAAAAAGGAGATTCATTTAAAAAAGGAGGAGGAGAAGGAGAGGGAGTGTGTAGGGATAAGGATGGGTAGGGTTACAATTTATTTTCTGCACACTGAGGAAGTCTCAGTCAATAAGCTACCACTCTCCCACAAACAAGTTGTACAGGTTACAATGCATAGAGCAACATCAGTTTATGTGCAAAAACAACTTGTTCAGCTCTGCTTTATGCACTTGGGCTTTATGGGGGTCAACTGAATTTTGAGGGCAGTTAACAGTATCAGCAGGTTTATTTTTTCTTTTCAGATCTCTCTTAACTAGATGAAGAGTCAGCAGGTTGGTGTGCCTCCACTTCCTAAATCGGCAAGGCTGGAAAACCTTGAAGCTCAATGTCTTTAGAATGAAAATCTTAGATATACAAGAACCTTAACGATATATCCAGATTCTCCAGGACTTTTGAATCAGCTTGAACTAATCAAGTAGATGCATTGTTTCCTCAAAGCATTTTAATGCCATGTTTGCATATTATGTGGGTCTTTAGAGGGCTCTTGAAACAGGGGAAAATGTAGGATAAAGTAGCATAAAGAAACTAAAATTATGTTTTACTTAGGCTAAATTTCACAAGATAACTATCAGTCCCTTATGAACACCCAGGTGAAGTCAAACAGTGCTTTAGTAATATTTTCATCCTCACCTGCAAGGCCTACTGGTTTCACTTTATCCTTATCTTACCTTAGGTCAGAGCAGAGAATAGAGCCCAAAGAAAAAGATTTGCATCCAAAATCCATGCTGCCTCCAGAAAGTCATTTGTGGAAAGTAGATGGCAAACAAATCAAAATATCTCATCAGCAAAATTAGTATTTATGAAATTAGTGATGGAGCAGAACGGGCAGAGTGATTGCATTATAAACACTCAAAATGTAGGGGGAGGGAACAGAGATTTTGCTCATTTTCCCTCCCACTGCTAAAGCACTGTATTTAATTGACTTACAATTTTTTCCCTAATATATTTCTTTATGAAACCTGCCTTGAGCAACGGATACATGATTGTTCACCGAGGGTTGTGCCTCATTTGTTCCTGTAGATTGTGCCTAATTAACGCTAACTTGTCTGTACATAAAAAGTACAATAGGCTGTCCTTTCCAATTTAATTCCGACAGTTTAATCGAATCTGTATTCTTTCAAAAATAATTAGATCATTTACACTTCATTAACATGTAATGTAATGTTGAGGCATTCATCATAATGATTTCTTATTTTTCTTGTGCAATATTATCTCCTCTAATGAAACTGTTAACACCATGCATGTCTTAATTAGCTTTATCATATCACTGACAATTTCAGAGAGCTACATTTTTACAAATGAAATTAAATTAGTTAAATAGGTATATTTGAAGAAGAATATGCTCTATCAATGCAAAAATATTAGAAAGACTTACCTTTATACACACCATCTAGCACATTCCATGTTAATATTTTTTTCCATCTATGTCTCTGAGCAATGAGATGTCTCATGTGCATAGATCATTTTTTCTTTCCTTATCCTAGACACAGCAGTGATAGGCTTGTCTCAAATATATTAAGCCATCATAGGAAATACTTATATTAAGGGAACAGAGACTGGAGAACAACTTCCTACCTCATAATCAAATGCCTTTAATTTTGGGAGGAGCTCCTGTGCAAATCTTTGCCTCCCACATCCAAAAGTGTTGTTTATGCAATAAAGTTTGAAGGGATTTTCTTGTTCACTTTGTGAAGGATGTATTCTCTGTATCCATGTTTGTAAACCCTGGCTGAAAATGAGCGGTGCCAGGGTCTAATCCTGCATTTTGCTAAGAAGCCACTATTTCCATGGGCCTGGAAAACTCCATGCTAGCATATATCTTTCAACAAGTATTTTCAAACCATTCACATTCTGACAACATTGCAATCTTGGATTGCTTGTCAATGTTAACAGAAAACAAATTGCCATGAAACATCTCCTGGAAGGTACTGAGTACCCATAGACCCAAAAGCCAGTGACAGGGTTGTGCTCAGCATTCCGCAGGAAGGATTCTGCACCTCCTGGATTGAGTTTTAAACTAGCTGAAGGTCCTAAAACGTTTTAGAGACAGATAAGCGTCTTTCCCTCAATTCTCACAGTCTTGCCAACAAAAGGAATGTGCCATATTCCTGTCTACTGCAGCTGAATGAATATTGTGAAGCAAAACAAAATTTGCAGGCAATTGTTAGAATAAAATAAACAGATTTGTTGCTGTCAATATTCATGATCTCTTTGACTTTGTTCTACATGAACACTTGTACAGACAATTATTTATTCAAAGAATTTTTCCTGGGCGTGAAAAATCTGAGGAGTATGTGAGTAAAGACTGCAAACTTGGGAGGAAATCCATGTGACTAATGCCATATTTCATCCAAAAATAGCCAGTCGCTAGCAGTATCATATATATATATACATGCATACATTCATACATACATGAGCCCATCTGAGAGTAATCTATCAGCAAGCTGGAAGGCTAAATTAATCAAAAATCAAACTACTTGCTATAAATAGATTAACCAGCACTAACTACTTCTACTTGCTTTGCAAATCTGAGGCAGAGATAATTGTATTCATTTCTCTTTATTTATGTACTGTCAGAGGTTGTTGTAAAAAGTCATTTGGACCATTGATAATGATAGTATCTTTGAGTCCCAGAGGTCTCATCAGCCTTTTAAAAGAAAATCTACAGGTCACTTTTAATAAATTTTAATGCACCTTACTAAAATCCACAGACATAATACAGATCAAAAATCAAATTCTGACCCTTCCATGCTAACCTGCAATAGCTTTTAATTTTCCTAGTCCTATTTTTCATTTTAAGGAATTATAGTATGTACTGAACCTTTATATTGTAAATTGATTTTTTTGATCCTTTCTTACTAACTTTTTGACTGTTGATTTGCAGATTTCTTGATGCTTATTTTTTTTAAATAGTAGTGTAACTTAACCAAGGCCTGTTATGCGGCAACAGAATGTCAGGGAAGCAGTTTTTAGAGTACTTTTTCAACTTAAAGCATGCAAATAAAATTTAAAATAAAAAACCCTAGCCATTACAAAATGGCAAATTCTAAGTTTAGGGTTTCGTTTATGAGTTAGATTCTTTTTTCCTTTTCCTAAGATGTTTGAAAATGTGGGGTTTTAAGCAGATTGCAGAAACACTAAGTGGGATATTTTCTGGCATCTTCAAATAGAACCATAATGTTACCAGAAGTGCTCCAAGGTTTCCTGATTATTTTGAAAAAAGTTGTTGTCATATTCTCTGAATTATCACTTAAAAGTAGCTTGAATTGGTAACAACAAATATTATTTCTTACAAGAGTTTTGTGCGACCTTTGTAATGTCTGGTGTCATTTGATTCATTTTACTATATTGTTAGGGAAGGATGGATCAAAACCAGCAATTCTAAAAATCTACAGTGAACTAGCATGCACTATGGGATATAGAAAAAGGATGTTAATTTTGAAGTTGAGAAAAATTCCAGCTTGTCCCAATTCATCACAGACAGGAAACTTCAAATGTCCTGGTGATGGGGTCACAGCCTCTTTCAGTACTGTGGAATCAACTTCTTTGCATCTTTCTACATTCTCCAAAGATATGATATCTTTACAAAATTTTTCAAGAAGGGTCTCCAAAACTTTCAGATTTGGTCATTTTCTGACTCAAGTGTAAGACAAAAGAAGTCCCTCTCTAAGCCATTCCTAAGAATGGATTGATTTGTAGACAAATCTGTTTAAATTAAAATCTCATCCATTTGCTATATGCATTAGGGAACAAAACATGTATATTTGTAAAATGGTTTTATGTTGGTTAATCACAGGGGGTGCCTATAGACATGCAAACAATTGACTCAGGTAGATAAAATATATATATGGCTCTTTCAGCACTTTTAAGATACTGAGCAAAACCTTTGGTTCTTTGTTTTTCTTTTTCTTGTAGATCTTTATTTACAGGTATATGAGTATTTGCTAACTTATAATGGCTTTGACTTCATACATTTGTTTGCATGTATTTTGCTGGCATACTTTGCATTAAAATACTATGTGCATGACAGGCAATAGTTTTAAACCTGTAGTTATGTGCTGGCAGATTTATAGAGGCAGCACTGATGTAGCTGCTCACACATTTAAACAGCCTTTCTGCTTGCTGTTATGCTACTTGACAGGCAGAGCCTAGGAAACTTCCATTTTCCCAAAACACCTTGGACTGCGGAAGAAATTTCTAATATTTATTTTGTATTTTATTCTGATAATGTGCACTAGAGCCATAGTTCACTGCTCACAATTCCCATTTAAAACACTTCACATTTTAGCAAATCATCCAATTCAATGTGCATTAGTTTGTGGAAGTACAGCTCAGATGCATAGTACTTTTTTCTATTTCTAGTTCTTCCACTATCCCTTGAAAATAAGTAAGTACTATGAACCCCTCAAATTAAAGCAGTGAAAACTGAAACAGATATTAAAAGTCATTTTTAGAAAGTGTGGCAAACTGTAAAAAAATGCTCCCTGAACAGGCTCAGTCCAGAATGCCATATTTTTCAACAGGAAATGGTAAATTTAGGTAAAGTCGGGAAATTTAGGCCAACTCCATGCATATATTCGCAGATGTGCAAAATGTGGAGCATCTACAACTGAACTGACCTCAAAAAAATTACAGTTTTTCCTGATGCTTTCTAAGCTTTACCCTTACAACTGACTTGACATTAGAACTTGCCATTTGGTGTTCTTGGGTTTGTACCAACATGTATTCTTTCTCTGCATAAATAATATAATGTTTAAGAAAGCTGAAATGATGGCAAAAAATTGCTAAGTAAAAATAAAACATGCAACTTAATGACATATTATATGAATATAGCCTTGATGATAAGAGGCCCAAATTAAATGAACTGCCAGATTATTCCATTAATAAATGAACACTGGATTTTACCAGCAATGTAGGAGCAGATTTCTTCAAAATATTAAGTCCAAATTATTATTCTAACTATTTTCATCCATCTGCTGCAGCTGGGGGAAAACAGAGCCTAGATCTCCTCATTCTGAGGGGAAATCTTAATGTTGATTTCTTCAGATGCATTTCTCACATAACATGTCTAAACACTGGAAATCAGATACAGCACCTTCTTTTTTTAAAGCATAGAAAGAATCACCAGTGAAAGACAAATAGCTGAAATCATTCTAGGTGCACTTTTCAATAAATATGTTAATTTATCCCATGAACAGATTTGGGTATGTAGTGTTATTTTTAGTGCTGTATTTGTGTAGTTACGGCTTGATCCTCCCTTATCAAGGGGGTTATAAATGATTAGGACATTTGTAAAATAAAACTCTTATTAATATGTCTAAGTATGGATTTAGAGCTCTATATTAAATAATCAAGCTTGGCCTTCATCATATTATGTCAGTTTACAGGTATTTGACATATTTGTGTTTGGATTAAAATTTCTTTTTTAGATTCATTATTCTCTTCCAATAATTATCTTTCAGATTCTCCATTATTTGGGTATGTGCCATGTCAGGTATTCTTGCATAACGATTTCTATGAGCCAGCTAAATTAAGTTCAGTTGTTTATACAGTATCTATTTGATTTATGTCTATATTTGTTTGTAATTGTCTTTATGGTTGTTAGTGTTAATTAGAGAATCAATAGAAAAGATTTTTTTAATGAAATTAATATATAGAAAAACACTCTGTTGTAATACACATTTTCATTTCCATAAGCGGGTATCAATATCTTGTATTGCTTCCTTCCCACAGTCTTACTGCATGCATCTGCTGGAATATATTTCAGAGGTACACAAAGGAGCCTTTTGTTTCTCTGCTAGAGTGTGTCCTGAAGATGTTCAACTGGACATCTTTAGGTTTTCCTACATAATTATTTGTTCTGGAACTATAAGTCTGGAGAAAAGAACCTGTCATTCTACTCTTACATTTTTTTCTAGATCTTGGTGCTTCTCTTTTTTCCCCTCTCTTACTCATTTCTTCTTCCATTTTCTGGCACCATGAAGCTTCTCCTAAGGTCACATGATAACAGCAATGCCTCTGTTCTGCATCTCCCTAATATGTAGGCATCTGGGCACAAATTTGCTGAAGTACTGTGAGACCTTCTGAGTTACATGGTAAATGCTGTTCCTTCACTGATGCATTGAGAGCTCAGCACATTAGTAAACATTTTTCTGAATGATGCCCTTAAAGCTCTGCAACAAAGTGCATCTCTGTTTCCCTGTACTTGACACTGCATCATCCCTCCAGAAGGCAGAATTGTCCTATTTGAGTCAACATCTTTCAGGGAAAAATCATAGAATTACAAAACAATTTGAATTAAGAGGGAACTCTAGAATATCTATACTCCAATCTTCTGCCCAAAATAGATGTAAATTTAAAGTAAAATCATGTTGCTTACAGCCTTGTCCAGTTAAATTTTGAAAAAAAATCAGTGAGGGGAAGAATCTGAAATATATTTGTGACTAGCTTGATACAAATATAGTAGAGCAGCATATTAGAAATCTGTCTTCTCTTCCCCTCCCAGCCCCACATCCCCCAAAAAAGAGAACTTAAGATAAAAATTATTTGTTTGCAGGTGTTCTTGGCTTTGCTGCAGTTCTTTTTTTGGGGAGGGTAGTGTTGCTTGGTTTGTGTACCATCTAAAATTACTCCTGCTTTCTACTAGGTGTGTCACGACAGCCATTCTTAGACATTTGCTAAGTGCAAAGAAGTCTGGATTTTGTTTTGACTTTTGTGTCTTTTTTAGTGGTCTGTTCAGATTTCTCCACCACATTGTTTAAACTGATGTTGATCTATTTATGCAATCATACTGTTAAGGAGCCTGCTCACCACCGTGGTGGCAGGACCTGTACTAACAAAAGGAACAAGGATCTGAATTGCTTCTGAGCTTAGTCTTTTGGCCACTTTCAATCACACAGACTTCTTCTCCCAGCCTTGTAAATCCGCCACTTGACTCTCCTTTACCTCACTGCCTCTGAGGTGCTTCCCCACCGGGATCCAGGTCTAGCAGAATCAACCTCTCTGTTCACACCGTCCTTCACAACAAACGCAGACAATCCTGCTTTTGCAGCTTCTCAACTCCTCCTTGGTTAAAACAATTCAGCGTTGAACAGCTGGGGTCCCTCTCCTACCCTGTTCTGGAGCATTGGTGCAGTCAAAGCAGCTTTGACTGGGTAGCAAAGCCATGAGTCTTGAGGGAAAGTGCTGCGAGGAGAAACTCTGATTTTACCCCTCCTTTAATATTTGCCCATTGTCTGGTGTTTTCCAGCTAAAAAAAATCTGAACTCCCAGATCTGTTTCAGCAATCAAAGCCCAGAGGTGTTCAGTGCAGCAATCTGTCTGCAAAGCATGATTTGTTCCAATATACTTTTGTTATGTATAGATACTTCCAGTTTCTGCCTTCCCAGGCACACGCTGAAGTATTCAATCAAGTGATTTGCTACTGTATTTTCTTTTTAGGTGTGATTATCATGTGTTACAGGAAATTTATTACATGAAAATATAAAGGCAGGTAAGCTTTTATGTGATCCTAAGTGGTCCCTGAGTTATAGATGAACCAGTTTGAATCCAAGTTGATGGCTGAAGCTCGTGCTCTCTTAGTTTTTGTGGCAGGAGTGCTTTAAGCTAGCAGCAATAAAGCACAGAGATGTCAACACGTCCTGCAGCAGCAGGCCTGGGGGCAGGCACAGCCTGTGGGCAGCAAGATGGCACAGCCTGACACAGTAGAGAGGTTGGTGTAGAGCCACACAACGGGGCCATCCACTTTTCTCAGTAAAGACAAAGAATAGCAGCATGAAATTCAGTAAAATCCTTTTCTTTATTTAGGTCAGGCTGCCAGAGATGTTGTCTTCGTACTGTATTCTCTGTTATGTGCAGGATAAAATTCCAAAATCTTTACAAACAAACACTGATGCTTTAAAATGCCCTCTTTTCAAAAAAAAAAGCCCACTTTGTAAATATCCCAGAGCAGGACAAGGGCTGAATGAATCAGTTTGCTGAACCAAATTTTAATCCTCTCTGGAATGTCACTAGGCTTTCCCAGCCGATGTTTACTCTAAACATTTGCACCAGGTTGTCACCTGTTATGCCAGTGTAATTCTAAAGTAAACTACAGTGATGTTACTAGAGTTTTGTCTGAGTGGAAGCAGCATCCTGACATTTGATGGCAAGATATGAAGGGAACATGAACCGTAACCCTTTGCCTGTAGTAATTGTTAAAATCGAGACAGGATTGCTAAACCAATTAAAGAAGAAGCCTGAAAATACTTTTTACAGTGTTTCTACAAGAGTCAGCTGCCCAGGTTTTACACTGCCAGTGGAAGGAGTCTGACAAGAGGGAGCTTGCTTTGCCATCCATGAGGAGGGAGCCAGCAGCAGTATGATGGAAGCAGTTACCTGGAACTAAAGGGGGATTCACTGAAATAAATATGCCAGGGGGCTTGGAAGGCTGAATTGGCTGCCATCTGAAGAGATGGCTTCACGGCCTGTTTACACACATTGTTGAATCCAGAGCATTGATTCTATGTTTGATGTGAAAAGAAATTAAAGCCCTGGTCTCATTAGATAACCGGTTATGGTTAAAGATCACAGGGAGACTCTCTCTTCCTTTGTATGTCACTGAATGGGTCTCAGCAGGCAGCTCCTTGTGCACAATTGATTTCAAGCAGAGTTTTGTCTGAAAGATGCTTCTAGATTATGGCAAGAAAGCATTCTATAATCCTTCTGCCAATGTAGTTATGTTTAACAGACATTCAACTCTTATCACTGATTGATAACACTTAACTCAAAACATATTTAAGCTTTAGGAATGTCAATATTTTTCCGCCAAGTGAAGGTGACCCTTGCTCTTCTTGTTTGCTAAGTGTGCGCGGTGGTTTGCTGGTAAATTTGTAAGGGTGGTTATGTGGGCAGGCTGTTATGGATTTGCTATCTTAGCCTGAAGTGTTTGCTGCTGATTATGTGATTAAATCAATAATAATTTCTGTTTGGATCCTGTGCTTCTGGATTCATCTTCTTTTCCATGTTGTGGAGCAGAACAATGGGCTCTTGCACTTGAGCCTGGAGTGCTTTGTTGTTAAAGAAATGCCAAAGGTACGGCAGGTGGCTTCCAAATCTCTTTAGAAAGCAAAATATTATAACAGCTCTACAGGTAAATAAACCAGTGAGGCCTTTGTGGCAAAGGAGGTGAACGTGACAGGTGCAGAATAGGGGGCTCCTTTTAATCAATGCTACTGTTTATTCTGGCTTACCTGAAGTAGTGCATATCCTGCCAAACTGCCTTCATTCCATATTAAACAGATATTCTTTTATTCTGATACAGAGTGAATTTACATTTAAACAGGCACAGCACTCACATTCACAGCATATGGTCATTCTAGCCACCCCGGCAGTTTTACATTACAACACAGGAGGTCTGTGTGATGCACTTCACAGGACAAAGAGGATTTCCTCTCTCTTTCTTTTTCTGCCTCTCTCTCTTTTTCCTTCCCCCTTGCCCTCCTCCCTTGCCCCTTATACACACAGACACACAGAAACCACCACCAAGCAAAGTATATTAGGAATTCCACAGCATTCTGCATGTAGTGTGAGCAATAGATCTACATCAGGGAAAAGTAGCCTGTTTTCCTTAAGTTGCTCTAAGCTCAGAGTATGGGGGTTTTCACGTTTTCTCTTTTTTTCTGTAGCTTTTCTCCAGCAAAGGAAGCCATCACACTTATTTATAATAACTCATGTATAATATGAACCATATTGGATGACTCTTCAACACTTGGAGGGGGATCCTCCTTTAATCCTTCTTTCCAAACTCCTTAGTGGCTAAAGGGGCTTTACCTTGCAAGCAACTTTTGTGCTGCTCAAGCTCCCAGCAGGAAAATCTGGGACAATTCAATGTCCCAGTGGAAATCACTAGGACACCAACAGATCTTTTAAAATCAGAACATCTGGTCAGTCACCTTATCCCATTTGGGTAAACAGAACTTTCTTAATCCGGCTGTGTCAGAAAACTGATTGAAACTGAAGGTAGTTTAATGGTTATAGGATAGCACTTGGCTAATGTTTTAACACTGGGAGCATAGCATACTGTGATGGACAACAACTGTGCTAATCAGTTCTTTTAAACAACAAATTGCTTGTAGCAATGTTAAATATCACTTTTTAAAAATGGCACAGCAACCTCAGGGAACATGCTCTTCTCTGCTTATAAAAGAGGAGTTTCCTAAGGTGATCATTCATCTATTAACAGCAAAAGGCGCTGCTCATTCAATACATTTAATTAACACTGGAACTGAGGCTGGACAAATTCATTTTCACTCATCTCAAAACTGTTTCAGAATTCCAACCAAGCTCTCATGTTCAGGCCACATGGGTGGAACTTTCATAGCACAGGTAAAAGGAGCAAGGAATGAAGCAGAGGTGAAAAAACTAAGGGTAGAAAAATATTTATTTTGATTAAGGTTAGAGAAAATGAAATATCCCAGGCTTTTGAGAAGTAGAAAATTTGTCTTTAGACACATCAGATACTATGATGAAATTCACTACAGTAATATGTAAATATAAAAGTACTGCAGACTAAAGGTTTAAGTATGTGTGTAAAAAAAAAATCAGCACTGTAAGTGGAAGACTGAAAGACACCAAAAGGAGATTATATATTGATATGCAAGTTTTATAGATCCCAACAGCATAGCTTTCTTGTCTCTATTTCTGAGTGTATTAAAAACCCCTGATTCCATATGCAGGGTGCTTTTCCAAAACAGTTTTAGGCAGGCAGCTCTGTACAAACCTCCACACTAAGGCTGATCTGCAATACAGAGAACTGTCCCTGTTTGTCTGTTGCACTTGGGCATCTGAGCAGGATGTGTCCCACAGCAGCCATCTCTGTGTGACCTTTGTTAATGAAGAGGTACTTCAAGTGTACCTGGTGTGCAGGGTGAGGTCTGCAGCTGGGGAGGAGGGGGATGGAGGCCCCCACAACCAACTCACTTTGTGAGCTTCTATCAAATTATTTGCTACTCACACTGAAAACGAAAGGTGGGTTACTGCAGGAAGAAACATTATTCACAATTTTAAAAGATACTTTGTTGTGAAAATAGTAAAATCATCTAAGCCTGGGGCAGACAGAGGGAAATTCATGGTTCCACACTCTCAGATCAATGTTTACAGCGGGGGGAGATAAAGTAAGAAACAAAATAAAACAAAGAAAGGTATGCTTGTCTTGGCTGTCCTCATTGTAAATCAGGACCAACTCCACTCAAGTCAATGGATTTACACCAGTGTATGATCAAAATTGATCCTACTGAAGTCACAGTTACACAAATATTTTCAGAGAACCTTATTCACAAATTTTAGGGACACTGACACTAATTGCTGGCCTTGAAGAGGAATGATCGTGACTCGGTAGTTTCCTACCGCTCCAGGTGTGATGTTTTTCAGTGGCTTTGTTGTTCAAAAAAGATAACAGTGAGAAGGTTTTGGTGAAGGCTTCAAGGGAAAATTCACAGACAAAATGGGAAGAATCTGGCCCTAGCGATGAAACCAGCTGTATTATACTAATATATTATACTAATTCATTGCTAGTACTGTGCCCTTGAGGAAATGTGGAATATGAAAAACAAGCTACCAAAAAGGAACTGAGAGGGGAAAAGTAGCAGATGTACAGTAAATAAACAGGATCCTTAAGTGAACAGACAGTCAGCGTAAAAGGGATACTGTCCTTTTTCTGGTGCTCTGCTAGTGGTTGACATCTGCCTATCTGAAACCCTCAAATCCCCAGAGAAGAAAATGGTTGGAAGACCTCAGACACACAGAATCCTCTTGGTGTCCTCATTTGTTGGCCAATAAATCTCATCATACTAATTATTTTAATTCTTCATTGTAAGTGCAAGACGTGCCGCACAGAGGGTGCTGCAACAGAGAAGGTTGTATTTGATCCATCTTTGTGTGTCCCATGCTGTATTTTCCACTCATATTAATTAGTTCTTTGGCAGCAATCAGCAGAGAAGAGTGACAGGAACTAAGAGAATTCAAATCCTCCTAAATCCACTGATATTTTTGATCCTTAAACACACATCTTATAGCTTCTGAGGGGACGCCCACAACTTCCCATTGTGAATCACCATGAGGAAACAGTGTAGTCTGAAGCTGTGTGGTTTTGAACAGTCCTCTAGGTATGCATTTTCTGGGTGAGAGGGAAAAGGGGTGTTTAAGGCTAATTTTTTGCGTTTGTTGAGGAAAATTCCTCTGTTAAATTTATTTTGAAGTAAGATATATAAACTAGAGGGCTACCTTCCTTTCTTTCCCTCAGTCTATTCTGATGTTAGTTTGCCATCTCTTGCCTCTGCCAGTCTAGCTCAAACATAGATAGGAAGACCCAGGCAGCCCTAAAGGGATGGTGCTTCATAATCTGTTTTACCTAATCTGGATTCACTGGCCCAGGTATGAGTATTTCCTCTTATCTGTCTACATTTGACATCAAACTCTTGGAAGTGCTGCTAGACTGATGTCCAGAAATGTCCTTTCACTAATATCATGAGTCAGAGAAAAGAGTTCTGGACTTTGCTTATTGATGGCCAAATTATTTAATACGTGGGAATGACTTTAATATGGGAATTACTCTTGCAGCTGCGTGCAGATTCCAGGGATTTTATTTTTGTAGTTGTCATCTCCATCCGCTCTCATTGTTTTGGGGCTTTTTTATGACAAAATCACTCATCGTCCCTAAATGAACCTTGTATCCCTGAAGAATGCATCACCTACACCTTTGCTCGTCTTGGAGGCTTTGTGTCAGGCAGCACCGAATTCTATGCTATCTCTGGGTGGGTCAAAGCAGGCTTCCCACAGGGGACTCACCCTCTCAGGGAAGTAGAAAGAAGTTTAAATTTGGCTGTCCAGCAGCCCCATGTTTTTGTAGTAGGAGAATTTGCATAGCCACTTGGGATGCAGAGGTGCAGAGCCTGTACTCTGGAATTCTCTGAGCATTACCTTCTCTGACTGATTCTGAGGGCAAAAGTGTCAACAAAGAGTTCTGCTTCATCCTTCACCACATTTAGGCAGGGTAGTAATGTATATCACTGCACAGATATATGTGCAGATGTTTGCACACCCTTGTGTGTCTGCTTTTCACATTTCACACAAGCTTAAGAAGATTTTGCCTTGCATTTTTATCTGTTCAGATACAGGCTCACCATTCTAAATAATTCCACCCCACACCCCCCTTTTGCTTTTTGTTGATGTTATACTCATTTTACTCTGAGCAAGCTAGTTTGTTCCTGTCCTCTGAGGAAGTTCAAGGTATAATGAGCAAAGCATCCGGATTAATTAAGCAACCTGGTGCAATTTCCCCTCCCCCACCCCCACTCCTCTTCCCATGGACTGGATTGGATCTAATCCAAACCAAAGCAGCCCTCAAAGTCAGTCTTCAGCCAACAGTCAGTCCATTCTGCTGACATCCAAAGAATGGTTTTACTATATAAATGATAAGAAATACCCTTGCTAAGACAAGAAGCCCTTTAAAGACATTACTGTCACCTTCTCAAATGTTTGCAGTGACTCCAGGCTCTTTCCAAATACTGAACAACATTTGCAAACTTTTCTGTTGTCAAGCATCCCAGTGAAATGTGATGCTTCAGAGCATATGAACTGGATGCCCACAGCAACTGACTCTTCTGAATGCCTCGGCACCACACACACAGCAGCCTAGACAAACTCTTTCCTTTTTATTTATAGTAACCTAAACTTGGGCTTGGGCAGCACCAGGTATGTCAAATTACCTTGCTCATGAATCTTCAGGAAATTATTGCTTTCTCTACATAGTGCCATGTCCTTTAAAATGTGCAAGGGGGAGGGCATTGTGTTCCCAATTGGGGAGCTGCTGTTTTAAAGCATGTAACTGATACTGATTTATGCTCTAGACAGAATTTATAGCAAGATGGAAAAGGTTATGCTTTCATTGAAAATTTACTTCCATCATTTTCTTTAACCATCTATCTTTATGCAATCTCAGCAACTATCTCAGTCAACCAAGTGAGTCATTGGGCTCTAAATGAGGGGACTGCTGTGGGTTCTTTGTGTGTTTCCCTTTTGGAAGATTGCTGCTATTTACTGCAGAGACCTCATTTAAAATAGGGATCACAAATATATTTCTATGCCATGCATGTTTTGTGCATAATTTAGATTACTGTATTAGTGTATCTTTCTTGCAGGTTTCCTGCTTCTTACACAAACCACTTTATATTGTCTTCTATAGGCAGTAGATGTGATACACAGCTGACTCAAACAGATAAAGTATTAATGCCTTGGTCACCTGAGGTTACTAACTTTACTGATGTGACAGGATAGTTCTGGGTTGAGTGAGTACGTCCTGGACACAGAAGGCCAGGTAATGCATAATGTTCTTGTTTTGCATAGTGGAACCATATCATTTTATGTCATGGGGAGGCAGAAAAGCCCTAAAGTTAAGTTTGAACAGAGGGAAAGCATAAGATTTATTTATTGCTATTTTCTAAAAGAAGAGTCTGCAGAATTAAGGGACCTGGGGATCCATTCTCCAGCTAAAATCATTAGAATCTTCAATAAGCATCTGCTATTTGGTACTCTATCTGTGCCTCCTACACAGCAGTGACTCTCTGGTCAGATGAGTTTGGCACATACTTTTGAGGCTGTTGATTGGTAGGAGAACTGTATCATCCTGTATCCTCCCTCTTTATCTCATGTGACAGCTTGAGGGAGGGAGGGAGGGAGAGAGGGAGGATGCTGAAAGTCTCCAGCAATGGGGACTGCCTGAGGGTGAAATGGCAAAATGACCCATTCTCATCAGTGTCTGCAAAAACAACGGAGCTGAATGCTGGACTTAGCTCCTCAGACTCCTCTGTGTGCTGTGACAAACTGTTTTGAGTGGAGTGGGCAGGAAACAAACGTCTTTTAGCAAAATGCCATTGCCTGGAAATTCTAATGGGAGGGGAGTATTTTACAGCCATAACTACAACACTAAGGTTGATGAAGTGTAAAATTTCAGTGGCTCACAGCGTGCTGACTTCTTCTGAATAAATATTTTTAAAATACACCTTTCTCCATACAAAAACCTTTGACAGGTGTTGAGTTTTATACAGGACTCAGTAGCAGAAAGCTCAGCAGCTGCACCTTACCAGATGGGGACCTGCACATGACTGTAGCTAAAGAGTGTGTCTGGCAGAACTGAGTGTTTTAGAGATGCAATCTTCTCTTGATTTCCACATTGATATTCCGTGGACAGTGGAGAAAGCTGCATTTTACAAAAGAGATGTACAAGGCAGATTGCAACACAAGAGATATTTGTGGTGCCTGTTGTTCCTCTGCAGTTTAATGGGAGCTCAGAGCACTGCAGGAATTGCTGGACTACATGGTCAGTAATTACACATTCCAGAGTTCAGGATATTCTCCTTGAAATCTTTTACCACTAGTACTTTAAAATATATTGCAGAACAAGGAATTACTAGATGCCAGATGTAGAAGTTCTTCTAAGTTTAGAGATAGGAATAACTTTTTCTTAATCACCATCCAGTGTAGACCAG
This sequence comes from Rhabdornis inornatus, assembly GCA_013397075.1. Lineage (NCBI taxonomy): Eukaryota > Metazoa > Chordata > Aves > Passeriformes > Rhabdornithidae > Rhabdornis > Rhabdornis inornatus. The sequence goes on from VWZS01000184.1 coordinate 854,092, forward strand.
CTTGAGTGAGCATCTGTTTCCCTCATGGTTCTCTTCTTTAACTCTCACATCTGCACAGGATGTCCAACAGTGACACCCTGCAATGGAGAAGCACCCTGGAGATGCAAAGATGAGCTCAGAGTGATGCTTAAAGAGGACTGGATTTGAAGGCCTCTTTGTGATTCTGACCAAGGTGGAACTGAGCTCAGCATCTTGAGGTTAAAGGTTGGAGCCTAAAATCTGTTATTTTTCTTTTGCCACTGAATTCTTGTACCAGGCAGGATGAGCTTCCTTCACAAGCCACAGCACAGATGTCTCACTCTTCTCTCCTTCCATTTTGTAGAATGGTCCCTGATTTTAAAGGTTTTACATCATGCAATTAAATGAAGGAAGTTCCCTTGTACTCTCAGTTCTGACATTACATTTAAATGATTGGTACATGCAAGATCACAAAGTCAGGGTTTCCATGTGAGGCTCCATTACTTCTTCCCTAGTTAAAATGCACCAAGCAGCACCTGAACACCTCACCAACCACAATCTTTTCTCCACTGACACTTGTTATTTGCAGCTTTGTGTACTTTTATAGTATAAGACCTTTTTCAACAGTTCTGTACTGTAGTCTCCTTCTCTTAGACTTCAATAAATGCCAGATAATACTGGCTGAAATCCTAAAGTATTTTATTTATCAGAACTTTTCTGAGTATCAAAACAGCCTCTGCAAAAATATTTGCAAATAAATGATGAAACAAATGGAAAGAAGGAAAATTATTTTGTGAAAATTCAGTCTTTGTTTTATGCTTCAATTTATTCTGTTCAAAATCAATACAGCCAGCTCTGCAATAGCTAACTAACAGCCTAGAATTAGTGCAATCAAATGGTTAAAAGTTAATTGAAACCAATGTGTGTTGAGATCATAGTGTGTTTTGTTTAGGGCTTTTTTTTTCCCCAAGCAAAGTGCTATGTGTTATTCAGTCACAGAGCATAAAACAGGTCAAAGTCAGCAAGTCTCACGGAGAACAGGATTAATGTACTCTGGTGCTAGTGGGCTAACACACTACAGCAGCACACCGGTGGCTAAATATTTAAATTATATGTATGTCAGTGTGCAGAACAACTTGAATGCAACCTGCTCTCTCCTTCCTATAGTCCGGCTGTGAATCCTGAATAACATTCAAGTTCAGAGCAGCCACCCCCTCTGACTATCACAGAGCTAACTGGCCTATTGTGGTGCTGCTGCCATTTTTCCCCTTCATTTTTTCTCCCAGCATACTGGGGGTATTTTCAATTAAGAAGAATTCAATTTTGAATCACAGTTTTGCAAAGGGTTCAATGCTAATGAGTAAACATAGGAGGACTCGGTAATAATAATTCATAAGCAGCAGGAAGAAAAGTGTGTGCTTTGTTGTTGGACTGGTTGGAGCCAGTTCATTTTATAGAATTTCATGCTAGCTACACTCCATAAATTTTTCACAAGGATCATAAAATACCTTTGTATTTTATTTTTTTTCCCTTTTGTTGCTCTCCAGAGTTTATTCATTACACATGAAGCATATCTGTGCTGTGAAATCCGTTACTAAATACCTCAGGACCTGTCATGCCACTGTAATTTAAATTGAATGTAACAATAATCCAGCCTGATTGCCCAGCTCACTAGTTAATGTGAGGATATTTGACTCTGTTAATCACCACAATAGCCAGGTCACATTTCCACCATTGCATAAGTAAACAGATTAACCGGCATGCAGTGCAGCCCTAACAAATGTCTCGCTGGTGACATTTGCAGCACAGCAAGCTGCAGCCTCACCTCCAGAACAAGAAATTGGCTCTGGCACTGCAAACCACAATTTTAATCATATACAAGAAAGCCCAAAACTTTTAAAAAGGGGCTTAGGTAAAATACACGTGCATTAGGGAATTAGCCATTCTGAGCATGGCACCCGAGGCAGGCGGGTTATTCAGCACATGCATATTCACACACAGAGCTCACTCTCACACTAAAGCCTTACTGCCCATCTCAGAAATAGCTCAGGCTACAAAGAGATTTAGGTGGATTGATTTTACATTATGTGAGGTCTGCCTCTCACTGTGCAACATGTTATGATAATCAGATTTTCTGTGTTCTGCTCTTTACCTTGATCATACACTCAGCATAACTGTGAGCAACTTCTAAATTCCCGTGTTAGCCACCTCTCAGGCCACAACTCTTGCATTTCCATGTTGGAATGGGTAAAAAGATAACTGTAAGTGCTGTAGCGAGGTTTGGTTTTGTTTTTTCTTCTTTGTTTATTGTATGTTATAGAAAAGAGAGAGAGGAAGAAAGAAAAAGAAAGAAAGCACAACAGTGATGGTAAGAGCTGATAAGATTCAATCAGGTGAGATCACAGGCTTGCTATTGTACCACTATTTTTCAAAATTGCCCTTCTCCCACTCCCCTCTTAATCCACTTTATGTACCCAGCAGCTGGGATAAGAGCCCAAGTGGATAATATCATTTTGTTTTGTCCCAGCAATATGATGCTATCAGGGCGTTGGCTGTTCTTTTAATTAAGGGAGAGCACGCTAACGTGTTGGGCAAATATACGTTATAAATCTATTTCTGTATTATCTGGAGAGCCGTACTGTAAGAGCTAAGATCTTGAAGCTAAATCTAGGCCTTTGTGATCTGTTTTGCACCCTGGTGTCTTGCCTGCCGTGGAAATGCTCTCTTTTAACAATGAAAGGGTTATATATCCACTGTGGGTTCTGTTTTGTGCATTTTGTAGGAGGTCTGAAGTCATCAGGGTCTCATCACGTTAAAGCTGCTACCACTCAGCCTTAGTGTCTGATATGTATTTTTGACACAGAGTAATCCAAGTAAGGTTACAGCCCAGCAACAGCAGCTCCCGTTGTATTTTTGCCTCCTGCTGTCTACTTTTTCCCTTCCTGTTGTTTATTTTGAGGGACAGAAAAACAGGAAGGAAAAAAAAAAAAGACATTGCTGTTCAGCCAGTAGTAAAACTTCTTTTATGGGCTGGCCTTGTAGCCTAACACTACTGACACCAAGGATTTGAGAGAGGATCCTGGAGAGGCAATGCACACAGCTCTCCCTCGACTGCTCTGGCTCATGACCTGAGGGAAGTGCCGAAGGAGCTCTCTTCATCTCTTTGCTGCCAGAAAAATGATTGGCTCAACACAGGTTCAAGGATGAGAGACACCAAGCCAGGGACAGGGAGGGACTTCACTTACTGAAGGGGGCTAGGAGGACAAAACAATTTCTCTTGTGAAGAAAGAGGGGCAAAAAAACCTGAGAGCAAACATTATAATAGGACAAGAGAATATATCATCCACACGCAGGCAGGTACCAGAACACAAAGTTATGACATATTTTTTCCCCAAGAAAATGTTTACCGTTCACACCACATCTAATGTGCTGCCACTATTGAATGAGGCTGAAAACAAAGCTGACTTAGTGGTTTCACATGCTTTTATATAACCCTATAATTTTTTTAAAGCTCTTTGTTTCATAAAATGAAATTATGTAGGCAATTAGTCTATACTGTGCACTAACCCCTGTTATGCCTTGGCTACGAAAGGAAATTTAAAAGAATGGAGTTATTTCATTTAAAAACAGGTTATTTTGTATGCCCTGCAAGTTTTTCATTAAAAAGTCTTACATTTATATACAAATGAATTTTTTCATTGGCCTTCCTCATTAATGCTTTGAAAGCCATTAAAAGATGGCATTTACTTGGGCATATATATCCAGAACCAAAAACTCCATCTGTCACTTGGGAAAATAGGTAAAGTAGAAGAGGATGGTGACTTGAACTGGAGCCTGTTACACAGACATTGGGGGCAGCTCGGGGCTGGAAACTCATAAGTAATCAGCTGGTCTAGTATTATTTCACCATGGCTCTCTGAGAACCTGGCTTACATACAGTGTGGACTGCCAGTTCAGGGAAAGAAGGGTAAGAATAGAATTGGAATGGACAAAGAAGCATCCCCATAATCTGAACTAATGGTCACTACTTCTTGTAGCCTCCTTCTTGCTCAGACAGGGAGATGGCAGATAGGAGACTCCCTGCATCTGACAGACCTGGGGAAGGGTAAATGAAATGAGGTTGAAGTGTTTGATCGTTGAAGGGTTCTGAAATGTTTCAGCATCACAGTGGGATGTTTTGTTTTTCTTGTTATTGTTATCTGGTCTTGTCACTGGCAAGTCTGATCTACCAATTCCAATAGATCTGAGCAGGGATTGTTTAAATGGCAAGCAGAAAGTACCACCTGTCTCTGGGTTTCAGGTTTTCTCCTGGACTATGCAAAAGGAGTCAGAAAGATCTACTTCATCAGGGGAAGCAGTGCCTTCAGAGTTGACTGGTATTCTTCAGTTTGCATGGTTTGATGCAACATTTAAAAGTATCCCAATACATTTCTGTGCTTTTTCAGAACTAGAAACAGGGCTGCAGAGGAGCCTGTTAAAGAAGTTTAACCCCCTGGTTTAAATGTCACTACAATACACTCGAGAGAAAGCCAGTTATCACAGTGACAGAAGACAGAAGTGAGATAACAAAGACACATTGGATATTTCACCATGAAGAATACACCACACTGTGAAGACACCAAAGGCAGAGTTTTCTGGAGCAAAGTATGAGGCTGTGAAGGACTGAGGAAAAGGAATCTGAGACCATTGTTGGTCTTCCAGCAAATCTTACCCAAACTTTAGGTTCACACAAAACTTGATACCAGAAAATTATTTATGTTTTGGAGGATGTTTTCTTCCATTGTTCATACACTAAGCAGAGCTCATAGGTGACACTGTGCACTACTGCAAATCCTGCAAATGTGTAAGGTCCCCATGCACAACATTTGCACAGCAGCATTAGAGGTATTCAGACTAATTCTACTTGGGCTGGGATGCTGTCACATCCAGGTACAGACGCCAGGTCATTAAACGTGCTGGTGTCTGTCTTGGCATGGTACAATATTTGGGCTGATTTACAGCTATGTACTTCCATTTCTGAAATGTTCATGGGCTATGACCGTTGTGCATAAAATAGCTATACTGCAAGGATGCTTCTTCTAGGATAGCAAAATGGAAATAGAAAATAAAAGAATAGCTGAATTGCATCCTGTTGCCAACCATGAATTAATAATCAAGAACTCAGATTTCTTTGACTTGTAGGAACAGGACAGAAACCATTCCAACTTATGTTATAGCCATTTCATTCAACATTTTTGAGTTATCTTCATCAAAGGCTTCATTCTGTTCCTCAGCACTGTTTTCACCAGCAAACAGCTAAATTAGGTTCTCTTTGTACCACTTAATGTGCTGGAACTCTTTTTTCCTATATGCTTTGTGTTCCATCAGGATAACGTATACTAAACAAGCATTTTACAAAAAATATTAATACTTTGCAAATACCTTTCATTCAACTTCAAATAAGGCATTAAGTGATACACTTCTGCAGAGCTACACAGGCTTTAACTTGCTGCATTTGTTTTTCTATGTACTGAAGAAGAAAACTATCCATGAAATAATAACACAGCAGAGTAGATCAGATGGAAGGAATCAGACTGCATGGAGAGCTCTTCAGCCTATTCACAGGTTCAAGTTCTGTCAATGACACCTGACATTCCAGTAGCAAAATACACCTTGATAACTATAGGTGTCAGTGAAGGGCAGAGCTCTGAAGAGCTGCTCACCGAAACATTACCCACTGATTTTCCTCTTCAGCTTATAGCTGCTTGACTGTTGTCTTTAAACTTTCCCAAAGAGAAGCCAGTTTTTTTCCAATTTGATCAGAAATCACTGAGATTGATTAAATATTAGGTGTAGACAGGCAATCTCTGTTAATCCTAACCATTTTTCTCTGATAGGCTTTCAAATGTAGATAACTCCTGTAAGGGGGATATGCAGGTGAGTAGGTGCCACTGTTGCCCAAGTGATACCAATGGTGAGCAAACTGAGAGTTCCTGCTTGCCCATATAGTCTTAAAAGCATTAGCAAAATTAACTGCACCACTGGGGTGATTACAAGGTAGTGGCCTCATACTGAATACATGGAAACGTACTTGCTGTTATTGTCAACTTTCCCTTTAGCTGGTTTTCATGGTCCCTGTTGCAATCATAGGCAACCTTCTAGGCTGCTGTTTTCCAAAGTTTGACAGAAGCCAGATGTAGTTGGTAAAACTTATGATGTGGTCAGCAAGAAAATATGCAGTATCACAGTTCCCTAATGCTTGGCAATGTTATACACCACCAGGAGGTATGTTTGTTTTGCCAAGTTGGTCTATAAGCATATTTTCTGATTACAAAATAATCTCTTTGTAAAGATAAAACATTGTGCAGGGTTGTGAGACATTCTGGTGGAGGGCCATATGCACCACAGAACTCAGCTGAGATAAGACTACAGCAAGAGCATTTGGAATGCACTTGCTTTGTGTCAAAGTGTACATGTAAATTTAATACTGTATTGGCTGTTTTTAGTGGAAAAAGAAAAAGGCAAAAATCTGGGTTTTAATGGTGATGACTTTGCCTGAATCTCCTTTGCTTTCAAAGTTGCAGATTGAATACAATATTATTTTAATTAATTTATAAGCATACCTTTCTTTCCCCTACAAACAGGCCTGAGCAGCACAAAGGTACCCCTAATTTATAGCACAGAGTTGACACAGCAGTGGCACAAATTATTCAGAACTGTTCAGGGCTTCTAGCTACCCCTTCAAAAGCTCCCCAGCCCACAGAAAGCCTCTTCACCATCCATGGCTTGCGTTATTCCCCAACTTGTCCTCAGAGAAAAACTCCTCACAAAGTACTTCCCTGCAATTCCCAAAATCAAGTCTGAGCTAATATGGCATGATTTTGCCTACCAAGTAAAAAATTGTTCCAAAGGAGAGGTGTGTACAAGTCAATGAACATGGTGAAACTCGTGGTTTGAAAAGGTTAGGTGGTTTATGCCATGTAAACAGCCATTGTAGATATTTCAGGAAAAAGTCTTGACTGGTTTCATTTCTGATTATAAAAAAACAGGAGCATGCCCAAAGATTCACATGAATTCTTCAAACCCAAAGATAAAAGAGAAAAAATAAAATATTTCTGTGCTAGTCAAGAACCTGCTCAGCTACAGCCAAACAGTGTTCTAGTCATAAATCCAAAACACAGCATCATATGGGCACAGAATCTGAGGATAAGAAGAACCACTCTGCATTATTAATGCACCCCAACATTATTCACATTGGATCATTAGGACTCAACCTTAGGGCTGTTCTGTTGTGCCTGACTGCCCACAGCAGTCCCCAGTGAACTATTTCAGGATCTAAATACTGCCAGAGCATGAAGGCAGTCTGCCCATGTCCCATTTTTCTGGGTAGTAACGTTCCAGTGAGGAGCTGTTAACTCTGAGCAGTCTGGAACTGCAGTTCTGGGTTGCTGAGGCAGTCAACATTGTGTCTGCTTCAACCCAGAAAGCAGCCATCATGGAACAGATGTAGTGAGGCTTCTGTTTTGACTTCAAATCCAAACAAAAATTAACCTTTAGTATGCCATTTTTTATACCCATGAGGACAAATCATATCTGTTTATTTTTGCCAGATCCATGCTAACAGGACGTTCTAGATATAAAGTTTCCAGAAGTGGAACTGAAATATTTGGGTAACACAGAAATGGGAAACGAACTCCAGAGACTGCATTAAAAAGATGACTCTACCATCTTGTGTCTGGGTCTGTCTTAGATTACCATAATTGGTATCTGTTACTGTCTTTTTGAATGCTACCAGACATTCCTACTTGTACCAAATATGCTGCAGGGGATGCAGAACGTACACAGCTCTCTTTACTGTGCTAAAATAGCAATTAAATAGCAAGATTTACATTTACCACCTCCTAAATGTAAGGACAGCAGTGTTGGGTTCCAGATTTTCTACTGATGCTGCTGAATATTTCCCCCATTCTCTTCTATTGCTCTTTTCCTATGCAATTTGAAGAGAGGACAAAAAAAGATTAAGAGGGAAACAGCATCCTTCTTTAAAGTCATCATGTCTGTGACTTGCAGCAGTGTAGGCTACTAGAAATACCCTTGTCTCAGTGCTGCACATATGAATATCTTTTCATTAGCTGCAAAATCTCTCTGAAGGCTGTTCACAGCTTGTCGGACTTGATCAAATTTGTTGAAAGGCAGAATTCTCCTGACCTGGCAGACAGTGAGTATTTGGACAGAATCTGCTTACTTTATCTGTAAAGTGAGTTCTTAGTTCTTGATCATTTCTCTATATAACTGCATTCAAGGTATCTACAAACAATCCAATATGCTGGTTTTGAGGCCAGAAAAATACAGCGCTCCTTATTAGTCTCAACAATTTCGCAGACGAAACAGAGACAGATAGTCCAAACAGGAACCATGAAATGCCACAGTGATGAAAGGGAGTATTTTCATTCCCAGGTGCATTACTTGCACATAGAATCATCACCGAACCTTGTAACTACCCACTGCACAGTAACAGTGCTCCTTGAAAAGGCTCCTAACCTCTGCTTTTCACTGTGCTTGCTCAGGGTTCCAGTAGAGACTCACCAACTTCAATGAGTTTGACCCAGGTTCCAGCAAACCAGGCAGGTGATTAAGGGAACACAGGAGTTATTTTTGCTTTTTTTCTTTCTTCTTTTTTTTGGTACAAGTTTTTTTTCCTAACTCGTTTTGTCTACAGACACTTAAATTCAAAATAATGCTTTCCAGAAAGTTCAAATTCCATTCTAGAAAATTAGGAACACCAATTAGCACAGAACAAATGGGTGCATCTCTAAATGAATATCAAAAAAGGGTAAAATAGACCTAAAGTCTAAGCTTCCACAGTTTCCATGTAGAAATCTTGATGTGATACCAAATTAAATAGGTGAAAAAGGATCCCTTTAAACTTAGTTTTTGTAATAGGTCAGGTCTACAACATGATTAGTCAAAATATTGTTGAGAATACCTCAATGTCACTGCCATTTATAAAGACTACTGAAAAAATGGACTGAAAATAGCTTCTGCTATTAATGCTTGCTTTTAATATACATGAGAGTTTGAGTTTTGATTTTTCTTTTTTTAATAGTGAGACCTTACTTTGCATTTTACTCTGCATTTCATCTTTTTCTTAAAATGTCATTAGCAGATGTAATTTTAGAAGAAGTTTATAGTAACACAAATGAAATTGGGAAAGTAGGCTTTCCCCATGAACAAAAAATAAAAAAAGGAGGTCCATCCACCTTTAGCTGGAGTCTGGATATGAAAATAGCTATACTTAGCATTCCATTACTGGTCCATGAATCCCCACAGTCATCCTATGATACCATATATCAACTCAGTATTTTAGTTTAAAAATTTTATTACAAAGGAGAATACCAGACCATGGGAGTTCTGACAGCTAGCACTGCTACATAAGAACAATTATTTTAAAATTAAAATCTAACTGCAGTTGTCGACATATTCATGACTGAAAACTTAGTCATTTTTCTTCTTCTTACTGGAATTTAGGAAAGTTGGGATTATTTTTGTAAGACACACTACAAATGACAAAGTGGTGCAGGAACAGCTGCACTCCCCCCAGTGTATGTGTACCTTCAATTAAGTATATCCCACTGAGACTTCTGAACACTGCTGTTGACAATTAATGTAGCTTGTGAAGATAAACAAGCATCAGTTTCAAAGTGAGGATCAAGCAGACAGTGGTCTGCAAGTAGAAATGTCCATTTCTTTAAGTGAACTCTTATGGCAAATTCTAGTTGTGAATATATAGCTAAAGGCTGTAGAAGTTTGGGAAAGCAATCCATGAAGTGACCTTTCCTGCTTCTGACTGTGCTCTCCATCTGCCTTCAGGAGGCCTGGCTTGCTTGCACTATGGTTAGTCCTGGAGGAGAATAGATTTGCTGATTCCAGACATTGTTTGGAGGTGCCGGCCTCCAGACGGTTTGACCTGGATTTACACAAGACAGCTTACATTCCAATCTCTAGATGTAGATGCACTTTAGAAGAAACAGGACCTAAAATCCATGAGCATTTTCAGCATCTTACCTGTTTCCAAGACAGAATGAAAAGTTGTGGGTCCCTACAGCTGAAAATTTTCACTTCAGTCTTATATTTCTGTATTTTTAGAAAATGAAGTCATATCCTTGCATTCGTATCTCCATTATGCTTCAGAACATGCTTTGAAGCACTCCTGTGGCCTGTAGGGTGGCTGAGCTTAGTTTTCACAGTGAGGTATTACTGGAACTTTAAAACAATGGTAACTTGAAGCAATGTCCCCATTTTCTGTAACAGCTTCTTCTGACCTAACTTCAGTTTCTATCCACCTGTTATATTTGGGCTGGATAAAAAGCAACTTTTTTCTAACTTCTCCTCTCCCTTTCTAAATTGATGAAGTTCTTCCTGTGCTTCAGATATGAAAGGACCAACCTTCTTTCCAGACAAAGCATGTCTTTGATAATATGTTTGTGCTTATGACAATTTTCACTTTAAAGTTTATTAAAACCTAGTTTAAAAACTTGTAAAAAGATTTCAATTTATAATACATGATTGTGATGGGAAACTCCATAGAAACTCAGTAGACATTGAAAGTGAAAAAAAAATCATTAATTTTTGTCAGAAATAACTAACCATAACATACAAGGCCTTGATTTTTCTATGTAATATTTATTTGCCTTGTGAACATTCATTTTAACATGCCTTTAAATTATCTGTACTGTTTCCATTAAATGTTGCTGTGAAATATTTATTTGTAGGTAAAAAAATGTTGAACTGATGTGGTCACACAGTAAACCACAATTGAATTTAAGTCCTGAGGAAAAAAATAAATATCAATTGCAAAGTAAACATTTATTATATGGAAAAACAAGTAAGTTTTTTTCTATTTAAAATAGTTGATTTGCTTTTTATTTCTAAAAGGAAAGCATAAGTTTCTGTTAAAAGAAAAGAAGGTTTATAGTGTTCACTGTTTTTACCTTCAAAGACCTTTTCAGCATGATTTAAAAGGTTGCCCTTTATGCAGCTTGTCATGCTCCAATTTGCCACTACTAGCAAGATAACAACAATCAGCTTTTGTGGAGCACAGGTACAAGGCACAAGTAAATCCTGTGTTTCCTCCACTATTTTGGTGTAATATTGCATTTCAAACTGCATAAATATTTAACTGTAAAAAAAAATGCAATCCTGTGCATGTCCTGACTTCACAGAGCACATGTGCTACTTTTTAAGTATGCCCTTAAATACTTGGCTGAATTTGGTAATGCTGATGGCTGCAGTCATATTTACCTAAGCCCCTGTCATCTCAAGTGAGGGAGAATTCCAAACTTGAACTACCGTAAGAACGAGGTCCTAACATGAGCTGGCAGGGGAGATCCCACTACTCTTATGAGTATGCATCAGACAATACAGGCTATATGGATATACCCTCTAAAACTGGATTATAGGATCTTACTCTGTCCAGCCCCTCTTGCATGGTGGGTTGGCTGTTAAAAGGTAATAACCTCTGTGGAGTTTCAGCAAGCTGTCTTAACAATTCTGTGAAGTAAAATAATCCCTTGTTCTTCTTTTAATATGGTTTAGCTTTGGGTTGGGTTTTTTTCTCTCACCTGCCTTGCCTCCTCTTATTCTGCTTTGCAGGCACAATCAGACAAGATGAGGCACACTAACCAGTTTTTTCTAGGTTCAAATATTTTTAATATCTTCTTTGGGACAGCAGAAATGGTCTAGAAATGGCCTTCTACATCCAGCACCATTTTTTCCTTATTTATTTAAACATTATACTTAGAAATGTATTTGTGCTTTTTTCACCACTTCCTCCCAATAAGTCAGCTTGATGCTTATTACCTCCCTTGGCGGGGCAGAGAATGTGTGATAACAGTAGTAGCAGAATTCCAAGCTTAAAAATTAAAATAATCATTTATGGGATATTTTAAGGTGATAGAAGAAATGCTGTAATGAATCGGTGAAACAAATAATTGTGTTGAGACAATCAACTGGGGCAAAACATGTCCTATGAGGAGCGTCAGAGGGAGCTGGGGGTGTTTAGCCTGGAGAAAAGGAGGCTCAGGGCAGACTTCATCACTCTACAACTGCCTGAAAGGAGGGTGAAGCCAGATGGGGGTTGGTCTCTTTTGACGTGTCTTAAGTGAAAGGATGAGGGGAAGAGGATTTAAGTTGTGCTAGAGGAGGTTCAGGTTATATTAGAAAACATATTTTGGCTGAAAAAGTGCTAGGCATTGGAATAACTTATCTAGGGAGGTGGTGGAATTTTCAACAGTTTTCTGGATGTGGCAGTTGGGGGTATGGGAGTGATTATGGTGGAATTAGGTGGAAGATTACACTGGATGACCTCAAACATCTCTTCCAACCTTGTTAGCTCTGTGATCCTGTGGTTAATTTATATTTATGGCCAACAAAGAAGAAGAACTGAGTGAGTGAATGAATCTCTGTGAAGTGTTTTCAGCCTGCTGGTGGATAGGTGGGGAACACAGTAGCTGGGAGAATTGCCAGGACAGGAAAGAGAACCTAGCATCCTATAACTATCACAGGAAGTACCCAGGCTAGGAATTGGAAAATGCCAAAGAACTGGAAAGTGACAATAGACAAACTGAGATATCAGAAAGTTTTATATGGGAGTGGATTTTCTTAAGTGGAGAGAGTGGATAATGAATAATTGAAAATTAAATTACAATATGACAAAAGAAAGTACAAGCAAGAAGTAATTTTTGATAACTGTTGAGTAGAAAAATATGCAGTAATGAGACAAAAGACACTGGACTTTTTTTTTTGGACATGGATGTATAACCAGAGGAACCAAGGTGAGAGCCATGTCCCTGAAGAAATCCGTCTCCTGCTCTACTGGCTGATACTCGGCACCCTCCAGAACAGCGGCTGCGCCAGCCGCGGAACTGTCCATGGTCCTTGTAAGAACCTCCCTGAGGCCACTTTCATTCACATGCACAACCAGAAATCTGTGACTAACCCCTCAACTGGATTGGTTTCCTCCTTCTCATAGAAAACATATTATCAGAGTTGGATATAAGTTATGGACATTTTCTTCAGAAATTTTATGTAACAGTTTTAATCATTTGACACTGGGTTCTTTCTTGTAACCAATATGTCACTCTTATTTAAGAGGAAGCACATTTCCTGAGGGACAAGAAAAGATACACTTGAAAATCTTCTCTTTTATTTTTTTCCTAGCAATTTAATTTTGATTCAAAAACCTTTGGTTTTTTTTGTTGATGGAGGACTGTTTAGTGGCAATGGCAGCCTACATTTTCAAAAATTAAACTTACTCTTAATAAGAAACATGGACTAAAGCTGAAAAAGAATGGAGGAATTTTGATTTTCTAAGCTTTGTGCTTCCATTTTTAATAAGATATGTTCTAGAAAACATATTTTACTAAGAGAGTGAATTGCAGCTTATTCATTTATTGCATTGATTTAGTTCATTCAAGTCTCTTTTTGTTTCTTTAAATTCCATTCAAAACACAGTCTCTAAAAAGTGTAATTTTATCAATATTATTGCATATCAAAAAAGAAAACTAAAGCACATTACATGAAAGAGAAATAAGATGTTACTTCTAAAAATGCTTAAAAGTAAATAATCTATGCAGGTTGACACAGGCCTATCCTATCATACAGTTAGATCACTTTAAAGAGACCAGTAACAAGTTATTCAAAGCTGACATGCAGAGCAGGGACTCTTTACACATCTTCAATATACATTTGGGTTGCTTTCATCTTCCTTTCAGCAAAAGTCCATCTGAAAACAATCTGTGGAAGAGTTGAATGAGTAAGGAAGTATATCTTGTTTTTTCATCTAAAACAGAATCTTTAAGGTGGGCAGGTGGTATAAAAACAGGGTTAAAAATTAAATGGTGTAAGCTGGAATGCTAGCAGTCAGATGCTGAGTGAGTAAACCCTAGATGCATTTCATTTTACTCATCTCAGTGCCCAGTGGGGAAACTCATAAAAGAACAAAGTGGTGGGGACCACATCCCAACAGACCCACCCATTTCTAATTCAAACACATAGTGAGAACAAGATGTTTTACAATCCACATTGGATGTACTGCAATGAAAAGGGACACCTAGGGTTCATAATCAGGGCCCTTGGATCTAGTTGTTGACCTTGCTAGAACCACAACCTCAGGAAGACCAAGCGGCACCATAAATGATTGATCGATCATATCTGTTTACATTCACAGGATGCATTTTGTTTTTTCTTACTGAGTTACATTTGATATTACTTCTTTCATTTGATCTCTTATGCTTCAGCAACTGTCATAGCTCTAAATTTACAGTATTCTCCCTTTCATTTGTATTGTAGTCATTGATCAAGAAGGGAAAACTATTCTTTTCTTTTTAACTCTTGACACTGAAAATTCCTCTAAATATGATCCTAGCACAGAGAATGGACTACTGATTTTCACTTTCAGCTAAGTCACACAGGGAAGTAGGATCTTCAAGGACCTGTATAGCCAAGGAACAGTACAAAGGACTCTACTAGGATTATTTCCTTAGATGTTCTAGAATCTATGGGTTTTTTAGGGAACTCTAGAGTGCAGATTTAATAACAACTTTTCTAAGATTCCTGATTGTGGAGTTTATTTTCATCTGCCTTTTCAATTCTTATAGTTAGTTTCAAACATTTAGAGGAAAAAATTTCTTGGTAGGTTGAAATACTATCTTCACTCCCTTCACAAAAGTTCCCTCTAATTGTGGTTACACGTCTAACTTCTTGACAACTAGCAGTTGCTTGCTACCTGTAAAAGCTTGGGAAATTCAGTTTCAAAGAGTTTTCCTGAAAAAAGTACTCATTCCTAATTTAAATTACATGTATTCAACCTTACAGCGTTATTTAATGTTCTCAGGTTTAGGTATTTTGTTCTTTATTGGCTGGTTGGTTGGAGGTTGGTTTGGGGTTTTTTTACCCACTATAACATAGACAAGCTTAAACATAAATTATTGTTATCATCTTTTCCTTCTTAAGCTTTGTCTCTACCAGCCTCACTAATGATAGAATATAATTTGAATAAGCTATTAATAATGCATATTATCTTTATTTTTAGACATTCAGAAGTTAAAAGACTTTTATTCCATTTGTACATTTTAATTTTAATAGTGTCATAGTGGCTGTTCTTATTTTCTGTAGTTTTTGGCTGTGCTGCAGACCTACCATTTGAATTTATACACCTCTTTCAGACATGTATCTCCATTTGTATGCCTCAAGTGTGTGCCTTTATGCTCAGAAGTGAACACAAACTGTCTATGTGTTGATTGGTTCACAAAAGTCTTTTCTGTAGCAAAACTGCATTTTCTCCTTTGCATTTGAATAAGTAATGGTAGAATTGCTTTCCGATTTACTATACCTCTGTATAATTTTGTTGTTAAAGACTGCTATAGGATCTGTCTGGTGTTCTAGTTCTATCTGATCCACGTCCTAGCACTGTTATAAAACTTCACTTCTTCAAGGCCTGGAATGATGACATTCACAATGCTTATGTTTATTCTGAATGATCAAATGAGTTATACCTTGATTAAACATTGCTTTTACCTACTAATGACTAAGGAAGAGAAGACAAACATCTGATATTCAGAATTGCTGGCTACAACTGGAGTTACTTATGAGATACACACACTCAGACACCAGTTCGTCTTTTCAGCTGCAGGAATCTAAGAAGTCCAGGAAAAAAAGGATCATAAACAACTTGTAATTCTATTCTGAAGTTATCATCCATACTATGAATGAGAAGGAGTAATCTCTCTTGGGTGAACTTGAAATGTTAACCAGGAGAATTTACCCACAAAGTGTTTTGCAGGTATTAATGTTCCCTCATCAGCAAACCCACAATTTGAGAACATTACATTATGGCTACTCCCACAGTATTTTCTGTACATTGTTAAGATACATCTCACTGTTTTAAATCATCTGTGATATAAATTTAGGAGCTGATACCATGTTAGAAAAAGCAGCTAGTGATATAACCAGAATTCTGCTATTTCAAAGGTCCTGAGGCAGGTGAGTTCTTGTGTGCACATGGATTCTGTGGATTAACCCCAGCAAATCATCTGGAGAAGTACAGCAAGTCCAACAAATAGTTTTTGTTGGACAAAATCTGCATGATTTTAATGTGTTTTCACAAACACATTAATACTGCACCTGAAAGAGATACTGGACATCCAGTGATGCTAAATATCTTCAAATATAAAATCCAAGTCCATTCAGGTCATATATACAGTTAAAAAAATCACTTTATTTTGCAGCAGCATAGCATTATACCGGTTCTTGTGGGGATGTAGAGCTGCAGTTTTATGTACACTAAAAACCAGAATAAATCTTAGCCCACTCTTCTGCTTTAGCCAAATTTTAGAAAAATATTTGGCCAAAATTCTCTATAAAACTGATACTGTAATATTCCTGTCCACCCTATATTTTTGCAGCACTCAGCACCTACTTCTTGTTTTGATTGGAATAGGTCTTTAAGATCATCAAGCCAAACTATAAACCTAACACTGCAAACCCACCACTAAGCCTTTTCCTAAGCACCACATCTACACATCTTTTAAATTCTGCCAGGGTTGATGACTCAACCACTTGGCTGGACAGCCTGTAATCCTCCATTTAAATGCATGTTACCTGTTAAGTACAGTAAATATAAGATAGTTGACAGAAAAATGATGGAATTTTTTTTTTTCCAAAATAAGCAATTTTTACAATTCTGTGATAGAAAAGAAAATCAGTTCAATAAGAGAAGCAAGCTATGAGGCATTGACTATGAACAAAGGGAATCATAAGGCATTGAGAAAGGCATTCTAAAAGACAGAAGAAAGCCTATAATATTTTTATTAATAGACTATAAAGGAAAATTACTCCAGTTACACGTCTTTTTGTATTTTTGCTAAAATATGAGCATCCTTCAATGTGTTACAAAGCCTATTGCTCTGCTGGGGTTTTGTAAGGTCCTACTGAATCCTGTGTGAATAATCTATGTCATTTAAAAATATAAGAACATTACATAACAGAAAGGGGAAAGATAAATAAGGAACATCGGTGTTCAGAAAGCTTTTGATGTGCACACAAAGTCAGAGTTTAATAAGTACACATTGTTATTCAGAAGGATTTTTGTCTTTAGTCCATTTTAATGGTGGAATGTGCCACTGGAGTTGAAGGAATTATGAAATACGTGAATCTAGTCTTTTCCAAGTTTGAGGTTTCCTTTTTTCAGGCCTACCATTTCAGATTAATTGCAGACATAACTAGGGAGGGAGGTATGCTCACTTTCTTGTTGAATTCTAAAAGTCTATCTTAATTCTTACCTGTAACACTTCCCCTCACCTTTGAAATGCCACATACATTTATAATTTACTTTCTTACAGGGAAAATGTCCAGGGACATTCCTTTCAGAACTTGTAATATAAATCCAGATAACATAATGAGAACTTTATATGTGTAACAAAGGAACCTGTCTGAACAAGAAGCTTTTGAAAAGCTATGCTGTCAAAAATAGCTGATGGTTTGGAATGAACTGAGCAAACAGAGAAGATACTTTAAAAGAGGGCTTTCCAATATATCAGAAATAGTAGGTTTGCCAAGGAGGCATCAATTTTGCCTACAAAATGTTGATAATGATATGTCAAGTCTGTGCTGTGTCTACACGTGTTCTATACAAAGAACAAAAAAGTGTTTCTGAGTAACAGTAGTAGAAAACCATGAATATATACTTCTGGGGGAAAATCAGCACATCAGAATTGGACCATGCTACACCCTGAATGGAAGGTATAAGAAAAAAAATTGGTTTTGAATAATTTAAACCTGAATTAAGATTGGCACTCCATGGTCTCTCCATAATGGAAAAAACTTGGTTACCTTGCAAAAACAAGTTTCGGCACAGCATTAGTATCTACTCAAAAAACAGCAGGCAAACTTTACTTGTTTCAGGTGTTCAAAATAGTCATCAAATCTTTCAAGACATTCTTCGTAATGAAACCAGGCATTTCCAGGTTACTCTTTGCCCCATTTCTTCAGGCTTAGTTAATAAAGGTCTCATGCACAATAAATATCTGTATATTAATATAGCACCTGACAATGCTTCAAGATTGATTTATGGAATGAAAAGAATTGTTATTTTACGAGCAAAAAATGAAAGAGACTATTGTCCCTACAAAGGGAGTATTGTAAAAATAACATGTATATACTTGTAAGGAGAAAAGAAAAGCTACAAACTCTGCCCCTATTTTCCATTTTGCTCTCTGGATAGAACAATAGAAACTCCAGTTGATCATTGCAGAGCTTATTCTCATTTTGAAAATGCTGCCACACAGTAGAATAGGATCTGAAGAGCCACGGGTTTTTTGCACCTATGGGCATCCAGAGAAGTAGGGGAATTAGATAACATCTGTTTCATGGTCTGCACAGATTTTTCTCTTTCCAATGGATACTGTTATGCTCACAAGAGAAGCACTTAAACAATTTCCATGCAGCTGGATGGATTGTTTCATGTTATCCATGTCATCCTAGCATCCAACCCAATTGTCATTCTGACATGACAAAGCAGATGCCCCAAGTTTCATATGTGATAAAACCTTTTTCAGCAGCTGTGAATCAAATGCTTACAAGAAAAGTAAGTCTAATAAGTGCCACCAGGTTATTTTCAAATTAAGACATTCAAATCAAATGGTTTCACAAGTAACTGATCTCAATACAGGCTGAAAGGATTTCCTCATGCATTCAAGAGCACACTGTGAAGGGAGAAGTATCCTGAAAAAAAAAAAAAAAGTTAAAGTATCAATAACTGCTGCCTCTTTTCAAAAGACAATATTCTATCTAGAGCCAACAACTAAACAGAGGAAAAATGGGGTGAAAAAACTGTCCCTAGTTAATTGATTGCTTAGATTTACTTCTTCTAGCCTGACATCTCACACTGCCCACCTGCAGTCATTTACCTCTAGCTGTGGTATGTCCTCTTGTAAACACAAACACTGCAGTCCAGCAACTTCTAAACTGTCTCTTTGGAACTTTTGTAGGTAGGAAAGGAAACACCAGCAAATACTGAAGCACTTATCAGCCAGGATGGCATGGAACCTTCCTGTCAGCCAGTCAGTGGAGAGACATGAAACACGTGCCACCTCTTCCTGAGAGAGTCTTGTTCATCATTTCTTCAAAAACACACTAAAGGAAAGTGATACAATTATTTCAGCTAAATATGAAAAAAGTTCTCAGTTAGTAGCCACTCATCAGCACTGAATTTCAGAATCATAAATTTGCACTGCATAGGTCTCTGAAAATGTGTGTTGAAAAGTAATGTCAACGAACACAGTGCTGAATGAGACTAAGAATCTCTGTCTTTGATGGAAGTCATGCAGACCTTTTCCTCAGAAGTGAGGTAGGGATGTCACACACTCGGCAATAAAAAAAAATAAAATGCATTTTAATTTTCTAAGATTTGCTGTTATTTCAATGTTAGAAAACATAAGCATGGGTAAAGAATTTACAATTACATACATTCAACTAAATATACATGAAGATATGGAAGAGTGGTGATTTTGGCTGTGGTGGAGTTAAATTTCTTCACAGTAACTTGTATGGGGCTGTGTTTCGGATTTGTGCTGAACACAGAGTTGATAACACAGGAATGTTTTTGTTATAGCTGAGCGGTGCTTACACACCATCAAGACTTTTTCTTCTTCTCTCCACACCCCACCAGCGAGGAGGGTGTGGGTGCCCAAGAATGTGGGAGGAGACACAGACAGAACAGCTGACCCCAACTGAGAAGGGAATATTCCACACCATATAACATCATTCCAGCATATAAAGCTGGGTGAGGAAGGGGAAAGGGGGAACATTTGAAGTCTTGAAACAAAGAAGATGTGCTTAATTGTACTGCTCAGTGTTGTATCTGACAAATGTTATGTAAGAATATAAACAAATGATGCACAGCTCAGATAAAGATGGTAGCCACAGGCTGAGTACTGTGAAAGATGGGAACTTTTTAAAAGGACACCCAAAGATCTCATGAATTTTGTGTTAAAAATTGGAATGGAGAGGGGGAAATGTCCATGCTCTAGAGAATTGCGAAACAAACTTTAATGATATTCACTTCAGCCCTACAGAGTGAATCTTTTTTAGGATTTGGTATTGCAAATGTTCCACAAAAAAAACACAGGATTCCACATGTGGAAATACATTGGACTGGAATACAAAGGAAGTATTGACCTTATAGTTTATTACAGGGAAGGAGAGAATGTTGTTACTTGGGCTGCAGAACACAGTAGATGCCACTGATGTTTTTGTTGTTGTTGCCATATGTTTTGGATGATGATATGACTAACTCTGAAGCCACAACTGACTTCTCTAATCCCTCACAAAGGATAATAAAATGTAATTGCACCCTACATCATTATATAAGGAGAAAGATAGCACTTCTGTGCCTGTTTGTTTACTTCTGTTTGCTTATGGGCTCTGTTTTTTAGTTCTTCTAAATACACTGCAGCAGAAACTAAGAAAAACTATTGCATCTCTGGTAAATGCTTAAGTCTTAAGACTTGCCAGAAGTCACAAGGTCTATAGATGACAAGTTAAATTATTGGGTGAATTATTTGGGTTTACTCCTTCAAATGTAACTACAAAATGAAAACTAATCTGGGGTTATATTTATATAATATTTATTTATTTATTTTGTATATTTATATTTTATACAATATATTATATATATTATATTTTGTATATATTATATATAATATAATATATCTATATATCTATATCTATATCTAGATATATAGATATATAGAAAATATACTTTTTACCATAATGTAGTAAGTAAAAGCTCTGGCTTTCAAAAATATTTTTTCATTTATTCTTTTTTTTATCAATGTTTCTTCAAAATAAGTAGATTCATTTTGTAATCTACTCAAGGCAGGGAAATTTTATGTGTGGATTGATTGTTCTTCAGTAGTGTGACATGGGAATTACTGGGTGACACATTTTACTCATTATTATTCAGGCATTCAAAATAAATTATTATAATGCTACATTTCAGTCATAAAACATATGTCTTTATTTATGGGCATCTTAAACTGTGTTGTGTACTGCAAGTTTTTGGGGTACTGATCTTCAGCCTTGCTGACAATGCAATCTGTAATGATGGCAATTAGGAAAACAAACTCTAGGACAGCCATGGGATCATAATTTAAAAATATTTATTCTTAACTTCATTTTGTTGACTCTTGTAAATCATTACAGTATTTACAAGATTCCGTGTCTCATCATAAAACAACGACACGTTGAAAATACTGCCATATCACTTACATTCAACTTCTAGACAAGATTGTGCCAGATTAAAGGCAAATTGTTTATCAAAGCTTTTCATGTCTTCAACACCTCAAAACTTTTATGCATGGAAGTTGATAGGTGCCAGGAGAGATGCCAGGATGTCGTAGCATCTAGACAGAGCTATTCCTCTGGCTGAGCTGCAGTACAGATCTTGAAACCTGATCATATCCTCTGTGCACACGCAGACCAACTATGCCATGGATTTAATATGAACATGATAATTCTCTGTGTAATGCTTTGGAATAGGTGTGGTGCTTTTCAGAATCATCCATCTGACCATGAAGAGCATACAGGCCTGTACTATTGAGAAAATCCCAGGTAAAATTATGGTAAAGCCTAGCCAGGAACTAATTTTGGTGGTAAGGGCTGCCAATGTGACTGCTTCTAGAGGAAAACTTCTGTGTTCCATGGGAAATGACAGAGATTTGATGTCTCAAACTACACAGGGAGGAGATTTGGAGCACACTGTGTGTTCACTATTTCCACTCATGATAATCTTCCAAGAGTTTCATATTCACAGAATTGCAGGATCACAGAATGGTTCAAGTTGGAAGTCATCTTGTTCAACACCCCTGTTCAAACAGAGCAGGTTTGCCCACGATTGTGTCTGAATAGCTTTTGAGTATCTCCAAGGATAAAGACTCCACAGCCTCTCTGGAGAACCCGTGCCAGTGACAGTTTTGCACCATTTGAAAACTTGCTTAGGGCACATTCTGATCATCCAGATCATTAATGAAGGTGTTAAACAGGACTGGAACCTGTACTGACCCTTGGAGTACACCACTAGCTCCTGGCCTCCTACTGGACTTTGTACCTCTCTGTATCACCAGCTTGGCAATGAAGACAAAAAGCAGGGGGACAAAAAAGATATCATTTTCATTTTCATTATAGCACTGGAGAAAAGGTGGTATCTTGCCTCAGCTACAGCATTAGACACAAAGCTGCCTGAAGCAGCGTGTATTAAAGCTTCTGCAGAGACCATGAACATGAATTATTTTCTTTCTAAATTATTTTTATTCTCTGGAGTTTCAAAACTGTTGTTCCACTCCAAGGGCATTGGAAAAGCCAAGTAAATCTCCTGGTGGTGTCAAAATAAGTACAGTATCATATTACAGTGTGACAAGCTGTATCCTTTCCTTTGTGTCTAGAAGTCCTTGCAGAGAAAGATGGACAGTAGTCCTGCTTGGGGCAGGCCCATGTGGCTAGAGCATGTGTATGTAGACAGTGAATGTGAGGCCTCACTGAAATCAATGTATCCTCCTGAGGGTCTCCAGTTTCAGAAAATGGGACTTCAATACTAAACCCTGAAGGAAAAGCTCTATGTTTGAATAGCCAGGGCAGTGCTCTTTATTATTAAAAAAAAGCTACAGGAAATCTCACCAGCAATAAAATGCATTTAAATGATTAACAAATACAGAAATATTGTCACTCGCATGTTCAAATTTTGTGTAGTTTATTCAACATTACAAAAAAAATACAGAGATTGAGCAAAAAATTTCCCTAGGCACTGATCTTAGAGGGATGTAAGAACATGCTTAATTAAGCACTATGAGTAACTCATCGTGCATTAAAATGAAGTATATGTTTAAGACTTTGTATTACGACATCCTGGGGCAGAAGACCATTCTCCCTCAAATGATCCAGAGAGGTTAGAGGGAACGTGGAAGAAAACGAACCGTGCATTTTCCCCTTACTTTGTAATCACATTTGTGCATTGGTTTTGTTGGAATTAGATACGGTATGAAAAAACAGAGGAGACGGTAAATTGACAATAAAAATGTATGTCTCCAAAACTGGTGGAGTAAAAGGGGTATGATATCACTGGCAAGTCAGTCTTATTGCATACAAGCAGACAGAATGCAAACATTACAAAGACAAGAAACTTTCTCCTACCAGGAAGTGCTGTCTGGCTGCCTCTCCTCTTAACACTATTGATTATGCTCCCCAAAGGTCATAAATTACTGGAAGAGTTATTTTTAAGAATATTTGCTGAGCCTGACCTGTCAAGAGAGGTTAATCTAATGACTTTCCTAGCTTCAGTCTGCAGTAAGCTAAAGCAGGATTTCTTCTCAACTGCTGCTAAAAGCTCTCACGTCTTCCAGATTCATCCCAACTTGTTATTAAAAGATATAAACGAGTCAGTTTGCAAAGTGGTTAAACTCTTCTGCACAGAGGCCAGCACAAGGGCATTGAGCAACTCTTAGTGAAAAGAGAGAGTGTGTGTCTTGCCATAGCAAAGCAGTGTATTTGTTTGCATGGGGCAGTTCTACACCAAAAAAACAAGAAGTGAAATAAAAATAAGGAACTCAAATGTTTTCTTTCACCCAGAAGTATATTTTTTAACAAATATGTCTGGGGCCAAACATTTATTGAGGAAAAAAGAAGGGGAAAAGTTGTCTTTATCATAATGGAGAGATTTGTTTATGCTTTTTCCCCCTGATTTTTGTTTTTTGGGTTTTTTGGGGGTATTTTTTAATGTGGCTTTTTGGGGGTCTTTTGGGGGTTTTGGGGAGGGGTTGGGGTTTTTATTTTTGTGGGGGTTTTCGGGTTTTTTTGACATCTCAAATATACAGAAATTTTGGGAAATTTTTTTTAAAGGATAGGAAAAGAATGAGAAAGAGGTGTTTTTTACTGTTGGCTATTTTGGTACAAACAGATAATACTCTCCTAACTCAAATGACTTCAACTGATATATATATACTTTTACAGGACAGCTCTTAGTATTTCAGAAAGAAGAGGGTAAGTTTATAAAGGAGGGAGAGAGGACAAAGGGAATCTTTCACAGAAAGAATTAACAGAGATGAGGAGTAGTAATGATGGATTAGGATGCAGTACTTACTGTAGACACTCAAAGAAAGAAAATACCTGAGCAAACTGCCTTGCCACACTTGCCTGCTCTGTGTCCAGACCTGCAGATACATCAGAAAGGTCCTGTCAGCCAAAGGCACAGCTTTGGTGAGTGCTAGACATGGCATAGGAACCTTTAAATGCATTTGCTTTGTCCACTTCTCTAAGAATCCCAAACATCACTAAGCTGCATGTTGGGATTCACAAAATATAAAAGTACAACTTTAAAGGCTTCATGAGTGCTGCTTAGTTCTATTTGCACTTTGATTTTTTTTCTTTCGTACTTGGAGCCAGCTCAGATTAATTTTACTGCAGCTGAAAATCATGCAAATATAGTTTAGAAGAAGGCATTTAATTCTTTATTGCTCTTGCACACAACACAAATATCACCTCCAGTACTAACACAGCTAAGTGTTTTTAGTGTTATTCCACTATACAGTACATCACAATGTTAATTTTCCACATTACTTTATTTCTTCTCTAACCCATATTTTACAACAGAGAAAACAAACTGCTTGTAATTACACTGCATGCCAGGACAAATTAAGTAAACACGCATTTTTAATGCTTTTGGCTGTTACGGTGAGAAACAAAGGGCTCTGGGTAAGGTCAATATTAGAGTTATGCAATTGCTCTGGGATACAAAAGACAAATGCCAGTGATTGAACATTGGTGAAATGGAAACTGTCCATTCTGTGCAGTGTTTCTGAACTCCTGAAAATAATATGCTATGCTGAGATGAGGTCAGTTCTTTGTTTTCATTTTCTTTCAGGATAACACTAATACCAATAATAAATAATAATAATAAACTAATGGGAAAATCTATTGTGTCATTAGTGAAGCGATAAATCAGCAAAAAGTAAATGAGAGAATGGCTATTGAAGATCAGCCTTGTGTTGTGTTTGCTAATGCTACCATCTCAGTACTACAGGGTGATACTGATAAAGGTTAACAGCAACTATAGGGGAAACCTAATTTTGCTCTCACTGATACAGGTGTAAATCTGACTTCAGTGGAATTATACCTGTCTAACTAGAAAGCAGACAGTGACCTAATGGTTATATTGTTTGGCCATGGACAATGAGGAGTTTTACGTGTTCTTGCCTTTAATAGTATGGATTAGGCCAGAGGCACAACATTCAGAGGCAGATGAAACCTCATGGGAAAGGGTACTCAGACTCATCATCTTTACTCAGCCAGCCACAGATACTGGGCTACTGGCTTATGTACATCTCTATTTTAGTGATAAATTAATCTTTCCCCCAGAACAAGGAATATTTTTCTGAGACATTGCCTTTGCTAGCAGGAATGTTTAGTACAAGAAGAGCTGAGGTAAAGGAAGAAAAAAAAATTCACACAACACATTTCACATGGAGAAGATCATGGAAAGAAATAATACTAAGAAAGAGATAATAAACAAGTCCCTAGGGAGTGACACCAGCCCATTTCATGATGAATGGACATTCAGGACATGGAACACAAAAAAGCCTCCAGCCAAATTTCAAGTAAGAAGTCAAGGATAAATCCTTAAGAATTTGAGAGGAGATATTCAGACAAACCAAGAACTTCTCTGGCTGTATCTCAGAATCATGTAGTTAAATGGGATGATAAGGGCCAGCCACAGTCTCTCAGTGAATTAATTTGTGAATGCTCAGAAGATCACTTATATTCCCAGCTCTTTGGAGGTGGAAATATTTCCCCTCCTTGTAATATCATCTACAGCTGAAGTGTCTCCTTTCCATCAGAACAAGGATTGCTCATTATTTCAGCACAAGGAGCTCATGCAGGAGTGATGAGGGTAAAGGCAGGCCTTTGCTGTCACCTGGCCATTCTCAGTCCCAGCATTTACCAGCACATTCAGCAGTCTCAAGGAGAAGATCTGCTGGAATGTGTGTTGGTTGGTCCTCCACCTCGAGGCAAGGCTGTTTCCCTGCCAGGACCTAATGTCTGAGTAAACCATTTCCAATGCTAGATAGGGTGGGCCTTTATTGCTTTTTTTCTGGTTCTTTTACTCCTTCCCTCTGCCACACACTTCGGGGTATGTGGGATTGCATAGCCAGAGGCAATATATTATGGACTAATTCCAGCTCCCAGTCAAATCCAGAAGCCAACTCGTGCAGGACTGGTGCAGGCTTACAGCAGAGATTATGTTCTGAAATATTTATTTCAAGTCTCTCGTGATTTCTCTCTCCCAACTTCTCACATCACTTTAAACCTCACTCCATGGTGTTGATCCACATGAACTAAAGAAGGTAGGGTAAATATTTCGAGACTTACAGAAGAAGGAAAAGGCTTTTAAAGTGAAAAAGATAGTTGTTATATTACATCAATGTGTGGAAAAAGAGCTCGTTGAAAAGAGATTGTCATGGCTTAATCCCAGGCAGGAACTAAGTACCATGTAGACACTTACTCACTCCTGCACCAGTGGGATGGTAAGAGAATCAGAAGAGTAAAAGAGAGAAACTTGTGGGTTGAGATAAAAACAGTTTAATAAATAAAATCAAACACACAAAATAAGCAAGCAAATAAAAATAAGGAATTCCTATACTACTTCCCATGGACAGGCAAGTGTTCAGCCATCCCCAGGACAGCAGGGCCTCATCACACATAATGGTGACTTGGGAGGACAATCTCCATAACTCCAAATGTCTCCCCCTTCCTCCTTTTTTTTCCCACTTTATATACTGAGCTTGATGCCATATGGTCTGGAATATACCTTTGGTCAGTTGGGGGTCACCTGTCCTAGCTGTGTCCCCTCCCATCTTCCCGTGAGCCTCTAGTTCCCTTGCAAACTTGACAGTACAAAAAGCAGTAAAAAAAGCCAAAAAGGCTGTGACTCTGTATCAGCAATGAGAAAAGCATCTCTGCTCTCTATTATCAACACTGTTTTCAGCACAAATCCAAAGCCCCATACTAGCCATTATGAAGAAAATTAACTCTACCCCAGACAAAATCAGCAGAGAGATTCAGTTAGAAAGTTTGATCTTGGCAAGGGCTGTTGATGAGTGGTTCAAAAACTGGCTCTGATTTTGCATATGGCTTGTGCTGCTATTATGTGCAGAAAAAACTTATTACCCTGCTCCAGGATTAGGATGCACACCCACTAAAACAAGGGACAACATTTTAATTTGAAGAACCTAAGTATTCATACGGCTCTATATTGTGTAGTTGCTACATTACTTTGTAAATACAAGGAGCATCCCCAAATAGTTCCGCTTGTTCTATGTGAACCACTGAACTTACTGCTGAAATGCAGCTCTATTTGTTCATAAACCAAGTGATATAATGATTTTACTTCTAAGAAAGAACCTTGAGTTTGCTGTCTGCATCATAGGGTCCCACATGTTTTATCTCCTAATGGGGTTGCCATGCCATTCATTGCCTATTGTAATATATTTCCAAATAAAATATCACTATTTTTTCTTTCTTCAGGCTAGCTTGTTAGCTACTTGCTTTCTCATAGTGGCCATATGCATCCCTGCCTGTATATTTTATTCTTCAAAAATATTTTATTGTTACTTTGAGAGACCTTACCTGACCTGCCCGTTTTTTTACAACGCAGCTGGGGAATTTATGTCACTTAGCCTGTGCCATGTATGAAAACTGAAAACTGTCAATGCTACATTCTCAGTTTTATGAATGGAGAAGAGCTGTTTTCTAGAATCAAAGGTTCATAAATGGCTTGTAAAAGTTTAGTGAACAGGGCCCATAACCTATTGATCCCATTGTATTCAATACAATTCACTTTAGTCAATGAGCTCAGTAAATAATGATACTGCTGTTATGAGCATCTTTCCTTCCTTATAAACAACTATTCACTTGTGTCTTGTTATAATGATAATGTCACTGATTTACAGAGGTTGCCCAAGTTACCTTATTAATTAGAAGATGCATTAGGCCTATTGCAAAACATTGTTCTGACTGTTAGCTATCACTGCCCAAGGACCTCTAAAAGACAAAGAATTCCATTTTGCAAAATCTAGTTAACATATCAAAGAGCAGTAAATGTGCAAATTGCTGTCATAAGGAATCCTTTATTGCTTTTCCTTTTCATGATAGCACCCCTCCCCCATGTCACCATTCTACCCACTTTGACAAGGTCACTCATTGGAAAGAAGAGCAGCTATTTATGTTCTTCAGATGTTTACCTTCAGCAAAAGACACTTCAAAGACTGCTTGTGGGACTCTCCTCTCACCCAGCAAACACTTAAAACCCATTGTTGTGATTGATGGGCCCTTCCTGCAGATTTAATAAATATAAGCAGAAGCCAGATCCCTTTTTTTTTGGGCCAGCTGTATTGAATAATAGACAAAAAGCTCATGGGTGGCCAAGGTAGACAGGACCCTTCAGGAAATGCCTAATGATTGTTTGATACATTTTTGTTTATGTATTTTGCAAGTTTACTGTTTAAGCTTCCTCAATACTTGGTTCTGTTTTCTACTGCTATGGAGCACAGTTTGGAGCACAGTTACTTAAATAAATACCACTGATTTTATTGTGAATTTTGTGCATTCCCAGTGTTGTGTAAGAGACAAGAGAGCCTCATGTTTATTTTGATTTAGATTGAGGCTGAGCTGGTTCAGTGAACTGCGAGACCCTCCAAACACAGGACACTATCAGACTGAAAGAAGGCAAAGAATTTCAGAACTGGAACTAACAAACTGGTGAGAGTGCTGGTACTCAGAAAAAAAATCACCTTTAGCTAAGTAGATAATGCGACAACATCACAGTACTGTGACTTATTTACAGAGAGACTGAAAATGTGATGGCTTTTTTGTTCAATTCTGTCTTGATTGTAGAGTGAATAGCACCAATATGATATAGTCAGGAACAGGAAGGATTTCAGAAATTCAACTCAGGAGAATGAGTCATATGTGTAAAGTGGGATGGGATGTGTCTGTGTTTCATGTGAATATGGCATGTCAAAGAGCCACCCAAAACCATTGTGCTAGCATCTTTCACAGAAGCATAAGTCTAGAAATGCGCATTTAAATCTCCCCTAAGATACTTGCGTATCAATCATGATCTGCAAAAATGCTGATGGCTCATGGAAATAGAAGGCCTTTGTGGCAGTACATTGGTGAGGTCACATAGGTTAATTTATTACACTCACAACTGAGACTTATACTTTTTAACTAAATTATGCTGTACATCTTCCAACCAAGTGTACATTTCACTTTCACATGAAGTGACTATGTTTTGTTTGTTCCATGTACAGAATTTACCCCAGCTCTCAGTGTTGTGATGAAATATGTGAAGATTTTGGTGTCAATCCTATTCTTTCCATGGAAAATTCCAAAAATGGAATGTAGAGGCACCAAGGAAATGTTCTATGTTTGCTCTCTGTGCCAGCTGCCTACTTGGTGAAGATAAACCCATCATCACAATGTTAAGCTGGAGATCCCTGAACAGGAAGATAGGTGTGCAGAGACAATGCCCCATCATGGGAACATATTCCTCCACAAATGTTCTTTAAATCTTCCAGGATTACCACCAGTGTCCTGTACTGCATAGTGGGAGTGATTCTCTCTTTCCTCTTATTATTCTCTCTGTTAAGTGGTACTGAATGCTGTGACTTGACTTTTTTCCCTGATGTTGCATACTGACTCTTGGCTACTTCCGCCCAGCCAGATCTGACCTTCCTCTCTATTTCAAGATATTCCTGTTATTATGTTGTGCTTTTTCTATGCTACTCACAGGTAGCAGAGCTGTCTGACAGAAGTACTATACAACCTCATATAAGGATACATGGCCAAAACTGATTTTTTCCATGGAGTTCAGTGTTTAGGCAAGAAAGCTGTTTGTTTAATAGCTTTGGCAGATTAATGGTGTACACTTGAAAATTCAAACAGAAGATGTTATGTTTTAAAAATTGTTAAGTAAATGAGGTTTCTTTCTTTGTTTCTAAGAAATGGGATGCAGCAATTGCAGAATCTCTCTTACTGTAAGAATCTCCCTCTAGAGTTAGTGACTCAGCTGCTACACAATATACATGAGAAATTTTTGGTCTTTGATAAGTACAGGACTTGCATGACCGGTGTACTCAGCTACCAAAAGATACCATAAATTTGACATGAACCATAAAAAAGGGATTTCTGTGAGCTCCAAGGGAAACAGGTGATTTCACCCTCTAAGTGTGAGCTGTGAAACAACATTTGCAACTTGGCGTATGCCTTCCATGTAAGTTATAAACCTATTCAACTAAACCTTCCATAAGACATGAGCCTATTCTTCTTTTGTCACCAGCAGGAAAATAAAAGAGGATGAGGTCAGTCTCTAAATGTCTCCTAACACGTCTTAAATTAAGGTGGTTGGGTGGAAAGCATTAAAGATGTCTACAAGCTTCATTCAACACTACTGATATCTATTGTCTACCTCTTCTGTAATCCAACACTCCTCTTATGAAAAAGTTTTAAAGAATGTAATGAATAGTGAAAAAAAATCCCCTCAAATATTATAAGTAACATACAATTAAGTAATCTGCAATTCTATAGCTAGGTTATTGTTCTCTATTGATTAGTATAAAATGTTTCCTTATTTCTCTAAAAAGGATACGATTTAATTAGTATAATTAATTAATGTAACAAATTTTAAGTCTTATTTGTTATCCAAATACTTTACAGGTTCTGTGTGTTACATGACAGAAGATACTTTCCAATATGGTCCAAAGAAAAGAGAGTTCACTTGAAAAAGCACACAATGATCTGCAGCCCTCTGTTCCACAGACCTTCCACATCAACCTTTGACTTTCCCAGTACTAAGTTACTATAAGTCATGCTTATCTGAATTTCCTGGAAAACAATCTGAGATTTCTAGCCTAACCATTATCCCAGGTATCATTTAGTAAATTTTTTTGAATTACCTGTTACAGATGTATTTCTTTAAAAGAATAGTTATATTACATTGTGTTCTTTTCCTGCCCTCAAGCTGAGAACATTAGACAGTACTTGCAGAAAAATTAAATTACAGCCAGAGAAGCTGATTGTTTTTCCAGTGAAAGTATTGTAAATTTTGTCAAGATACAATAGCAATTCCTAAACACATTCTGTACTGTTAAGGAGAAATCTACTGTAATCAAAAAACAAGCTGAAAATTCACTTTCATATTTCTCTTAAATAATTTCTATTCTCTTTTCCTTAATATTTCATTGCAAACAAAGTATTTTCAAAATCTCTTAGGCAAAAAACTTTACTTCAGAGCCTGCAAACTTTATATGAACAGGCATTCTCTTATGGTTGGCAGAAAAGTTAAACCTTGCTTTAGGGTCTCTAGTTTATAATGTTAAAATACCACTTTTTTATTCTATTTTCCATGTGTAAAATTAAAAGAACAAATGATGAAGTTAACAAGTATATAATATAGTCTTCTGAACTTGACAACTGAACTTGACAAAGTATTTTCTGGAGTTTGTTGTGCCAGAAATATGGGGTTTGCTCGTCCTCTGTAAGAATATTTGTATGTCACTTTCAATATTCGCAATTATTTAAAGTATAAGAAATAAGTATTTAAAGTGTAAGAAATGTTCAGTGGCAGCATTTAGTTATACCTTACCCATTTTGGAAGGGTTTTTTTGACACTGGGTAATGAAATTTGAACGTCTTTAGTCTAAGACCTCAGGAACATAAAATATTTAGCCATAGGGCCTCTATTCTATTTTCAGACAGGTACCTAACCAGAAAGAAATTCCTGCAATGGCTCCATTGAAGTTTGTTTTTTTCTAGGTATACCATCCATCACAGCAAATCCTTCAAAAATAGAAACCAAATAAACACAAAACACATTACATCCATCCTCTGCTGTCTTGTCTTGAGCTCCAGGCATCATTTGATAGGCATTTTGTAACCACCCCTATGCCTGGTCACATATGTATTCATTAACAATGAAATGTTATTTGAGGATGTGGTATAAAACTTAACACTGGATGAGTTTGTGCCCCAACTGATGGTCTATCTTAGGCTCACATATTAGATCTTAAACCTGAATCCAAATCTAAGCAGAATTTTGGGTAATTTTACAGTGTCTTCACATCCAAATTCCCAGACTTTTAACTCATTCATACAGCTGACAAAAAGTTCTACAGGTCATTTTCAATTTCAGCTCCAAGATAATGAGATCTCACAGCAAAAACCTCAAAAAACCAAAACAGACTGAGTTGCTTAGGCATTTGTGTTCATACAGACAATATTACTCAGAACACTGATATTCAGAGCCTATCAGGCCAGATTATGATGCTTGGACCCTTACCAAGTAATATTTCCTGATTAATCTTGCTGAAGCAGGGCATAAAAATATTTGCCACAAAAAAGTACTTTGGAAATGGGGGGAGGAAAGATACATGCACAGAGCACATTAATTTTGGTGTAGCAAAGTATTTTTCAAATTCATGGAGGCTGTTTTGAGTTCTCAGCCTAAACAGAGTTGGTTTACCCTTGACCTCCGAATGTTGTCATGTATTAACACTTATGGAAGTGCAATGGACCTAAGCTGAGCAGCCTAATCTTCTCTAAAATTAGATCTGAAAATTACTTTTTCTATTACACTACCTCAGCTCATGAGGATAATTTTCAGAATCTTTGCAAGTAAAATACTTTCAGTACAGGAAGTCATCATTTTGGAAACACTACTATTTGAGCATAGGGCATCTTGCTGTTCTGTCGATGGTGTATGAGTTAAGTAATGGGAACTGCAAAAACAACCTGGCACATATTTGGTAACATTCTTTATCCCCATCTCTCCATCTTCTTTTCCCCATGTTTTACTTCCCCAGCAGTTGATGACAATTAAATCTATGGATGCAAAGAACTCACCTCACACCACTCTGCTGTAATTATAACTTTGCTGCCGACTTACAGATCTGACAGGCTCCGTCTTGTCTGCCCCTTGATGCTGTGGCATTTATTTACAATCTCAGTAACATCTTGTGGAAAATTAATTGTACTAGTGCCAGGGATCAGAGATTGATATTTTGTGAATGCTAGGAGGAGCAGATATTGAAAGGCAGAGAATAAAGAACTAAGATAATGGATAATTATGTTAATTTTTCAAAGATCTTTAGGAAGGTGCCATCCTTTCCACACCAAAAGAAAGAGAAAAAGAAAATATTACCAATTAACTATAGGATGCAAAGAGAGGGAATAAACATTCCAAACTGATGGGTTTTTTTTCCTCTGTCCAAATGCATGTGCTGAATTTTTTCTTCTTTTACACCTGCACCCATTTATTAGAAACTCAGTTGTAAAATATTGTACTCCAGGGAGCATAAGGTTTTTCAGTACCATTTGGCTGGGTCTTCTAAAAGCAAATTGCAGATCAGTTCAAGCTGCAATGTTATGTATACCTTAACCATACCACGAGGACTACCTTTTCTAGTTTGACAGTGTTTCCAAACTTTTAGCTCTACTTGTACATACTTAAGACTTCTCAATCCCAAATCAAGGCAAGCTCCAAAAGTCACCGCACACATCTCTGGCCATTTCCTAAGCTACGCTTTTCCCCTCACGTTCCCTGGTTACTGCAAGAAGAAAAAACAGGTGTGCAGAGAGGAAGGCATCTTTGGTACACACCTGTTGCACCTGCCGGATGTAACTCCACAGCCCTTCGAAAAGGTCTCTGCATCTTCTGTCCTCCCTTTCTCTTGCTCTTCAAGTACAGGTCCTGCATTGAGCACCAAGTGGGAAGACCTGCTGGAACGGTTTATTTCTCCAATTTCATACTGTGACATCTTCATCAGAATGAGTATTTTTGGACAGGGAAGGATCATGCCTTACTTTGTTTTCATAAATGCAGGTTTGGAACAATATCTGCTTGAAGAGACCCTTAGTACCTTGGAAGCTGTAGTGGTTGCCAGCATTCAGCCCAGAGGCTGACATTCCTCTTTTGTGGATGTTTTTGGCATCATCATGTGCAATCCAGTTACCCTAAAAGTGTAAGTGCCAAGGCAATGCATTCTTTCCTACAGATATTGTGACATTTCTTTATGTGGAGCTTGTATAATGTGTGTGAGAATATGTCAAAATAGTTTTCTTTATTAAAAACCTCCATAAAACCTAAACAAAGCTTAGTGTTGTCTGTGTTATTCTCTCAGTGCAGCAGAAAATGTTTTGCCTTGCCAAACAACACTGTTCCAGAAATGCCATCTCTCCAGAGCAGTAATCCTCACATTTCTTACTTGTTTGGCAAGAACAATGACTTCTGATGCAGGGTATAAGTTAAAAGGAGAAGTTTCCAGTTCTTAAAGTGAAAAAACAGAGGACTTTCCAAAAGATATCAGCTTGTGCCATTTTCCTCTTTGGGAAGTTCTTTGATGTATTCAGGGAACATGCCAGAGCCTGAGGCTGAACTCAGATATGATACTGTAAATCAGGGTAAATCCTCAGCTGGCACTGGTGGACTTAAAGTAGTTTGTGTTTACTGTAGTAAACAGATCAGTCAATCAGATTCTCTCCTTATTTACGCTATGTATGATATTACTTTCCTGAAGGCTTTAAAACACTTTTGCTAGCTCCGTGTGGTTGGGGCACAGCGATTTATATTTTTTTTTATTTTATTTTTTTGTTTAATTGTAGGAAGCTAAAGAGTAATTTCCTGCTGCCTGTACTTGACAGGAAGTTTAGTGTGATCCCATGCGAGCACAGCAATCGGTGACCTGTGAGAGACTTCACCATTGGCTGGGAGAACAGTCCTGGGGGAAGAGAAGTGCTGCTCAAAGAGGAAAGAGAGGCATTTCTCAAAGGCAGCTCACAAGGCAGACACAGTTGCCAGATATTACAGGACAGATCTGTGCGCAGAATCCTTCTTGGTGCTTTCAGCTGCTGCTGCTTGCTATGAATACACACAGACAAAGAGGAAATAGAAAAGAATCGAGGAAACTGAAAGTGCTAACGTATGCAGAAAGAGTGCAATGTTCTCAAACAAGACACAGCACCAGTGATCTTCTAAGCAGGCTCACCCGCTGGACTGTAGCCAGAATATTCCCCCCCTCCCAACCCCCGAGTTTCAGGGGGTTTTTCTCATAAAGTGTCTGCAGTTTTGAAGACAAAGCAAAAAAAGTAAATCCTGTTCAGATTTTGGAAATTGATTAATGATTAAACATATTTAGATTGGTCCCTTTCAAAGTAGTAAAGATTTGCTGATGACACAGATGCATTCTTAAGGGAAATGGATGTTAATTGCTGTCTAGACATTTTATTACTACGGTGGGGCACTAGTCATTGACCATCTCTCTTTTTTTTCCCTTTTTACACATTAAACTATAGGTCAGGCTAAATTGTTTGTTTGTTTCTGTAGAAGATAACAATGTGGTTTCAGGGTGGTACGTAACTGAGAACTTTGATATACCAGTCAGCAGCAGGAAAGTATCCAAGTGACAGAAGCACTACCATTTTTCAAGTTTGTTTTTTTTTTAATTCAAAAGTACAACGGTGTCTACTGCAATTTTAACAAATTCCTTCACAGAGCACAAACATTCAGTAAGTTCTTGCACCTCTGCCTTTGTCCCTCTTGGAATATAGTGGAGTAATTGTTTGACTAGCTTCAGATCTGGATAGGATGCTTTGACTTCGCATACATAAAATGCTTCAGCACACCTAAGTTCAAGTCAGTGTCATATTTTGCTGAGATGAAAAGACCAATGGCTATTTGTTCTGCTTGTCTAGCAAGCAAGCAGTTAAAGATTAATTCAGATGAAATGTAAAACTCATCATCAATAGCCCTCAGCACAGGAAAATATACCTGAAGTCAGTCAGTCTGATTCTGATCTTACCTCAATTTTCCATCAGTATAAATCTGTTTCTGCCAGGCAGCTTGTTCCTGATTTATATCAGGGTAAGCAAAACAAGACCATTGTTTTTACAGGCTTCACTTATGCTGCTAAGTGATGCTGATTTACTCTAATGAGAACACATCACTTCACAAGGTAGGTGAGAGCATTCACAGTAGTGGTTCTTCCTAAAGAAAAATTGAGGAAGTGATGGGAATGAAAGTATGTTGGTTCAAAAAACACGCTGCTGATTCAGAAACACTGTTGGGCTATGAAAATTACGGGACATGACATGAAAATGCTCAATTACATGGTTCAAACTTGTCAGGTTTATTGTATTTTTAAAAAGATATTCTCACCATTTCGCTTTATCATGCATTTGCCTCTCAATTCTACTGTCCCTCTTCTTCATAATTGCAAAATGACTCAGTCTGGGAGTCTGTTTGCTTGTCTGACTGCCTAGCTGACCCAGGTACAGAAGAACACGCAATCAAGAGAAGCCCATGACATCCTGGTGCTGATAAGAAAGGTCTACCAGGTTTCATATTCTCTGTCTGTACTCACTCCTCCTTCATGCATCAGCACAGCAGCCTCACCTACAACAGAACAGTGGGATGTTGTGAGGTTTAAGGCTTACAATAACTTTTTTTTTTAAATGTTACATTTAAAATCATCTTTAGCTAGACCTTTTCAGCAATGGAGCTTGAACTGCTTTACTAGAATATCCATTGCCATTATCACCACTTTCCAAGAATGCAAGATGAAGAAAAGCACAAAGAAATGTATATTTTTAAATAGCTTATCTTTGAGAAAAAGGCACCTTGACAAAAAAAAAAAATAAAAATAAAAAAAATTAAGAATTGAAAGATCATGCTTCAAAAATGTCATCTCCTGTGTTCATTTCCAACTTTGCAACGTCTGTGGTAGCCTTATATACATCTGAAAGAACGCATGAAAAGGATCACAGAGTAAACCTAATGCCCACATATTCAACCAACCTTCTTTTCTCTACAACTTTCTCCTTGAGAGAACTTTTGTCTGATCAGAAGTTACAACTCTGATGCCTTAGGCTATTCTCTTAAGTCTCATCAGAGCCAGAACCACAATATCCTACTCCCACAGCATTTTGAGAAGCCAAGCTGCTATGTAGCATTAAAAGAATTTGTAAAATTGCACGTAGAAGTTTACCATAGAAGAGTGAAGGGCATTGCTAGTGCTGTTGTGACAAAACCATGTAAAAATAGTGACAATAATAAATTAAAGAAGGCCAAAAATAAATTTAAGTACCATTTTTAAGCAGATTTAAGATCAGGATCATTTTCAGTGACAGAGGACTCTGAACTCAGCATGCATTGTGGGGATTTGCCTGCATTAGCAAACAGCAAATACTGCAGGTAATTCTTGCAGACTCCTAATCTAAACACCGCTAAACCAGTTGATTATGGTTTCATTTCTGTCAGTAATCAATACAAGCTGAACAGGCTGTCTTCCCTGCTTCTTTTTCTGCCAGGTTGCCAGGTTTTGCCTTATTTCAGACAGTAAAGCTGGCAGAGCACTCCCCTGGAGTTCATCTGGCTCCTTTGGCCAGGACTGGGTCAGGGAGCCCGTCTGAAGGGCTGCCAGATCCCACATGGACAGAAACAGGATGCTGGGAAGGGTTGTGGCTGTTTCAGTACGCACAGATAGATCTAGAAGATGTCTGTCTGTAGTCTATTGAATAGAGAGAGAAGTCCATTTCAAGGCTGCTGTGCATATTATTATTAGTAGTAGTAGTAGTATTAGTATTATTACTATTATTACTATTCTTACTATTATTGTTATGTCTTTTCCCACCATTCAGAGCCTGTATTGTCCCTCTCTGGCACAGACTGCCACCAGCTCATTTCTGCTGACAAATCTCCAAAACACTCTTCAGGTAAAGTCAGCTAGTCTGATTGTTTTTTAGAAGTATATTAGGGACCACCCATAAGAATGCAATGTAATCTCCAGTTAGTGCACAGCACTTAGGGCAGTGCTGTCTTCAGACAGACACATTGTACATGGAAAAGCCTTAGTATAAAAGACAAATATTAGAGGTTTGCTCAGTTTTAGTAAGGCAAATTTAATATATAGCTTTACTAAACTGCAAAACTCTAGATTTTGTGGGCCTAGATTTCATCCTCAAGGTTTCTGAGGGTCTAACATGCAGTAATGGAAGAAGAGAGAGCAAGGAAGAGGAGGGACAAATTCTTTATCCTGTAAATAAGTAGTAAATTTAATTATTTGCTGTTCTAATAAACAACTATGCTAGGCCTTTCTGTTTCAGTCCTCCAGTCATCACATCAGAGTTCCTAGTGCTAACTAGTCAAATCCTCAAATCTTAAACAGGATGTCTACCTTATTAAAGAAGCCCTTTCAAGCAAGAGAGAAGCATGTTTTGACTGGAAAACACCAATCATGTGAAGGGGGGCAGTCAGGGGAAGCATGGTGGTGAGGGTTGCGGGTAATAATATTCTCTGGATTATCTAAAAGTGAGGTTTTCTCTCAGATGGAAGAGAAGGCAAAGAGGAAGTCACAATTTCAGACAGTTTGCACAGATGGTGACCACCCTCAGTCAACATTCTCGTAAAAATGGCTGTGTACCTTTCTTTTCCCCTCAGTATATACAGAGAGAAATAAAAAGGGGAAAGAAAAAAAAAGGTCAGTGCAAAAGTGCTTAAGAAGGCAGAATCTGTGTGAGTGTGTGAAGGGGAGAGGAGGAAAGAATGTCATTTAAGTGGCCCAGCTTTTTATACTTTTTCAAACTAGTCTTTTTTTCCCTGTCCATCCATAGTGAACTTTTGAGTCTCTCACATCCTGAACACTCACCAGTTCAAACTCTAAATATTAAGCCATAGTCAACATAGTGCAAAAGGGGGAATATGGAGAGAATGCTCAGAGGGAGTTTTGGCCACTTTGATGTCTCTAGATACTGAAGCAAGCAAGGAACTAGTTTAGTCACTGTAAAAGGCAAAGCAGAGAAGCCTGAATACTCAAATGATTGTTTTGCCGTCCATTCAGAAACCAGCCCTTCACACAACACAGGTTCATGGACGGAGACAAAAAAGCTTTAGCCCTTGGTAGGTTAAAACACAGTTTGGTAGGTTGCAATACTGTAACAGTGTTTAGAAGTAAACCAAACATGGATGAGATTGTTCGTTCATAAGTAACATGATGGTGCAGCATGTGTGCTTGCTCAGGAATAGCTCACATCCCATTTGTGTGATAGAGGTCCTTCCTTGCTGTGCCTTGCAGTGTAATCTGAGCCTCAGCACAGCCCTCCAGCACAGGGAGGGCTTATTCAGCTCCCAGGGCAAACAGGCTGCCTCCGGCCAGCATCTGGGACCCTGCAGGAAAACTGAACCTGCAGGCAGCAGCTGGCTGAGGATCCGACAGAGATTTGCTTTACTGGAACAGGAAGACTGGCTTGTCTGCACTGTGTTCACACAGAAAAATAGGTGAGTTTGAGATGCTGAGTGTAGGTGATGCTGAGGACACCAGATGAGCCTGCTTTAATATTCCAACCTGTCTCCTTCAAAGCAGGCAGCAAGCCAGAACCATATTTGAAAATTTTAATTATGAGACAATTTGATATGCACTTGCTATTGAAAGAAATAGGAAGAACCTCAACAGTATGTTTTAAAGGGCATTTTATTTATTATTTGCTGATACTTCATGTATTTCCAAACACTTTTAAAATATTGCTGTGAAATAAGTTTACAAAGACCTTACATTTCACAGAATCATAGAATGGTCTAGGTTGGAAAAGACCCTTAAGGTCATCAAGACCAACCATTTACAAAACTCTGCTAGGCCCACTGCTAAACCTTGTCTATAAGTTTAGAAAGCATCTTCCCCGGGTACTTTCCCACCAGGCAGATTTCTTTGCTAAGCCTGTAGCCCTGCATGGAGTTGTTGTGACCCAAGTGCAGGACCTGGCACTTTTCCTTAATGAACCTCAGGCCAGCCTGTCCAGATCCCTCTGCAGAGCCTCCTTGCCTCAAGCAGTTGAACACTCACACCCAATTTAGTGTCCTCTGCAAACTGAATGAGGAATCATTCAACCCCCTTGTCCAGATTGTTGATAAAGATGTTAAGCAGGACTGATCCCAGCATGGGGAACACCACCTGTGACAGACCACCAGGCCACCTGTGTTCACCACCACTCTCCAGACCTGGCCATAAGCCAGCTCTTAACCCAGCAAAGAGTACACCTGCCTAAGCCACGGGCTGCCAGTTTCTCCAGGAGAATGCTGTGGAAAACAATGCCAAAGGCTTTACTAAAGTCCAGGTAGACAATATCGACAGGCTTTCCTTCACCCACTGAGTGGGTCACCTTGTTGTAGAATGAAATCAGGTCGATCAAGTAGGACCTGTCTTTAATAAACCCATGCTGGCTGGGCCTGATCCTTTGGTTGTCTTTTACATGATGCGTGATGGCATTGAAGATGTTGTGTTCCATGATATTCCTCAGTACAGAGGCCAGATTTACGGGCCTGTAGTTCCCTGAATCCTCCTTCCTGCTCTTCTTGAATGTCGCAATGTCCAGCCAATGGGACCTCCCCAGCTAGCCAGGACTGCTGATAAATGATGGAAAGTGGCTCGGTGAGCACTTCCACGAGCTCCCTCAGAACCCTTGGGTGGATCACGTCTGGTCCCACAGATTTTTATATGTCTAAGTAGAGCAGCAGGTCACTGACCCTTTCCTCCTGTTTTGTGGGGACTTTATTCTGCTCCCCATCCCTGTCTTCTGGCTCAGGGGGCTGGGTCCCTGGAGAATAACTGGTTTTACTATGAAAGGCTTCGGCAAAGAAGGTGCTAACTACTTCAACCTTTTACTCAACCTTTGTGACTGTTTCCCCCTATATCCAATAAAGGCTGGAGATCCTCCTTAGCCTTCCTTTTATTGCTGATGTATCTATAGAAACATTTCTGTTGTCTTATATTGCAGTAGCCAGATTAAGTTCTATCTGGGGTTTGGCCCTTTTAATTTTCTCCCTGCATAATCACACAACATCCTTGTAGTTCTCCTGAGTTGCCTGGTCCTTCTTCAAAGGTAACAAACTCTCCTTTTTTTTTCCTGAGTTCCAGACAAAGCTCTCTGTTCAGCCACAGTAGACTTCTTGCCTGCTGGTTTATCTTCCAGAAAACCAGGGCAGCCTGCTCCTGCGCCTTTAAGATTTCCTTCCTGAATAATGTCCAGCCTTCCTGGACTGCTTTGCCCTTCAGGACTGCCTGCCAAAAGGACTCTGTCAACAGGCTCCTAAACAAACCAAAGTCTGCCAGCTGGAAGTCCAAATTGGCAGTTCTGATGAATCCCCTCCTTCTCCAAGAATCAAAACCACTGTCATCTCAGGATAACTGTGCCCAAGACAGCCTCCAACCATCACATTGCCCATCAGCCCTTTTTTTCACAAACACCAGGTCCAGTGAGGTACTTTCCCTAGTCAGCTCCCTCATCAGCTGTGTCAGGAAGTTCTCTTCCACATACTTCAGCAATCTCCTAGACTGCTTACTCTCTGCTATGTTATATTTCCAGCAGACATCTGGAAAGTTGGAGTCCACCCCAAGAACAAGGGGTACTGATTGTGAGACTTCTTATAGCTGCTTATAGAATGTTTTGTCTGCCTCTTCCTCTTAGTTGGGTGGTCTATAACAGGCTCCCATGAGCATATCTGCTCTATTGGCCTTACCCCTAATTCTTACCCACAAATACTCAACCCTATTGTCATCATTATTAAGCTCTAGACCATCAAAACCCTCTCTAACAACCAATAATACTCCACTGCCTCTCCTTCCTTCCCAATCCCTTCTGAAGAGTTTACAGCCATCCATTGCAGCACTTCAGTTGTGCAAGTCATCCCACCATGATTCTGTGATGACAATTTTGTCAGATTTCCTGCGGCACAATGGCTTCCAGCTCCTTCTGTTTGCTGTCTGTGCTGCATGCATTGGTGTAGATGTCTTTCAGCAGAATATAGGAATACATTTTGAATTTATGCATTAAACTTTGGATTATTTCAAAAAGCTTTCTCTCAAGCCCTACATATTCTCTGTTGTCTACTGCAGATGTCAGTAAATGCAAAGTTTATATCCACCTAATTTCTCCACTTCAACAATATCTCCTTTCTGAAAAGTGCAAGTGACTCACTTATCCAAAGCCAACAAAGAAAATGCTTAGTCCCTCCTGAGCCAACACAGGAGACAAACAAGGAATTTCACTGAACCGCTTCCCAAAGGAGGAGAATGGATGAGGTTCTATGAAGACTAATCTGCTCCACCAAAGATGGCTCAGCTAAAACAAACAGAAGGTCTTTGACAACAATAACTCAGCAAAAGACACTAGAAACCTGATACACCTTGGTGGATAGCATGCTGTGTTGGTTTTTCAGTGCCTGGTTTTTGGTAGTGGGGGGGCCACAGAGGTGGCTTCTGTGAGAAGCTGCTGGAAGCTTCCACCGTGTCCTGCAGAGCCAATCCCTGATGGCTCTGAAGATGGAAATGTCACTGGCCAAGCCTGGGCCAATTAGAAATTATGGTAACACCTCTGTGATCACATATTTAAGAAGAAAATCAAAACAAAGTGGGATGCAGTTTTAATTCCAGCTAGAGAAGAGAAGGAGGTGGGAACATGTGAGGGAAACAACAGGGAGACACCAAGGTCAGTCCAGAAGGAAGGGCAGGAGGTGCTCCAGGTGCCAGAGCTGAGATTCCTCTTCAGGCTGTGGTGATGACCATGGTGAAGCAGCTGTGCCCCTGCAGCCCATGGGGATCCATGGGGGATGCAGAGATCCACCCACAGCCCACGGGGATCCAGGGGGGATGCAGAGATCCACCCACAGCCCATGGGACCCATGGGGGATGCAGAGATCCACCCACAGCCCGTGGGGGAGGTGCCCATGCTGGAGCAGGTGGATGCCTGGAGGAGGCTGTGGTCCAGTGGGAGACCCGGTGGAGAGAGGGGTTCCCTGCTGCCAGGCTGGAGCAGCCTGTCCTTGGAGGGCTGCACCCCTAGAAGAGTGACCCACACTGCAGCAGTTTTGGGAGGACTGTGTGCCCATGGGAGGGAGTCACATTGCAGCAGTTTTGTCAGGACTGCTGCTTCTGAGAGTGGATCCATGCTGGAGAAGGTCACGGAGAACTGTCTTCTGTGGGAGAGACCTCACAGCCTCACAAGGGAAGGACTCTTCTCCCTGAGCAGTGGAAGAAAACCTCAGATGACGAACTGACCAGAACCCCCATGCCCTGTCTCCCTGCTCTATCGGTGGGAAAGAGGTGGGGGTTGGGGGAAGAAAAGGTATTTTTAAGGACTTACTTTACTTTTCATCAGATTTTGTTAGTAGTTAACTCACTTTGTATTTCTAAATTGAACCTGTTTTCCCTTGGAGTGTTTCTTCCAGGTCCTTATCTCAGCTCGTGAAACCTTCATTAAGATTTCTCTCCTCTGCCCAGCTGTGGCAGAGGAGGGAGAGTGAGCGGCTTTCATGGGTGCCTGGCATTTAGCCAGTGTCAAACCACTACACGTCTATCCAGCCCTGCAATTAAATTTTTGTTACACACATGCTCTAAAATAAAAATTGAACTTCATTTTAAAGTTACCTTCTTCTTAGGTAAGAGATTAGGATGAGATTTACAGAGATGAGGCTATTACCCTACTGCAGGGTTCATGAAGGGCACTGTTTCAGACCACGGGTGTTGGTGGACCTGCAAAAGACCCAGTGCAACATTTTCCTTGCTCAGATAATGGAGGATCATTCCTTAGAAGGACGACTAGGAAGGGAGAAGCAGAGCAGAGTGCAGGCGATCGTGTCTGGAGTAGGGTAGCTGGTGAGCAAAACAGTTTTTGTCAGGTCTCTTTGCTCAAAATAGTGAAAGCTGGTGGATCCATCAGAAGATTAAACTTGCAAAATTCATCAGCTTCTCTGAGACTTGTTTACACAGCTTCAGTGGGAACATGTGCTGAAGAAATTCTGATAGGGAAATAGCCCCAAATATAAGTAACTAAAATCAAAATGAGACCAAGAGGAATACCCTCTGTATTGAACTGTTCTGGGTATAAGGAGAAAAACATAGTGCAGTAGTCAAATAAATCTCAACCCTCCCTAATTTCTATGATTGCAAACTTTTTATTTTCATTGGCCAATATTAGAGAGGGCATTAAAACTCTTCACAATTTTTTAGCGAAGTCTAAATCTTGCCAATGCACATTGGGCCACAATACAAAAGATACCATGTTTTACTAGGAACATTTTTTGAAGTATTTTTCTAATTTTTGTGTAATGTAGGCCAGGTGTGCATGTTTCACTTCTTGCACAGAGATTCACCTCTCCTCTGCACTGGTACTGGTTCCATTGCTAAAAAGCCCCCAGCTGCCATCACACAAAATGGTGGATAAGCTAATGATATGGTTTAAAGGCTAAAATACATCTTCTTTTTTAACAGGCACAAGGACAGACCTCTCCCTTTTATGCCACCTAGTGCAAGTACTATAAATTAAAATGTTCAACAAAGATGTAGGATTTAATAGAATTTGAAAGATTCATGAGATTTAAGATTATGAAGGGGTTCCAACTATCTGAGTGAGACACCACAGTAGTAGAAACCATAGAGAGAGAAATCAGCATAGTGTACAACATATCTGAACTTTTTCTATGTCTCTTCACTAGTTTCTGGGTATTGATTTACATTAAAATATCTTTCTTTGTTTTTATTGTGTTGGGCAACTCCTTCTGCCAGAATTATGTCTGGTTTAGACCTTTGTTTCTCTTTAAGATTTGTTAACCTGCAATTCAGAGTTTGCTTTTTGTTAAAAGGAAATAACTCACGGTGGCTAATTAATTAGTGACAGAAATTCGAGCCAGGATTGGGGAAGACAGCAGCTTTCTTTCTTGCTTGATAACATTAGTGGTCTTCTTCTGTACATCTGTAAACAGATTTGGTTTTTTA
Source organism: Rhabdornis inornatus (assembly GCA_013397075.1). Taxonomy (NCBI): domain Eukaryota; kingdom Metazoa; phylum Chordata; class Aves; order Passeriformes; family Rhabdornithidae; genus Rhabdornis; species Rhabdornis inornatus. The sequence continues at coordinate 898,950 of VWZS01000184.1, forward strand.
AGCCTTATCATGGGAGGATGACAATTTTTATTTGATTAATGAGTGCACTTTTCAGGGCTTCAGAAGGAGCATCAAGGTTTACACCAACAAAGTGTTAAAGATTTTTAATCTCAGGACACAGAATTTTTACACACAGTTCTTCAGATATGAACTGCAATGCTTCATTTAGAAATTGCCAACTTCTTTTTATGTGGTTTTGGCAGAGTTACCAAATAGGTGTCCAAAGTGGAATGGCTCCTCAGACCTACACGCTAGTACAGGACAAGATGGGGTCCAGCACTAGTAGCAGTTTTGAGCTCAGAGCTCAACCACTGTTCATATATCTGAACACCATTTTTTGGTAAACATTTCTTCTTCTTCTTCAATGAGCAAATTAGGGGATTCAGTCTAAAAGGGTGGGGGGCAATGGGTGGAGTGGTCAGTAGTTTGTTCTTCACATAGTTTTATCACTAGCTGTATAAATATCTCAAACACTGAGGTCTTTAATGACTGAAGAATGACTGAATACAGTTTTCTGACATGCGGTGGCTTTTGTCATGTATTAGGCTAGTGTGATGATGCAGTGCAGGATTTCTACATGTTCCCTCTGCAGTACACCCAGAAACATATGGATCTCAATGTCTTGTATATTAACAGACCACATAACCCCAGAGGTTCATGTGGTCCAACCATCAGAGGAACACCGACAACCAAGCAGCCGTGTTCATTTCTGATGCATATAAATTCAAGGTTCTGATTATATTGCTCCATTTAGAATTCAGAATTAGCACAGCCCTGAGAGAAACAGACAGTTTTTTCTACCTGTCTAAAAAGGTAGAGATGGGGATCTATCTCCTTTGCATTAGACTTTAACATGTAGATGTCTATCTCAAAACTAGAAATCTAAGCCCTCTACATTCAGTGGAGAGAAAAGGGTGAGGTTTATCTCGTCCAAATATAGACATTTGAAAGAGTTTGGATAAGTGATCTCTTCAGAGTATTTATTTGTATCCATAAGAGTGCTGTAAAAATTTAGCTTAAACAGTATACTTACTTTCATCTAAGCTGTGTGAGATAAACTCTCCCCAGCCTTCTACAGTTGAGCACAGAGATAGCCCAGAAATCTTTAAGTGAACTGTCTTGGATGAAGCTTTTCTGCTTAAGACAACCTCCAAAACTGTCTTATATTGTACAGATCTGTCTACTTCTGCTCGTGGCCTTTGAACAAGCTCATTTAGTGTTTGTTACGGTATTTCCATAGCACACTGCAATCTGCAGAGCAGAGAAGTCTCTTTATATTACACATGTCAACTGTTGAAGATGTTTTCTCCACACAGGTCAAAGGGGTTTGAATTGATGGGGACTCACAATCTTGAATGTCAGGTAATTTCCAAATGCTCTAGTTCACTCTGCTACCATGAAATAATATATTTAGGCATGGGAATTAGAATAATTAGAGGCTGACTTATATGTCTGCATAGGTAGGTTTCCACTTTCTTGCTTTGATGCATTATTTCAGAATCCTATAGGCATTGACTCAAGATTCCAGTCTCATATACTCGTGTTTTAGAGGCTTAGACAAGGCAAAATTCAAAATATTTATACAGATCACTAAAAATATGAAGTATACAAAGGAATAGTATGTCTCACCTGCTGGAGGAGGAGAAAGAAAACTTAGAAGACTGAAAGGGAAGTTATGTAGAGGATGCCATTCCAAAGAATTATGCGCTTATAAACACTGGACTTGCATAATTGTCTTGTGATGAAGGCACAGGAATGATGAATGTTATTAAGAAGCTCTTTACAAATCCTGTGGCTGTTAAGAGCGAGATTAGTTTTTACGCTTGCACTTCAAAACTATCTCCAGGCTGGGTGGACTTTGTGGAAAGGCATAACATACTGGTTCAGCTTAGTCAGCATTACTGCTTTTTGCTTTACTGTGTTTGTTGGTTACAACAATTGCACAACACTTATAAGTTTGAATATCACAGAGAGGGTAGTGTGCACGGGTGCAAGTGTGCACACATGAAGGAACCCACAGACACTGGATAAGGGCATCTAAAAACAAAGGGTGATGCTCTGATCTCTTTTAATCTTAGCCATAGCAATGTAAAATGAAGAGGAGCTCCAAATCCCTTGAGAGAGGTACATAGGGAGTGAGGAGTACTCTAATCCACTAGGCTTGAATACAATCCACATCTTTCTGAAGGTTGCAGTTTGGGTTTTACTCTGTTTTCTCTTGTGTAATTCTGCAGTTGCTTATAGCCCAATACCTTATCCAATTGGGCTTCCAGTTGCAAGCTTTTAAAGTATCTACATATGTGTATATATATATATATGTATGTGTGTGTGTGTGTGTGTGTGTGTGTGTGTAAATGAGAATGTACAAAGTGTGGAAGCAGAACCAATGTTTAGTGCACAATGTTTTTGTATGTCTGTCTATAAGAGGCATAAACGGGTACAGCTGGGCAAGCTAGCACACACAGACTGGTGGGATGGAATAGTATTGTGAAGGGGGAAGGTATCCATTCAGGCATCTATGCTTCAGCCAAGTGAGTGTGTTGAGCTACCTGCTGTGGCTGGGGCAGCTTCAGCTCACCTCACTTCAATGTCTGCTTCTAAGGAGGTAGATGATGCGTTGTGGCTCAGTGGGTCTACTGCGTTATCATCTGAGGCACTCCTGGGGTTCTTTTCTTTAAAAGAATATGGGTAATTATAGAAAATAATTTGTCCATACAGACACGGCACCTGTAAATAAATTTTTCAAGTGGCAGTGTTCCATACACATAGGAAACCACAGGACCACAGGAAACCTGGGACCAGCATCCAGATGTAGCTCTTTCAGAGCCAAAATCTATTTCATTTTCTAAAGCGTGTTTTCCCAGTACTTGTATATCCCTGCTCTGCTGTTTCCTTCACCCACCCACCCCCTTATTTTACATATCTAATACATGACATTTTAAGGTCTTTTTACTTCTTTCAACTGTCCACTTAAATACCAAAAAACAACAAACCCAGTGCTCCACTGTTTATTGGCAATATGAGAAATGTGATTCTTTTTACCTTTCCCACATAGTGACAGAAAGAAAGCCTCCAAAGGTAGGGAAGAAGAGGAAAAGGAATAAAATCCATCTATCCAAAATGCTTGTGATTCAGAGAGTCATCAGAGAGTGATGAAAAGCAGCTGGATGTTAACAGCTGGAGAGTGGTGGTCACTGGTTCTGAGTCCCAATGAATACCAGTGACAAGTGGCATCCCTCAGGGGCCATATGGGGACCAGTGTTATTTAATATCTTCATTAGTGATATAGACGAAGGAATCAAGTGCACCTTCAGCAAGTTTGACGTTTACACCAAGCTGAATAGTGCAGTTGCCACCCCCTGGCTAACAGGTGAGCATCTGAGGTGACACAGTTGACTTGATTCCTCCTTGCTGTTTCACAGGAAAACACTGATAGCAGAATTCTCCTTTTTCTGTATATGATGGTGACATAAGGGAGCTAACAGTATAAAAATGATGTCTTGAACATGATTAGCAAATTCCTACCAGCCTCATATGGCACTAAAGCTGACCATGTGTTGCAGTAAGAAAACTTGCAGACAAGAGTCAAGGCTTAGTACATTTTAGATATGTGGTTCCCATCGGGGTCACTGTCTTAAAGAGACATCATGAGGAGAAGGCACTACAGTCTTAGGAGTGGAACAGGGGAGAATGCTAAAACACAAAAAAAAAGAGTAAAAAATTCCTAAAGATCATGAAACAGGAGATAAATTGCTGTAATGAATTCCATACTGATTTGGAAATAGAAAACCATATGAAAACCAAACCCAAAACAAACAAACAAAACTGGAAAAAAAAAAAAAAAAAAAAAAAAAAAAAAAAAAAAAGAAAGGTCTATTCAAAAATGGAGACTGAGCCCCAGTCCAACCAACCATATCCCAACAACTTGACATACTGACAAGAATTTTGTGCCATGCTCCCCTTTGCCATTCTCCTGCACCACCCTTCAGCCACAGAGCAACACCAACTTAAACACACAAATCCTGCCATAACCACAGAAAATTGGTTGATTTTGTTCATTAAGCCTAGGAAGATGTTTTTAAACTTTCAGATATTATTATAAATTGATTTCTTATTTGTTTTTCCTTGCACAACCTTACAAACCTTTTAGATCGTGTTTTATTTTTTTAATATTCTTAGGTCTCTGAATAAGATTATGTATTAAAATGTTAACATAGATTATACTAATTAGGCTGTCCCACCACAGACCTTTTAGATATGAGAATACTGAAGCACGGAAAGACTCTAGCTTTCAAACAATAGAAGTTAGTAGCATCCAGACAAGAAGCAGAAACACAGATTCCAATCTAAAGATCAGTGAAGTCAACAGGAGTCTTTCTCTTGACATTAATGGGTTTTGGATCAAACCCTGAATAACCTGTCCACAGTCACACAGCCCATCAGAGACAGAAGGGAAACAGAAGACTGCTACCCAAATTACTTTTTCCCGTGAAACTGACTGGATGGCAGCAAGTTAAAAAAACTCCCCAGAGGTATTATCATAGGCCCTGACCTGTGCTACACATTTTCAATGACACTTTTTCATAAATGAAAAAAATGGTTCACTGCTCTGGTTTTCTGAGGTTATTTTCCTTTCCAAATCAGGTACATCTCTTAGAATTTTCAGAAAATTCTAGTCTGAAATGTCTGCTTTAAACAGAGTAATGTCTGAGTACTGTGAACAGTAGCAGGCTTTTTGCTGCTCTTCTGTATTTGTTTAGCAAAAAGTGGGGGCTGAGATGAATTTTGGTCCATGACTGACCATCCCCTTGAGTTCTGGCCCAAAATGATTGTTCTCCAAACAGGACTTGCAAACAATGCATTCTTTTAGTACTAAAGGCTCACATACATGAGAAGGTCAAATTTTTATACCAGTAAAAGAAATCTAAACTATGTGTAAGTGTCTGTGTGCAAGTAGATATGTGTTTATGTGAATGTGCAAACAAGCATATCTGCAAAAATAGAAGTTAAAGTCATTTCACCATTCAAGATAGAATAAAAATTTTCTTCTAAATACTGAAAGAACATTTAATTTAAGTCCAGGGCTCTGCACCAACTAGTAACATCCTAATTTCATACTTCATCATTTAACACAATGCAATCAGCCAGACGTTGACATAGCACAGCAATATGAAGATTCAAACGCCTGGCAACCCTATTGTAAGACGCAGCCTCTTATTCTGTCTTTGGAATGAATGCTATCCCTCACATACTAGACAAAAATTTAGACAAGATATTTGAGATCAGAATTTCTGTGTTTTCTTTCTCTCTTATCTCCCTTCTTGTATTTTTCCTTTTTTTTTTTTTTATTAGCAGCAACCTAAAAGGTCTGGATTCTGAGTTTTTCAATTAATAGAAAATAGAAATAGTGACACAAAGGCATTTTTTACTTATTAGAGCTTCTCTTGTGTTTGTTTCTTCACCTGATGTCTTTCTTTGTGTAATGCCTGCCTAGCAATACTGGCAAATTGTTTCTGAAGAGCTGCAGAGAAGAAAATGCTTTGATCCAATAGAAACACATCAGTGTAATAGCAGTAGATACCTTTTATTTCCCAGTCTTTCAATGCCCCCCTTCAATTCACAAAACACACACTCAGTGATTAAAAATTCCTGTCATTTTTGTTTTAGAAACTGGGAACCTACAACTTTAAAGTGTGGCAAAGTAAATCTTCTGCCGGAGTGATCAAGGAATTATGCTATTGTCCTGTCTTTATGTTTTCCACAATGCATAAAGCATCACTGTCCTTAATTGTTCTTTCATCTCACCCATTGACTTGAAATCAGCATTGCTCTCCAGGAGTAGTATTAGCTTGAGAACTGGCAAAGAAAAGCAAAGAGGCTTAGCATACCTCAGCACCGCAGATTAAGTGCCTCTTCAAAGATGTCACCCCAGATGTGGCAGGCTACATTCCTACTTTCCCCTGGCAACAGCTGTGGAGCCACATCAGTGCTACTGCCTTATGTTCCTCAACATTATGAGAAGGAATAAAAGCTGCCTTTTTAATGGCTTGGGTTTGTGTTGGAGGCATAATTTTCTGTTTACTTTTCAAAAGGGCAAGCCTTCTTGTGTTTTCACTACTGACAGAGAAAGATGAGTTGACATCCCACAAGCAATGCTTCCTTTTTGGGCTATCCCATAGTGTACCTGCTATTGGTTTGGTTCATTTCTCTCAGGGATTGCAATATCTCTTTCAGTAAGCTGTGATTACAAGCAACTGCTTGCAAATTCTTTAATGTCTTTGGTAGATTCCACTTCCAATTAAAAATTGTTGGTGGTGTGAATTACTGCAAAGTGGACTGAAGACAACCAGGCTGCAGGTACAGCAGCAGCAGCAAAAGGAGAGTTTCAGCAGTGGGCTCCATCTGGGGTGGGATTGTTCACACAGGGGCAGAGAATGAAAACTGCACAGCTGCATTCTGCAAGGCCAGCAGCATCTGCTTTTTCTTGTGTGCCTCGGAAAACCCAGGCTGGACTCAAGCTGTGACTGAGAGGTAAAAGTTTCTGTAGCCATCCGAGGCTACCTCTCTTCCACTATTAAGCTGTTATAACTCTGAAGAATAAATGCTGCTAGTGAAAAACAGCTCGACATACCAAGCATTCACTCTACCTTACTGCTTTAGATTGGCTGTAATTTGTCTGTACTCTGTAACAGCTAGTATGTTGGATTCCGGGGATGTCTAGCTTTTCCAGGGTTTGGGGTTTTTTGGGGCTTTTTTCCCTCTTTTTATTTTTCTTTTTTGAAAGGGAATACTTCATGCATTGCAATTTTTTTATGTCTGTGTGAACCTTTTATTTCAAGACCTCTTACATACACAATTCAAATTCTATTGTAAAATGTAAGACTTTCCTCTGAAAACTCCCCTTACCACCACATGTATTGACTCATCAGATCTTGATTCTCTTGCCCTGACATGTATTGTCCCTTTTCTCTGTCAGTTTCCTGAAGCTTTTTTCCTTCATATCAGCCCTGAAATTTTACCTTTTCTGCTAGGCTGCTTCCTTTAACGTACATCAGTATTAGATAGTCTCATTGATCTGTCTGAGGGATTCTACATCGCTAATGTCTAGATGAATCTTTGTCTGACCTGTTTCAGACTATAGACTGCATATTTTTTGTAACAATCACCACAACTCTATAATTTAACACATTGTTAGTGCATACAGAGCTGGTAGAAATATAACCGGAGCATAAGTAATCCAAGATTAGTAGTTTTCATGCAGTTAATTGATTGACCTGGAACCTAGCTTACAAATTTATCACATTTAACACTCACTTGTGAATACATGCCAGTCATTGTCAGAGAGGAAAATGAATTACAGAAACCTCTGGTGTAATCCTTTTGGAAATTCATGTTTCCACGCCTACATAATACAAGAGACTAACTTTCCTACAGGTTACACACGGTGTATCTAGGAATAACCTCAGAGAAGAAGATATAAGTAGATCTATGTCCTCTACACTATAGATAGCAACACAATTTTAAAAGTGTGACCTAGTCATGATTCCCAGAACATTGTTTTGATAAGTAGCAGCTGGATGTTGCTGAATGGATCCAGTTTATCTCTGTATGGTTAATAATTTATTATTATATGTGTATATTACATAACTATTTTAAGGTTCACCTTGATCATAGAGGTATGAAAAAAATGTCTTATTAGGATGTCTCTGTTACCCAGAATTGATTTGTACTGTGGCTAATGAACAAAATGCAATTTTGTTTACAGTCTGTGTCCTCTACATGTAGGTCATTCCTATGAATAACCTGGCTATTAAATGACAATAATTCTACTTACCTCTTTAAGATGCAGGATAAACTAAAGGGAATTTTGTATAAGAATAATAGTTTAGGACAGCCAACTGGAGTTTATTCCCCACAGAGCGTTGTCTGCTTCCTCTGCTGTAGGGAAGTAGCTCTGAAAGCAGCAGTTTCTCTGTGCATTTCACACAATCCACACATATCCAAGTCTCTTGTTAGAGATCAGAGTATGAATGCTTGCAAAAGGGGCAGAACCTTATCTTGTTGCTATGTGAAATAGAATAAATAGGCATGAGTGAAATGCAGTTTTCTTCCCAGAAACATCTTTCTATTGAATAATGCAGGAAGGATTACCATGAGTATGCTGTTATTAGATGGCCCATGATGTCCACAGAAGAAAAGCACATGAAGCCTCAAGTGTTTTTCATTTGTAAAAAAAACACATTTTTTATGAGGCATGAATCAGCTCTTGATGGAAAATTCTTGATTACTCTTAATTTAAACTTTTTTGTAGGTATTATTTTTCTGCTTACAAAATAATGGCAAAACTGTTTTGTGATCATCCTAACGTATTTGTCCCCACTGTAGTGTCGGAAGAACATAAATGGGATTTCCCAGGAAAGAGCCATCCCCATCCATAACAACAAAAGCCTCCATGGCCACATATCACTTTTTCATCTTTGCATGTAAAAGCTTTCTGTGCCCAAACTGCCTCCAGCGCCACTACACAGGAAAGGCACACAGCAAGCCTCTCATAAGTAACATGGGAAAGAGATACTGGAGACCTAGTCTGCTAGGCAGAGTCATACACACTCCTAGTGAAGATATTAAGAAAGTGCACACCGAAGAAAACTGTACTAAAGCTCTCCAGAACAGAAGAAAAATAGAAAAGTACTTTTCCTCACCACTCAGATACTGGCCTGAATTCACACCAGAGAAAAGTGTATCACAAACAGAGCAGACAACACAGAAGAAACAACATCCAGTAGAAAGGATATTACAAACAGACATGAAAACACTACTAGGGAAATCAAAGAAAGCAGGATAGAAAGCTTTAATTCTGAAAATAAATCAGGCCAAGAAACTAGGATCAAACAACATATTAAATTAAGAAGAAAGCCTCTAGTACCATAAGCATACAAAGAAGTTCTTTCAAGGTTGAAGGAAAAAATGTCCCCACCTTCTGCCTTTCATTAAGTGTATGCTTAGTGCTTTAACCAAAGTGCAGCAGTTTCTTCCCACACCACACCTCTCCACACATCATCTTCTAAAAGGTGTCATACTAAAAATATGTAAACACAGAAGTTCAGCCATGGGGAAGGCTGTGTGCTAAAATTACTGCTTTATAAAATTCCTAGGAAAATGGGATAGAGTTCTAGCCAGAAAACTAAGCACACTGAAAACTTTTATCTATATAAAGCTACTATGTGCTTCCTTACCTGACTCTGACACAGGCCACAATAGTAGCTAATAATTTTCCATAGCAATTCCTATCTCTGAGATAAGACAGAGAAGCCATGTGTTTTCTTCAGACTGGCTGACCAGAGTCAGTCAGCCAGCATACATTTATTTGCCCTTGTTGTCCTCAGATAATTCAAATCACATCTATGATCTCTTACAGAATGGGGGAAAAGGAATGAGAGAGTGGGACAGGCGGTGGAAAGGTATACAGTCAAGAATCCAGAGAGAGAGACAAGGGAAACTTAGAGAGAAGTAGCGGAAGAAAAAAAGGATGTTCAAGATAATAAAAGAGGAGGATGTTGCTCTCAAAGTCCAAACGACCTGATTTTACATGGCTAGGCTAAGTGGATTTTTTGAGCTATTTAAATTTATTTTTTCTGTTTTTTATTCTCTTCTGACTAAGATATGGGAGGCCTACTACAATGAGGAGTCTCCTCACGTCATTCTGGGAGGAGAGTGCCAAATACATAAATCTGAGAGACTGAAGATGAGAAAATGAAATCATATTGAAGTACAGAGAGTAGGAGGAGGAAGGAGCAAAGGTGATATCATAACAAAGAGATCAGAGAAAAAATAAGGACAGGAATCCATATGGATGTTCAGGACTTCCTGGACCAAGGTATGGTAAGTGAGCAACAGAGAGCTTTTATAGTGAGTCTGAGAGTTCCAGACCACCTCAGATCTGCAGCACTGCTGCAGACTAACTCCGATGCACATGTGTAGTGGGTCAGAGACAGCCAGGAGGCTTTAAACTCATGGAACATGAGCCAAACAAATGATCTGTGCATTCACAATGCTCAGAGAATTTGCAGGCATCCAGTGGCTTCCATGGAATTACGGTTCTCACCAAATTATACGGTGAGAACCATTACATGGAGAGACAAAATCCTTCTTTCCATTTTCTAGTGAAAAAGAGTCTCCAAATGGTGTTTTAAGGAAGCCCAAAGAAACCTTAAGAAGGAGTACAACTGGTATAGGGAATAGAAGGGTGAAGAATGAGTGGAGAAATTTCACCTGCTGGAAATCAGTATCTCCTCACATTTAGTGATGGCAATTACTGTGATCAGAAGAGGTGATGGTGGAGTAGAAAGAGCAGCAATAATGTCTGTATTATCTAAATACCTACAAGTAAGGCACTGACACGCATCTAAAGGATCAGAGAAAAGAGAGAGCAGAAAGAGGAATTAAAAAGGAGAATGCTGGACTATCACAGTATTTCCCAGTTGTATCAAATTCCACCTGGCTTATAAGACCTATTCCTTGTCAAATTCAACGTTATTGATTTTTTGCAAATAAATCACTGCCTGGGTCCAATTTTACAAACAACCATGCCAAGTGTAATGCAATTGATGAATTCTCAGAAGGTGCAAAACCGAAGTAGATGGCTCTACCACAGCCCTGTTCTACACTTTAAAGGCCAGTAGGGTGAGGATGGATAAGGTCAAGCTATGCTGCCATTTCCAGTAATCTGGATATACAGTCTGGCTCAAAGTTAAAGAGCTCTAATTTGCAGTGGTGTACAGTCAAGGGTGGGAAAAAAAAGGGAAACAAGAGAGGAAATGTTCTGTGAACCCGTTATGCCTTTTACTCACCAGTTATCCCATTTCTTGTCTGGCACAGTTAACGGTTTGGCCTGGTGAGAAATTAGTTTTTGCATTGCCCTTTTAAAGATGTGGTGTGAAAGCACTTTATGAGCCATGTGTATTAGTGTTCATATTTGTGTGGTCTGTTGAGTTTTAATCAATCAGCCTTGTTTCAGGAGACTTTAATTTTGCTCTCATTAAGTATGTGTGAGTTTTGTGTGTGTGCAGGCGCATATATTTATCCCTGTCAGCATTCAGAAAACTACATGCCCCTAGTTAACATATTGTACAGTACTACAAATACTCATGAATATCACTTATCACAAAGCATAAGTTCATCAAATGGAATGGAACGGAAACTTTTCTCATTTTTAAACAACCTGCCTCTGTTAAACACATTTACCATGTTTTTGTATTATGCTTTAAAGTATAACTGTTCCACTTACCAATTCCCCTGTGTTTCCAGAGAGAATCCATGACAAGACCACTGTCTAGAATTTCAGACATTAAAATGTCTCCAAAACATATTTAGAGCTGAAAAACTCTAATATTTTTACATTGTTCTGATACAATGACTTTGCTCCAGTGGATGACAGCAGTCATAGGTAAATAGGTAATCCCAGCGAAAATACAAAGGGCAATGAAGCACATGCTAAGTAAGATTTCAAGTTTTTATCCTGATCAAATTGAAATTGCCCCTCTGTCATGTCCTAATCCACTAAATTTATATAACTTGTTTCAATAAAAAGCACAAAAGCTCCAGCAACTCTTCTGTCCTTTTCTTTCTTCTGTACCCCTCGTAACCTTTAGTCCTTTCATTCTTACTTTGGGCTACAAGGGTATAAAACCTGTAATTAACAACTTCTTTATTGCCTCTGCAATAGTAATTGCCATGTATAGCCTTGAGGTACTAAGAATAAAAAATAATTTTCCTCCCCCTGCCCCTTGTATTTAACTAGCTTGCCACAGTTATTATTAGGATCTTGCCAAAACTTCACCTTTCGCAAGAACCTTGTGATAAAAGTGCAATCCCCACACAGTGACCTCTGCATGCAGCAATCAATACTTATGCTGTAATATTTCCCCTTCTTGCTGTTTCAGAGCAGCCTTAAAAAAAAAAAACAGGCTGGGAAGAGATTAGATTATCAATTATCATGAAACTGTCTGCAACTTCAAAGGGCTGCAGAGCAAGGGAAACCATAGTTTATCAGGACTGTAAGCGTCCTGCAATTATCTCTCATGTCACCCAGATGTAGAGCAGTAGTTGAGGGAATAACTCGGGTCTGTGGTGAGAGACTGAGTTGGTGGAAAAATATAAAAGCAGCATTTTCTTTGGAACATGAATCATTGGTTTTGGGTCAGATATTGACAATAAGTAGGATCTTGAATGTGTTAACTACTAGCAGCTCGATCCAATATACTCATGTATCTATGCAGCGTGAGCATTTTATCGATAAGCAGACATGGGACACTTTCTTTTTCCCTGAAACTCCAATTTTTACGTAGGTCAACAGATTGTTAATAGTGTGTCAAAGAATGATGCATTGATAGTCAGTAAAACTGCAAGATGTTTGTTCTTAGTCATTCCCATAAGTATTAAGCCTATGGGTTTGCACAGGAAAACAGCTTCACAAGTCAAGTAAAACACAGAAGGCTGGAAGCAAAACTCCAGCTACTGACATCACTTCCTGACACAATATGGCATTTTTGTTTGTTCTTGTTTTCCAGTGGGATTCATGAGGCTCTACTTTGACCTGTGATATCTTAAGCCCAGGAACAATGGAAAATTAATGTAATGTTTATTAATACACAGAAAAAGCCTCTGGCTATGCAGAGAACCAAATCAAAACAATTAAGTAGCATGTAGTCACAAGTCTGGTTAATGTGCAACTTTCTGTGTCAGGATATGATATACTGAATGAAAATAAGTTCATAAAGGAATTTTAGTTATGTTCCAACTGGCTACCCCTTTATTCCTCACAATACTTAAGCCAAATGTTTACCCTTGACCATGACTCCACAAGGACAAAAAAAGTATGATTAACAAAGCTGGACAATGTTATTAGGCATAAACAGGACTGGTCCTTTAAATACGTGTAACAAAGATGAGGAAGTGCCATACTAATGTTTTTAACTTACACAACATGCAAAGATCTCAATGCACTCCAGAGTAAAGGAGATAATAACATGAAGTGTATCTATAATGGTCCCTACTGTATCACAGACATATGGTAACAGGTCCTACCTCCACAAATGTGCACAGGCAAAGAAAAACAGAAGAGAGACCCAACTGGCTTGACACGGTAGAACAGAGCTCTTAATATTAGGAGCATTAATGTTCTTGCTTCCCTTTTGTTTCTTCCCAGTTGTTTCTCAATGATACAGCAATGATACGGGTTATTTGTTGTTATTGATATTTCTTCAGGATTGCTTATCACTCAAGAGACTGGATAGTTCCTAAGCTTAAACCAAACATCAGTCTATGATTTCCTCATGCTTTTAGACAAGAAAACCATAATGGTAGGAAGACCTAAACTTTGGCGGGGCCAGGAAGATTAAGACGTTGTAAACCGTGTGCTGAGTGGGATATCTGGACCCCTTTGACCTTTTTATTTCTTGTTAAGAAGCAGGCCATGTACCAAAGACAGTGACATTTTACGTTTTAAACAAAAGTTCTCGGAACCACTTCTGACAAAGAACTAGAATTTAGCTCCTCTCACAAGAAACTAGGATGGAAAAGTAAAACCATTCACAATGTATGTGTTATTTCTGTCTCCAGGTTGCTGTTAACCAGGCAATGAAGATTCCTGGTGGCCCTCTGAGGACCTGCTGGCCATAAAGCACAATATTTCAAATAAATAGTAAATACAGCAACTATGCCCCACTGCTTCCTAGGGTACAGGGTATCTCCCCCCTTAAAGGTCTCTGATGGCCTGTTGAAATACCTAGAGTTCAAAGGGTTGAAAAGTGGGAGAAAAAATGGGAATCAAATTAATTTTTTTTGTGGACAGTTTCATGGCTCATCTTTCCACAGCTGTCATCTTACCACCTGCTGGTTTTTAACCTACTTCTCTCCAAATAAAGTGGCTGTAGCTGAAACCTAATCCACTGATTCCTCATACAATTATAGGGATAAGTCTAAACCCTGTATATGCTGTGAGTCTACTCTGCTGAGTTGGTCTGCATTTGGTCTTGTCTAAAAATAATAATAGTGGCAAGGAAGCATACCCCAGCTTTGACCACTGCATGGTAAGGACCTTGAAAGATTGCAGGCTAATATTTGCTATGAGTTATTGTGAATAGGATTGGACTTCTTGTGTTGCTCATTTTTCTTTAGAAAATGAGCAACACAAGAAGTCCAATCCTATTCACAATAATGTGAATCGAGTGCAAAGTAGGGTGCTCCTATGAAAAAAACCTTTTCGTCCTGTTTGGAAATGTGTTTTGCTCCCATCTGACTCTGAAACAACCTGAAACTGATTTTCTTTGCTGGTAGCTGAAAAAGAAAACATTTTGAAATGTACACTGCATTTAGAGTCAATATGTAGAGAACTGTTTTTCCTTAGTCAGAGATAACTTTAACTTATTTACATGTATGCTACTCTTTATACTAAAAAAAGCTGAAGAAATACTAACATTTTAAAGGTGGGCTTCCTACCAGTTTTTATGACACTGTATCTAATCTTCAATGGTCTCATAGTGCCAGATGAAACAGTTTCCTGGAGGGAAAAAAACGAGTGCAGTTCATCAGTTTAACCCACTTAGGAATTAACTCAACCATCTTATTGTCAGAGTTAACTCTGAAGATTGTAAATGCTCTTTTGCCAGTGTTAACAGCAGATACACAACTATTTCATTGGTATTTCAGATGAGAAAGTGGACGATCTCTCTTTGTAAAATATGGTATAGCATACCTGTTGTAGAAATGCAGGTTGGCCTTAACTGGGTCAGGCTTCCTTTTTCTGCAAGTTTTGCAGAAGGAAGATCCTTTCTAGAGGAAACACACTTGCATTCTTGTAATAAAATTATATTTTACTTCACACCTTCAGCATTTCAGACAGTCTAGAAAGTGTGTGCTTTCCTTTGTCATTTAAAACTGACCATTTTCACGTGGTTTTCTCTCTATTTTTTCCCTCAGAGGTAGTTAAAGAGGGTGGAAAGGACACTCTGCAATCTCTGGGCAAGTCTTGCTTGTGTACTGAGCTGGAGAGAGCCTCCACAACTGCCTAATTAGTCTTTAAATTAATATCAAATCTGCACTCTGGGGCAAATCTTGCAATCAATGCCATGTACCTGTCTCTAAGTGTGAAACAATCTCAGAGAAATAAACTGTACTCTTCTGGGGTGAAACTGTATCAGAAGCTGCACTTCGACCTCTAGGGCACATCAGAGTTATTCTGAAAGAAACCTCCCCAAAATGCATATGGCATGGGTGCCAGGTGCTCAGCATTAGCTGTTTCCTCCATTTACCCCCCTGTGCTGCACTACTTGCCAACACAGAAATTGTCATCTTCTTTCCCAGCTTCCTAATGCACTACGTGCAGGAGCAAGGACCAGTCTGAGCAGTGTTGCATTGTTTGTGCTGCATGTGCTTATCTAAACATAGGGACAATTAAATATAACATTTGACATAAACAACATCCCTGTGGAACAAGGACACCTTGATAACCAAACTCTTATTTATGTAACTGGAGGGTTATATAAATCAGCAGGCTTTGGGGGTAAAAGCCATTTGTTTGTCAAACTTCTGTTTAGTGTCTAGCTCAGGGAGGCCCTGATCCATGACCTAACCTCTAGGCACAACTAAAACACAATAAAAAGAACTTGCCTGGCCACTGGGCAAATAGAAGAGAAAGATAGCTCCAGCCCTGCAGAGCATACTTCTCCTGGTAATAAGGGGACTGGTCTTTCATATGCAAACAGAAAACTTAGATTTTTTTAGATATCAGGAAACAAATTGGGTATCTACATCCACACATATCCCCTCATTAAACTATTGCATTATCTGAACTCTTGGCAGTTAAATGATAATTTAGCGAGAAGTTTACTGAATTCGAAAAACCAAGACAAAAACAAGAAAATGCATTTGATATGGTCAACAAACAGTACAGAATAACTGTTAAAATATAAAGGAGCAGGTAGAATCAGTAGAAGAAGCTAGTAGAAGCAGCCACCACTTCATCAGAGTTCATCAGGGTTTACACTTGATGAAGAACATACTTTTAAGGTATCTGACTTGGCACCTTCCTTGTCTGCCACACGCAGCCATCCCAATGGGCTTGTGCAAATACAGGGTTTTGTATTCAGCACAAACATGAATGTGCTCTTTGCAAGTTGCAACCCTATATATGAGTATATGGTACTCTTGCTGCCCCAGATATTTGATCATTCAAACTAAGAAATCCTTAAGTTTTTATCCTTTGGATAATTTCCTGGCTGAGCTGGCTCAAGCATCTTCTGAACCTCTATGATATACAACAAAAAATTCAGAATCAAGTTGGTGCTAGGTTTCTCATCTGCCTGTGCAGTCAATGGATGAGCTGCTTATATGAGTCATGCCACTTGTCAACTGAAGAAAGAAAACAGAGATTAAATTTAAAAACATCTAAATAAATGGACAAACAAAAAGGCATTGGGGGCTCCAGAGCAGCACCTGCAGAAGTGAACCCCGCCCACGTCTGACACTTGTTTTTTGAGTTTTGTCCATGGCAGTGTCTCAGAACTCCTCAGGGAGGCAGGGATGTGCCTGTGTCCTGGGTTCCACCCATAGACCTAAGCATGAACAGCCCAACAATGGGATATAGAAAGGATCTAGCCCAACTTCTGCTGGTCTGAGAGTTCAGCAATCAGCTATTTGTGGAAGTATGGCTCAATGAGAATTGCTGGTGACCTAAGACAAAAGGTCAATTTTTAGGTTTTCAGTATACAATGCAAATAATTGTTCTTATTTTAAGCACCGCAAAACTTTGTTTTCTTTCTAAACATTCATTTAGTCAGAAGCACGGATATAAACGTCACATCTCTTTGCATACATTAGTATACAATTCTATACATTACAAAATGGAGCAACAAACATCATAATTCCTGTGGGATTAAGCACAGTGAGCACAGAGCAATAAGGGAATAATGTTTATGAGCAGGAAATGCTAGCTTGTAGCAGACTGGTATATTTACACCTGTTCACTCAAATGTCACATTTACATATATCTATTTTTAATTATATGTGGGCACTGTAGTACTCAGACTTGCTTCCATTAACCGGATCCAGAGTTCTGATTGCTGGTTTTAAATATAAATGGAAGAATAAATCAAATAAATACAGTATGCATGTGTAACTGGGAAGATGAGATTATAAAATACATGATTTCCAAAAATTCAGATTTTTTAAAATGTGTATCAAAATACAGTGAGCCACAGAATACGCTAAGCTGGGAGGGAACCACAGGGCTCATCAAAGTCCAATTGTTTTGAATTTCAGACCAAGCTTTGTTTCCATAGACATCCCTCAGAAGATCTCCATCCACATCAGGAGGTCCAGGAGAACATATATAAAAACCCAAACTTTTTGCTGTGCTGTCCTCTGCCTTCCACTTCATGAAGACTCTAATGCTGAACAGAAATGTTGCATTTCTGCTCACAGCTGACATAAGGACACATAAGAGAAAAAGAATCATGAAACAAAAAGCAGACCCTTTAGCTACAGAAGACATTATGCATGTGGTTGACTTTATCTGCTTATCAAGTGTCCTTATCAAGGATACTTGTATTTCTATGTAGATTTTGCTCATTTCATTTTGAGTTGCATGGGACAGGAGATTTTTTTTGGGACAGGTGGGAGATGCAATGGGGATGGAAATTTTAATCTAAACCACCAAAAAACAAAGTTGAATGACAACTGCAGTGTTCCAGATAGAGTCTATGCTGATGTGTTAGAAGATAAAATCTACCTGAATTGTCTTCCCCATTCAGCTTCCCACATGCTGCTGCTGCAAGAAAAGGCAGAATGCATTTGTGAAAGTGCATGACATTTATTGCTAGCATTGTAAGAACTGCATTCAGAGTAGCAATCTGTTTTTTCTAAAAAAGCTCTGCTGCTAATCTTTATTTAAAATAATAATGATTCCTATGGATCTTTAAAAGTTGAAGCCCAACTCGTTAGTTTAAAGGAAATACTGAAGCCAGTGTAAGGGTTATTTTAATTCCAAGCCATGTTGGTGTGAACATTATCAATTGATCTAGGATTTAAGTGACCTGTCTGGAATGCTTGACAAACAAATTTTTCTCATGAATTATACATATTACTGAAAACCATACTTAATGGGAGACTGGGAAGAGGGCAGGTATTTCCATCACCTAGGGGTGAAAGCCTTGCAAATTAACAACAAGACGGTTCATTGAAGCAGGTAATGGATTAGTCTGTGAAAACAAGAAATCTTTGTGGGAATGACTGTGATTATTCATATAGCCTGTTTGCTAATTATTGCTAGTATGAACATTATTTTAACTGCTTTTAAGAACCTTGGAAATGATGTGGCTTGTCAGCAGTGTTGTGAAACACTGCCATATAGAAGAGTTATAAGCAGTATGCACTCATTCATGGGAAAACTTTGTATTTGATCATGGAATCAAAATATACAGACCATATTTATTCTTACATAATGAATACATGTCTGCCTGGCAAGATGTAAGAATAATAGATATAAAGGATTTTTTAAAAATGGGAAGTATGATATGTCAGCACAAAGTAGTGATGTTAGAGCTGCAAAGCTACCCAGCTAACAGGAAGCAAAGCATACCATGATCTGACTAGATAAGATAGGAAAAGGCTAATCCTGCAATGCTCATTCCTGCATTCAAATTCCATGACAATGTCTAAACATACATGTGGTTAGAGAAGCCAGTGTCATTTGAGGGAAAGCTATGTCTTCCTTCCTAAGAGCTACATAGAACATACATATATATATTTTTTACAGAAGCATTTTTCCATTAAAGTGATTTCCTTTCTTTCTTTTGCACCTGTTAGCATCCAGATTTCAGTGATAACTTTGGCGTGCATTTTGTGAGTTTCTGCTCTTTCCAGTTTTGTCACTGTTCCTTTGAGAAGACCCATTTGTGCTCCTTTTTCCATTTCATCTACTACTTCCACGTATTTCAGGAGATTTTAAGTTTTGCAGTATAATTCATTACATCCCCTACTGTCAGTATCACTTGCCTTTTGAAAGGATACTAGATCACTAAGTTTAAAATTACTTATCACTACAGTCTTCAACTTTTAGCAGAATTTCAGTCTTGATTATCTTTATTTCCTAGAATTAATATTTCAAAGCCAGAATGACCTATCTAAAACCTTCTCTAGCTTTCTACCTAATACTTCAGACTTCACTCCTTTTCCATTTAAGTTCCATATCTTTCAGTAGCTCTCCTGCATGTGACTTTAAAGCCATGCACAGAGATTGGTATGACATGTTCACCTGTGAGCTAGTCCTGAAATTTATTTATAAAAATGTAATAAAAAAGGAACTAGTATCTTACCGTCATCTTTCCTTACCGTTAAATATTCCTAAAGCAGATTGCATGAACGAAGGGCTGTTTGCACGTGTTTATGTTTCCCATTAAATCCAAAGGAAGTTTGGATGTCTTACCCAGCAGCAGAGGTCCATGCAGAAGATATCTGAAGTTAAAAAACAGGGCTCACACTCAGTTTTAATTTGAGGCCTTCAAGTGAGGAGAAAACCTCAAATTCCTTTAGTGACTAAATATAGTAACAGATAAAAATTTGCATGCAATTTCTAATCTGAATCTGCCTAAATTTCTAGTCTAAATCTGCTTCAATAGTGAAATCTTTTTCACTATTGGCACTTCTCTCCATACTCGGCTTCATTCTTATTCTGCAAAGCTGTGGATTGATCCTGTCCTTAAGTGATGATGTAATGGTGCTTACATTTACACAGGCAGGACTTTTATCAGTAGTCTCCTCTATGTTCTCAGGTTGGAGGAACATATTTCCATCCTGAGCCTTTGTGATCAGCCTGGAGGAGTAATCACAGATGCACAGCACAGTTTTTTCTGTCTTCCTGTCCTTCCTAGGTATTTCATAAGCAGGTCATATTCATTTATCTCAAGTGATAGTGATAGTAAATCAATTAAGAAGCATCTTGATACTAATTTCCTTGGTGTAATTTCAGGTTGAATCTCACAGTACCTGTGGCAAGGTTGTGTTAGAGGCACTGGGGACTTACACAGAAAGAGAAATTACATTCAGTACCTATCAAATACTCCAAGATCATCTGGCAGCACCATTTACCTTACCTCAATAATGGGTAATTCCACTGGTCCTCGTGGACTAAAACAGGCGAAGACTGGCTTTTACCAAAACCAGCCACAGGAATCAAATTGTGTATGATATTTTGACTGACTTTTAGAGACACAGTTTAAGTAACTTTCTTTGTCAGAAGACTAAATTATTCATATAAGATGCTTGAATTATGAAACAAGGAATGGCTAATCATAGAATTACAGAATGTGTTTTTGGTTTGAAATGGACTTTAAATGTCACCTGCTTCCAACCCCCCTGTCACAGGAGAGGGCACCTTCCTCTTGACCAAATTGCTCAAAGCCCCATCCAACCTGGCCTTGAACACTTGGGACGGCATATCCACAACTCCTCTAGGCAATAGACTTCTCTATTTTTAGGTATATAACAGGTGTTACCTCTTATTTATTAGCATTCTACTATCTCACAGATGTGTTTTTTAATAATGTTAGATTTTGAAAAATGTCATGGCACAGTTATTGCATTCAAGAAATTTTAGTATACTCTGATGAGTGGACATGCAGACCAGGTCACATAATAATTTCACATACTGAACTTGCTTCAATGAAAGCAATAAAATAAATAAATAAATAACAGATAAATAAAAAAAATATTTATCTATATATATGGTTGATTTTATTTCAGTTCTCCTGAAGGTATTATTCCAAATGATAATACTACTTGGTAGTAGATATTTCATTAGCCAAAGCAGGTTAGGTTGGGTGATGTTAAGCTTGTGGAGGCATTGTAGATGTAAGAGAAAATAACACAGTTTTAGAAATGAGTAACAGAAATTTTATGATAAACATGATTAGGTGAAATGCTATTAAACACACTGACAAATTTTATTTAAAATATTTTTGCTACTGATAGTCCTCTAGCTATGGATACTCATATTCATTATTGTAAACTACCTGAATGAATACTGTGTAGAATTGATACAGTCAGAAATTATACTGGTTGCTCAGTTGTAAGCTAACTTTTTCTGCTTCCAAGAGTATTAGAAAACTAAGGAAAAAAAACATGATACATAACTGGACTTGCACCATCCTCCACTGAAGAAGCTTCCTAGCAGAGGTAGTTTTTTAAATGTTATTTATTTTGAGAGCCTTATATAAAAACTCATAGGAGCTTATAAATATCTGAATTCTCTCCTAATGGGCATATAGGAAACCTCAAGTTTATTTTGTCAAAGGTTTCTTTATCATTGGTCGCATAGGCTGCCAGGGTTCCTGCATGCCACTAGCTTTTTAGATAATATTCAGTATTTTAATTGTAATTCTCTGGTTGTAGTCATTCATTTACAAAGCTTACTTGGTCTGGGCTAATAATCTTACGGATCATGTCCTGCAGGCTGTCTGCTAGAATTTTTGCCAGAAGTTGAAAATTCCAATTAATTATCAACAAGGATGAAACTTCCTGAAGGCTTTGAGAACCTTACCCAAAATTTTATCTCACCATTCCCACTTTCTTTATTGCTGTGAATTATGTATATTATTCAGCTGACCATATAATGTGTAAATTCAGCCTTCATAACTTGTATTCATCCCTAATATCTGCTAATACATTTTGCAACAATCAGAATTTGCTGTCTTGGCTTGTTAATCTTTTGTTTGCCAAAAAATGCAGCTCTTGCTAGAGTTTGCTTACATCCCTTCTGTATCTACACATAAATGTATTCATATTGCAGCAAAAACTATCAATGCACTGTGTTAGTACCATGATATATTGCTTGCCACCATCCACATGGCAAGTTTTTTACTAAGGGTCTAATAAATTCTGGTCCTGGCAAAACACACTGAGCAGTCACCACTCCAAGAAATGGCCTGTGGAGGCAACCAGTCTGGTTTCTGTAACTGATTAGAACAGTTCAGTCCCTCTTAGACATACCAGTCCCATCAACAGAGACCCACAACCATGCTGTTGCAAATCCAGTCCCTCTCCATCCAGTGCCATCGAGCATCATCACAAAGTGCTTGGTCCCACAGTGAGTCTCTGAAGACTGCAGGTCCTTTTCTGTATGTGAGAACACTTCCTGGAAGCCACCAGTCAGTCTGAAGAGCCCATTGCATGTTTTGCTGTTGGTTATTCCCTAACCATAGGTCACATTTTCTACAGAAAATCTACATCAGATTTAAAAGAGAAAAATAAAAATCTTGATACATGTCTAGAGCAAGCAAATAATCCAGTTACAATTAGAAATTATACCTTAAGATTTATAACTTTCTTCCCAGAAAATAATTAAAGATTTATGGATGGGACAGGAAAAAAGTAGTCTATGAACTTTGAAAAGTGTCTCAATCTAAATGTTATAAAAAAGGAAAATGGAACATGCTGTGATCAAGCTGACTAGGTAGCATGCAAAGTACTCTTTGTTAAATGCTCCTCTGTCCTGGCACAGACCAAAAATAGGGGATTTTCAACTTAACTTTTAGGGAAGTCCACTCAGGAAACCAGAATTCATAATTAACAGACATATCTGTAGGAACGTTGGCTCTGGGAGGCTTAGCAGCCACAAAAACCAAATACATTTAGGCAAATCTCTTTGCAAAAGCATCTGTAATTTTTCTATGTACATATGCAGTAGACAGAAAGATAAGTCCCAGCAGCACTCACAGTGTATAATAGGAAAGGATATAACTGCAGATATTTTCAGAGCAATCTAATGTAACTCTAACGTGCATCCATCAATGTAATTAGATCAACTTCGTGTTTTTCAGTGGGAAGGCTCATATTGTATCATCTGCTCAAGTTCCTCCTTCTGTGTTCTGTTTCTTTCCCAATCTGCAATTTTCACTCCTTTTGAGTAATTTTTGGCTTCACCGTAGGTTTTCAATGGAATTTAGTAATCTCTCCAGCTTCTTATAGAACTTTTCTTCAGCTGCATGCTAACTCATTGAGTTTCAGGTTAGACTTGAAAGCTACAGTGTCAGAGAAGGTTTGAATTTTAAAAAAAATATTTTCTTCTTTCTTAACCTGCAGTAATAACTAATGGATGCTATATGAATTATGTAATGGTCTTCTCACCACTACATTAATACAAACAAAATAGTTTTTAAAGGCAGATATAAAATGAAACCCCAGATTCCCCAGCTGGAGCAGAAAGGTGTTTAAACTGATACTAGTTTTGCAGACCAGGCTAGTTTCAGAAAATCTGATTGAGCCACTGACTGCTTGTAATATTCAGAGTCAAAAGAGGAATGAGCAATTCAGACTGTTTGGTCTCCAAAGCTCTGTTAGTTCATCTCTGCTCATAGAACTGCAGCAGTGAGGCACCTACAGCACATGATGTGCCTCACTTAGCACTGCAACGTCTCTGCAATAGCTCAACAGGAGAGGCAGCCCTGGCTTGTGGTGA
Source organism: Rhabdornis inornatus (assembly GCA_013397075.1). Classification (NCBI taxonomy): domain Eukaryota; kingdom Metazoa; phylum Chordata; class Aves; order Passeriformes; family Rhabdornithidae; genus Rhabdornis; species Rhabdornis inornatus. Next base: position 922,462 of record VWZS01000184.1, read on the forward strand.
GCTGCACTTCTTCGACTCTCTGGCACTCTGGCAATATTCTAAGCACTTTACTTCAGAGGGTATGAAAGCATGATGGTTTTAGAAGGGTCTTTTACATTTGACTGAGAAAAGGAGATTCAAGTCAGTAAAATTTATTGAGTTTTCTCCATAGTTTCTATCACGTTGAATTGTAGGCAGGAAATAGGAGAACTGTGCTCACAAACTGGAGCAATAATTGCTTTGTTAAAGGTCACCCAGATGGGACACAGATCTTCAGAATCATTTTAAAGTGTAGTGAGAGCTATAATTATCTTGCTTTTTTCCAAGCAAGTCTGAAGATGCATAAAAGACATTGGACCCTCTGGAATAAAATTTTAATTTTCTTTCAATTAAATGTGTGTTCTTTAACTTGTAAGAAGGTGGTGTCTTTTTCTCCAAGAGCCAGAAATATTTCAGAAGTACCAGCAGCTTCACTACAGAAGAGGCCACCACTTTTCCAGACTTTCAGGACGAAGACATCTTACAGCAGGATATTTTCATTACAACCCTGATTGAGCTCCTTTTAGGGACCACACAACTACGCTTTCTTAGACTTCCCTGTTTGTGCTTTAACCCACTTGACCTAAGCAGTCTGCACATCACAGTAGCTCTCTCTGACACACAATTTGTAGCAATTAAAAGATTTTGTAAATAGTGTAGCAGCTCCTGATCACATTTGCTGGGGAGTCATTAATTGCTGTGGTAATTTCAGAGAAGCTGAATTTCTGCCGTATTTCCTTTTTTCTGTGCTTCTTTTGATGAAATCCCATCACCTGGTAATTGTGTCACAGATGCAGCCAAATGGACTTTTGCTTCTAAATTCATGCAGTTTGGGCTCATGCTTAATCAGCTGAATCACAGTGCTAGTCTCTAATACTTTTCCTGGCTGTCATTACCGTTATTGTCACTATCTGATCAGATTTAGGGAGCCATATGTAGTCAGAATTCCTGCTTTTGCTTCCTCATTATATGTAACATGGAGAAATTCCTCTCCTCGAGATACCTGCATACTCAGCTGCAGAGAATTTGGAAATATGGACTTAAAACTATTAGAAATCTTTGTTTTATTAACAAGATACTTTATTTTCCCTGGTTTTTTTTTCCCTAAAGTGAACAATTATGAATTGTAATAACTGTATTCCAAGAATGTTTTATTCTGTCAAAATGGAGAGCTCTCCCCCAGGGCCACATTAGTATCTTTTTCTGTCTAGGAATGCAGCTGTTCCAGGGCAGGCTCTGAGTAATGTCTCTAATCGGCAGATATGCAGAGTGCTTAAGCTAATTATGTAATAAGGGAATCACTCCTAAAATTTTATAAACGTTAATATAGACATTTAACTTCAATTTCTTTGAAAGTTGAACAGGAAATGAGAATTCTTGTGGTACTAGTACCAAATGCTCATTTTTATACTGAGGTTTTAAAATGTCGGGTATTGCAGCTCTAATGCTGTATTCAAGCTGCAAATTACTCTCTTTGGCATTGAAATATTGCTGCAATTAAACCTGCAGTAAAGTATTAAAAGAAAAAAAGTCTTGCATCTGACTGCATTCACACAAAACTATGTGGATCTTCCTTGAAAGACAGCCCCTGAGATGTGAGTTTTAATTTTTCATACAGATATACTCTCTTCCATAGTTCTTGGGAAACAAATGCAAGATTTCTGATTTAAGCAGTTCCACATGAAAGTTAATATCATAAGACCTACCTGAGGCAGCTTCTTTAAGGCAGTTTGCAATCTCCACATCAGCCTTTATTCATTTATCTGGGTGTATGTCTTTGTTTCTACATTTGTATAACCCAGCAAACCATTCATTTCAATGACAGTCTTTTCTCATGTATTTGGTAAACAAGACAAATGCATTTTCAGTCACACTGTTTGAGCATGGGGAACAGAGGGAAGGGACAAGAACAGTTGCTTTAGACCAAACACACTCCTCTTCTTATTACATGTTTAGCATTTCTCACCATTCAAACTCCCCCTGAAAAGTGCCAACACTGCAGGCAGCCAAGAGAGCTTCCATGTCCAAGGAAGCCTCATGTCCACAGCTTCTATGTCCACTAATTGATTATTAAAACACACCTAAAAAAACAAAAATAAAAAAATAAAATAAAAAAAAATTAAAAATAAAGAAAACCACATAACAAGACACTTCTCATATGGAAGATCAAAAAAGTAACAAATTGCCGATGATAGATGCTGATTTTGGTATTTATTGCTCTACTATTTGGCATTAAGATAAACATACACTCTTCATTTTGAGAATTCGACTGGCATTCAGACACTTTTCCTTGCATCCACGTTCACTAAACATGATCCCAAATCCAAGTCCAGACACAAAGTAGTATAACCATGTATAAAACTTCCTTCTTGTTGCCACCTAAAACTGACCAAAAGATGGATTTACCTTGTAACATGGATGAGCTTGAACGTACCACTTCCGTTTATCTCATGTGTCCTTGTCATGGGATGCCACGGCTGAGTCCTTTCTAGAAAAGTTTCGACACTGCACGCCAAAAGGATGAAGGTGATTTGTTGTCAGCCTGACTTCGGTTGGGAGAGCAAACCCCTGAGTTCTAGGTATCCCACAGCTTGATGTCTCCCTGCCCTTATCTCAACCCATTAATCCTTCATCATATTTTCTCTCCCTTGTCCGCTTGTGGAGGGGTGTGAAAGAGCAGCTTTGGTGGGTGCTTGGCATCCAGCCAGCATCATCCCACTACACATGCCAAGACAGGGATTGTGTTAGGACTACTTGCTAGATTCCACAATAATGGTATACTACATACAAAGCCTCAAATATTAAACATATGATGGTTTATTAAATATTAAATATTATTCATAACATGTTAAAAAAAAGGCAGAGAGAGCATTAATGCTACAAGCAAAGTCCCAGGCTCAGCATTGCCAGCTCTAGTCCCTTCCAAACTTTTCTTGTCAGTTTTGGAGAACTGTCTGTAAACAGTCCATCTGTGCAGGTCCATGTCCTAGGTTTTCACAAAGCAGAATATTTTCATAATATTTATAATTTTCATAATAAACAGATCATTTTCACAAAGCAGAATATTAGATTTATGGATTTCAGAGACCAAGCTTATATACCTAAATTTTAATACAATTTCACAAAAGGACTAAAATGCATAAGATACCATCTTTAAGACTGAAGTCATAAGTCCACAGCTTTCAAAGAAGCATGAAGACAAAAACTGTGAGTGAAGGCTTACACCTTAAAGCAAAGTAGACATGGAATTTATGAGCTAGGAAGCTGCAGAAACATCATGTACTGTGGCATATTCTGAATTTAACACATAAATTTTCAGTTGAGCTCTTGGGACTTGCTCCACTGTCCTATTAGTAGAATTTCTGCTTGTGCTATCAATCTTGGATTTACTATTCAAATAGTTGATTGAATTTCTATTAACAGACAGAAAAGTTTTCACTGAAAAATTAAATGAAAGCTGTGGGAGGCAACAGGAAGAGCACATGATGGATGCTGGCTTGCTGCATTGTTTTGTTTCCCCTGTTATTCCTTGAGATGGTGCAGCTTGTGTTTCAGCTCTAAAAATCACAAACACAGCTGGGTGTATATTCTAAACACAGTAGGATGTTACTGCGGCATTACCACTGACCCAGGTTCAGTCAGAAGTCCTAGGAACTACCAGATGGACAGAATGGATGTAAGCATGTTCATGTTCATTGTAGTCATGAAGAGAATATAGGAAGTGAGGGTTTCAGTGTTTGAAGTCCTTTGTACACTGACATTTTTACCAGAAGAGGGAGGCTTCCCATTTTCTAAATCTTCGTGTGGAACAATTGGTCATACTCTTCAAGGTTTGAAGATTCTTTCCACTGACATGTAGCCCTGGAACAGGGATAGTGCTGAGGGCCAGGCAGAGCCAGAGGCTCTTCTCAGGCTTATGGCTGTGCAAGGGTGTATTCATATTGCTACAGCCAGCCTGCACGTCTCCATTCCAGCATACTAGAAATTATCACTGCTTTTGGTGTTCTCCATCAAGGAATTCTGGGAGTCTCAATCTCCAGCAAGTCTGGACTCCATAACACTTCCCTATCTGTAGCTCCCCATTCATACTTGCATGAGTTATTTCCAAAATGCAGACTCATAAAATAAACGCAGGTGCTTGTTTTCTTCATAGCGTCCTGCACAGTTGCACTTAACAAATCTTTGATTATTGCAGAATACAGCTTTTGGAACAATACCATGTATGCATATGCTTCTCACCTGTCCAAAGGGCCTCAGTCTTGCTTGTCTGAGAGAGTGGATCTGTCCTTCATATCAGCATCTTTGCATCTTATTACATAAATGACAAAAGGGACTGTTACTGGCTTGAGGGTATGCCCCTCTGTGTGAACACCTTGGATCCACCAACAGAATGGAGAGAAACTGCCCAAATCTATTACTCTAAGATGCTTACGGTGTCCCAGCTTGTTGTGTTACTTTGGTGAGTAGATTTTCTCCCAGCTCATTCAACAGATGTGCACAGATTAACACCTTGTACCCAAAAACCAGTTTTCACCATAGTTAGCTCAGTATCCTTGATAACTTCTTCCATTTGGATCAGTAAAGTCTCACAGTATTTCTGTAACCAACATGGATTTCAATCCTCATTTGACATCTGGTGAGATAATGTGAACTACAGAAAGGTTAAGTGACTCAACCAAAGTCACGTCATAAGTTAGTGGCAGTATGTCAGAGTCAAGAAAGGGATATAGATGTCTTAAATGACTTGACTCAGTATTGAAGACATTTTGAACCTGAATGTTCTGAGAAATATTACACATGGATCAACATAGTTCAGGCAAATAGTAAGAATATTTATCTTTCAGTGAATTCTTTTATTATTTGACCAATAAAGCAAATACAGCAGTCTCCTTAACTCATTTCCCAAATACAGCAGTGACAGAAAACTCCAGTACTGGAATTTCATTTACCAAAATTTCAACTCATCAGAAACTAATCAAAATCATATTAAATTTCTTGTATAGAAGACCACAACAAAAAGAGTATGCACAAAATATGTTAAGGGTTACAACCTTGGACAAGTTCTTTACACAAATCCAGGCCTCTGTTCCATTTCTACATTACTAAATTAACATGAAATGCCACAAACTTCAAACGATAATGTCAATTGTCTTTAGCCATTTCTTTTATCAAAAAATAAGTCTTTATGGATTTCATATGTTGACTAAGCCAAAGGCATGGTCAGCACAGAAATGTTTACAGATGGCAGAACTCTTGTTTTTTAAAAAAAGAGATCAAAGGGAGGTTGAGAATATACAAACCCTGGTGGTTAATACACACTCATAAACAAATAAATAAACTAGCATGATGTTTGCCTATGGCCAAACTATCTGTGCAACTGACAGAGGCTCTGCTATCAGACAACCTTTGTTTGGAAACCCTCGAGCTCCCCTCACCACCAGGACAATACTCCTTAGATCAGGTTCTGTCAATACCAACTCTGTTTTTTAGGGATTTATAACTTGGCTGTAAAACTTCATCTGAGGGTTAGGCTTGGCAGACAAGGTCTCAGCCTGACAGCAGTGTTTTTATTACATTATTTTAAAATGAAGTGGCTCTTTTTAACCTTAAGGAAGATGCAAGATGCATGTAAGTTAACCAGTTTCGGGAGGTATTTGGCTGCTGCTATAACTCAAAACTCTTGGGGGGTGGGGAAGGGGGAGTTATTTCCTTTATTTTCCCCATGAAGATTGTGTGTGCATCTGTGTAAGTTTCATAAAAGACACTACATTGACAATTATGGACACAGAACTATGTGAATATCCACAGACAGCCTTCATGCAGACTAAAATTACATATAAAATTCAAAGCAATTAAACCTACTTGGTTTAGGCAAATAAAATCAAATTGAATTCACACTGAAAGGATTTACAGTTGAGCACCTAAGAAGCACCTATAAAAAAAGCTGTTTGAAGTGTTTGTCCAGAGGAAAACGCAGGGGAAAGATGGAAGGACGTATAATCTGAGATCTGCTCAGCAGAAAGGTGTTCACTACCCCACAAAGAGATAATAACATAGAATGCAAATGGACAAGGTGTGAGTGCAGCCATCCAGGGTGATACTCAAAGAGAAGGTCCTGGTAGTTGTAACTGTAAGTGTTTAAAAATCAGGAGCATTATTGCATATTCAAACTGCCTCTGTCAAAATAATCAAACTTTATAATATGTCCTGTGAAAGCATTTGATGGTTTATTGGAATAATCTACATCTTTAATTATTTTTAGTCATGGACTGAACCTTGAGATCCCTATTCAAGAAGAGTTTCCTGTAATTTAATGTTAGGGTTTTTTTAGTTTTGTCCTAGTTTTGGGTGTCTGGCCTGAGATATTGTCACCTAACTTCATTTTTGCCAGAGAGTGATAGAGTGGCTGGCCAATAAATCAGGTACTTCTGCAGTGTATTAAGTTGAATGCCTGCAAATTGAGATACATTCCTCAATCTCTTCTGAAAATATAGCTGTGAAGGGTCAGTCAGTAAGGAGCATTTTGTGGCCACTTGGGCTCAGCCTCAAGAACCTAGAGCCAATGTGTGAAAGAAGAACTTCTTTGTCAAAAAAGGAATGCAATATATTTAAATTATACAACTAAGGAAGAAAGGGAGCGCTTTACATCATGTTTCCTGGCTCTATACATAAGACCAAGGACACCACTTATATAAGCCTTTTTTTGCTCTAAATTAATACTCAAGGTTTATACAAACATGATGGTGGAAGCTGCTGTGGGGCTATGTAGAATCAGAGCATCTGGTTGGCCTGTGCTACAGCAGGGAAGAAAGGATTGCCAAGAATTTAATTTCAAAAATCGGTATAGGTTAGGAAGAGCAGACAATCTCTGCTTGTTAAAGTCTTTTCTTTTGTAAGAATAAAGCTTAGAAAGGCAAACACAGCAATGTTAGGAGGTAACACAAGAATGGTGAATAGCCACTGGCTGTTGATTCCAGCACCTGAACTTTGAATACAAATTTTAACACAAACATTCCCAAAATGACGGCGTGTGTCAAACTATCTGCAGTGTTTCAGCATTGTGTTAGCTCCTTCCAGCCCTCTTCTAAATAGCTGAGAATGTCACAGACTTCCCTTTTTAATGGAGGAAAATGTAAGAAAGGAGAAGAACGAGATACAATGATAGAGATCTTCCTGTGTTATGATGTCCAGATGAGTGTTTTAGACACTTTCAGAGTGTGTGCCAAGGCATGGGTGAAACACAAACCATATGTACCTTTCCATCCCCAGATTTGCATAGTTCCCTGTATAGACAGCCACATCTTTTCCAATAGGATAAGTACAGGCACTGACAACCAGGTATGCTGCAAACTGAGCATGAACGTTCAACCAAACCCAAACTACCTATACACTCAACAATTTGGCTTAGCACGTAATAAATATTTTCAAATGTGACAAAAACATGACATCTCAGTAACTTTTCACCTTTAACTTAAAAATACCAATATTTTAAATATGTGTCTCACTAGTGGTTAACGCAGGAATATCAGTAAGGGGAGAGAAAAAGGAACAAAGCCCAAGTTCTAAGCAAAAAGGAAAGAAATAGAAACATAATCTGAATGCAGAGAATTTCTGTCTGCTGGAGAATGACAGGAGGTCAAGAGAGAACTGAAAGTAAACAGAGTGTGCATGGGCAGTACCCTGTGGTGTGTGTACAACTAACCCAGCAGTATTTCTAAGGAATAATGAGGAACTGTTTTATGAGAGTCACAGGGACGGATGGAGCAAAGCCTACATCATTAGATGATAACAGAAAAATAGGAGAAAACATGTGGTTAACATTTTCAGGAAAATGTTTCTGGAAAACAGAAGGGGCAATTTTGTGGAATGGATGAGGCACTTCCTGGCATCCAGAGATTTTCAAGCCCAGGCTGGATGAGGGTCTGAGTAACCTGGTCTAGTGGAAGGTGTCCCTGCCCATGGCAAATGGGTTGGAACTAGATGATCTTTAAGGTCCATTTCAACCATAAACCTTCTATGATTCTATAATTCTATGAAATGCTTGCTCTGAGCCTGTCCAGAAATGATGCTGTGTATGACAGAGTTTAGTTTAATTCAATTGCGTAAAAAGGAATGTTAACCAAAAAAAGTCATTACAACTTGTGCATTGTTTGGAGACTTGTAATCTGCTGAGGATGCAGGCTGCATCTCCAAGAAGAACAAGGATGCAGTGTGATCTTGTGTGACATATGACAGCCCTCAGTGTCAGCTGAATGCTTGTAAGAGCAGCTCTAAATGATGGCAGCCCTGCTAGAAAGACTATTGTTTTGTCCTTGGAACAGGACGTGTAAATCTCAGCTACAGTGGCTACATCACACGTACCCACCCACTGCCTCCTCTGCCACGTGCTAGGGGCTTACCCTTGCTCCCAAGGAAGTTTATTCCAAAACTCACAGTGATTTCAGACAGCATGAGATCAGGTTCTCTGATTTCTACATGCCAGCAGAACAGAACCCAAAACAACCACTCATACTACAAGTCGACTGTCCAAGCCAGGCCATCCAAGAGGATTTCTTCCAACCAGACTGCCCAGCTTCTCGTGAATAACAGTAAGATTTTAAGTCTGCCATATGCACCAAGGGATCACCTGGCTCACCTTCAGCACCTTTTATCTCTTCTTTTTCTCCTTTATGGCCAAGAGAAGCATAAACAAAAAAAGCAGTATTGTAAAAACAGAAACCATCAAATGCAGAATTCGAGTCTTCATACTACACAAAATAAATATGTTGCAAAACTGTGATGTGTACATAATTGAGCAGCTGTACCATAAGGAGTGAAACTAATGCTTAGTTGCCTGTATCCAAAAAGAAAGCATGGTCTGTAGGAAAACACATCTATATCAACACTTACTAGACTGGTAGGGTGGGTGCTCCTAACATGTCTTCTTTTCTTCCTGTTAAAAAGCTGAAGACAGGGTAGTTTGGAGTGGTGATAGATTCAAATGTGATGCAACGCAGCAAATGGCTGGGCAGATCTCTTGTGCTGATGCTGCTGCTGCCTCCCTTTCTGCCACTCTAAGGGAATAACTCCACACTCTGCAAGAAGATCAGTGGTTTCGAGAATGCCATTGTCAAAAATAGACAGATGTCGTTTAGTCTACAGAACAGATCTTCTCTATCTCACCTAGAAAAAGACACAATTTCTGAGCAAGTTGCATTCCCTGAAATGGGACATTGGTAGCATTGTGATGCCGCAATGCTCAAGTTCACTGCTCAAGTTCACTTACAACTAATTTTTCACTGGACAGCACCTCTTCCTTTTCCTCAGTAGCCACGAGGAATCTCAAAACCTCCTTCTGTTATGCCTTCTCTCCCTCCAGCAGTCAAGCACTAGGGGCTGTAGAACTACACTGAATCCCAAACAATAGCCTGCAGGTCCAAATAACACCAGGTTGACTCTGTCCTTTGGCAAAAGACAAGGCAGTCCCTGAAAACAGGAACTCCATCAGTATTTGTATAAATACTTTAATAAGATTTTAATTCTTGTTATGATATGAAATGTCATTAAATAAACTATGATTCAGACCTGCAATTTAAAAAAAAAAAAACACATAATAGGGTAAAAGGGAAAAGAAAACAAAATTTCCCCCCAAAAATAACAAAAAAAGGACTAATGAAGCTCCAAAGTGGAGCAAATACTTTAGGCAGAATATCTTAGTAAGCTGCTATGAAAATGGTGCCCAAGTCTGTGCTTAATGCAGGAATGTTACAGTGTCTCAATACTAATGTGCATGTGTTGGCCATGACCTTCTTAAAACAAATCTAAAACAGGCACTACACCCTCTTCTCTACTATCCTGAATTAAAGGAAAATCAAACTAAGCACCCAGACAACACAGGAATTACAGAATACTCCAAAATCCTGCCTCATGTGGATCTTGAGGAGGCTAAGACCTCAGGATTCACCACTGTACCTACAGGTGAGCTTAGGCACACTGCCAATAATCGTGCTTGCCTTATTCACTTCCAGAATGACCTTCAGCACATTGGTGCTGCTAGCTAATTTTGATGAAACAGAGGCCCTGTGGTCCTCCAGTCTCTTGTGCAAAGTCACATGCAGATGCTATTTTCAAGCATAGATTTTAATATATAAAAAGAAATATAGCAGCCAGGCTGTCAGAGCATTGCCTGCTAGGCTTTAACTACACACTGTCATCTGCAGTTCGATCTCGTTGACAGCACAAAATCCTTTGAAGATAAGAAAAAAATGGGTTGGATCTGTCTATTAGGAGACCATTTGTGGAACTATTGTTGTTTGTATTGTGCTAAGGTGAAAGGACTAACACAGGAATAACCATTACATGAACACTGATTTACTTGCAGAGAGTTAAGGCCAATAAGTTTGATTCTCCATTTCAGGACAACTTAAGAGTAACACCAAAGTCAATGAACGTCCATCAGGAAAACAGAAGTTTGACTAAGAAGAGAATTACATTTAATGAGAAACCCCACAGTCTTATTTAAATGTTATTATCTCCACTGTTCCTATTTATCAATAGTATCAGTGATAGATAAAAGCATGGAGCTTGCATAGTTGCAAGAGCTATTCTCTGCTGAACACATAATAAAGGTTTTCAGCAACAAGAGAAAAAAAAACCTGAAAAGTAATTCTCACTCCTTCAGTAATGAAAAAAGCAAGATGTCTTTGAAAAACTGCACAGGAGCTACACTGTACAGGTTAATATGTTAAGACACTTTGATTCACTGCCCACCTGTGTTCACTGGAGCTTGTTAACTGCTTTATTTTTATCATGTGTAACTGTCAGCATGGCATCCATCTATCCTTCATTTCATATGGCATTTCATGAGAACTAGTCAAAATATGTTTCTACAAGTCAAAATTTTGCTTTCCTAGAAATGCACAAAACCAAAATGATGCAGGCTCTACAGAGCAAAGAAAAGGGAACTATGCATTTTCTACCTCCACGGGAGTCTATTTCTGCTCTCCAACCCTGTTCGCTACTTATGTCTATTATCTTCTCTTTTTGTGTGTATAACTCCTACTGACATTAATGGGAGGCCTGCCCATGTAAGGAGAGAGGACAATCAAACCTTAAACCTGTTCTTAGTTTGACAGCTAAATCCCCAGGTCTAGGAAATTCTACACTTTATGTCAACATGTTCCAACATCCCATTTTAAAAAAAACGGTATTTATCTATCTTCTTCCTGTATTGTACAAAATAATCTCTTACATACATCTGATATTAGGTTATATGCTGCAGACATATATAAAAACAGGTGCAGAGCACAGTAGAAGCTTAATTGAAAAATACTTGTTTCGTAATCCAAACCCTCTCCCTGAAATTGATAACCTTAGTGAAAAAAAGGAAAAAAAAAATGTTTTCATGAGGATGTTTATAGGAATAAAGGTTACAGAGTTAGGTTTGCCATTGAAAAATAACTTTTTAGATCAAAATAATCCAAAACAGACATATTGCAGCCATCCCCCCAGCAGCCCAGTTGACATGTAAGCCGTACAGTGCTGGGAGACTTCCAGCAGGACCTCCCCTTACCTAGAGTGCTCAGGAAGGGTGGTTTTAATTGAGATTGTTACATGAAGTAAATTTGGGAACTTTCAAGTCTCATTTTTACTAATCTGGCACCAATATTTTTGGTTCCTCTAAGCAAAAGAGAGATAGGTGTGCTGTATGCTTCCTTATGGGAGCTTTGGGGACACAGGATGTTCTCACTTGGTTTTGCTAAAGGAAAATGATGGCACTCTACATCCAGGTAGCCTTTTGGATGGTTTTGGTGTTAATGCCTATACTTGTTACTACAAAAAATACTTAAATGGCAGAAAGCAAAGATCTATTTTTGTCTTTCAAATTCTTATTTATTCAAGGTAATCCTGGCTAATCTCAAACAACCCATTTTCCTTAGGCACAATGAACTCAACCCTATGCTAGACCCCAAACTGAGATAATCAAACAACATTTATTTTTGATTTGTCTTGTGTAGTTACAGATCTCACTTTTCAGTCTTTGTTATTTTATATGTATATGTAGAAGATGAGGGCTACCTTTTGAAAGGTCTGAGACATCCAAGGGAGAGAAACCCAGTTTATCTGTCATTCTTCTTGTTAGTCTTCAGTAACTGAAAGTCTGCAATGAAACCAGGCTACAATCAAATTTCTGAGCTAGTTACTAAACTAAAACACAGTAATGATTATCACTAAACACTGTGTTCTTATACCTGTGAACTACACCTCTCCAGAGTTTACTATAAATGCTGGTCCATGTCATCACCCCCAGATTAATACAGACGATTACAATGTCCTTTCTTCAGATAAGGTGCAAAAATCAGAGTAAGAGAACAATGTGACAGTAGGATCAATGCTGCTGCTTCTTTGCAAGGCTTCTTGCATGGAGCCCACATGAAAGTCAGCTAGCAACAGATCATATGTATTCAAAGACACCATAATGGATTAATAGATACTGTAAAACAGAATGGAAGTTTAGAGACTGATTTCTGCTCACCAAACTAAATGACTTAGAGCTTCAGATTGAGACCAGTTTGAACAAGTAAAATATGAGTATTTTGATTTGGCTCAGGAAGGTACTTTGTTAGCAGTTGACCATGCTTTGTGAACTTTGGTTTGCATTGTGATTTCTTTTCTGAGGGAAATAAACTGAAATGCATGGTCTGGGAGTGCACTTAATGCACACCAGCAACAATTGGACATTCAGCCTATGCACAATACTTCGAGGTAAAAACAAAATTTATATACGACGGATATCGACACCAACTTTTGTTCCTACCTGTGTGCACCACTTCCTATCTGAAGTCCACACTAATAGACCTTTTTTTTATGATGTAAAATTACGTGCATCCTTAAATTTCCTAAATATGATTCTCAGTGAGGGAACTGTGGAGATCTTTCATAGATTTGCCATTCTTTGCCCCATTTAGTGTTTTATGTAATGAGGAGATGTTGATGAAAAATTAAATACACGTGTATGTGTATGTGTATGTGTATGTGTATGTGTATGTGTATGTGTATGTATATATATATATATGTGTGTGTATTTCCAGGATACATTTTTCCAGCCTGTTTCTGATATTCTTCTTATGCATTGACTCTCCAAAAGCATGAATCCTACAAGTATTCTTTTCCTGAATCTGGCGTCATTTATCTAAGTCTCTCTGTATCATTAACCGATTTCAACTCTGTCAAGAAGAAAAATATTACCCTCTCTTGACAGACTGGAAATTAAAACACCATTGTGTTTATATGATTCACTTGAGATTGTATAGGAGTTGTCTGAAGCAAACATTGCATCTCAGTTTCCCCAATGTCCATCTGATGTCCTGTTTCCTAAATCAGTTTTCAGATTCATGGTGTCTTTACCATTTGTAGGAGCTTTGTACTCTCAATAATTCGTATCTCTTGCTTCCAAAACCTGGAATCAATTAGAGTGGACCTTTGGTCTACTGGAAATAATGGGAATCAACATCAGCTCAAATATACGTGCTGAAGAGCCACCATGCTGGACTGGGGCCAGGAAAAGCAGGAGTGTGTTTGTTTTGCTGTGGAAGAGTTTGGGTTGGCAAAGGATGCAGTAAATTTGGAAGTCATGAGAACTGGAATACAACCAACAGGCACCCCTGGACTCTGGACTTCTCCTAAAAGGAGCTGTGCCTTACAGTGGTGGTAAGGGCAGCCTGTATTTCGCCGTATGTAAAACACCAACAGTAATCCTCAGAGGGTGCCTTGTGCTCCTGCTTCTTCAGTTCTGCAAGGGCAGAAACAACCAGGTGAGAGTTTGCCTTTTGTGGCAGACAACATGCCCCTACATCAAAGCAAGCAGGGACCACCACGTTCACTCACGTTCTTGTCGGTTTTCAGCCTGCGTGCCGGGTTTTTCCTTGTATAAAGCCCTGCTAGCGTGACAGTGAACATATGCTGTTAGTGTGCAATAATTGTCCTTTAGCTCCTTGTTGGCTGGATTTATTACCTAAAGCAATCATGCTGCAACAGAGGAAAAAGTAAATAAAATGTTTATGATCATGGCAAATCTTGTTTCTCCTTTAAATATTGAAAGGGCTGAATGATCTCAATGGACAAAAATTACCTCAAAATGTATGTGTGTGTGTGTGTGTGTGTGTGTGTGTGTGTGTGTTTACTTTGGCTTGGTCAACTTGATATGATTTTCACCATAAGCTTTCTCTGCAGCCAAAAATCACATCACATGAGCCAAAGCAGATAACAGACACATATACTTCTGAGGTCACCATTGCCTGAATTATTGAACAGGTTTCTGCACCTCTTCTGGGCATGCATTGAGATGGGAGCTTGCCAATAGCATCTGTTTTTTCAGCACATACCATACATAAAAGCAAATACATGTATTGCAGCACTGTAAATGTAGTGAAATAATGGGCGCTACTTCCCAAGATTTCATCTCACTTCCTCACCAATGAAGTATGAAAATGCACCATTTTTCCTCTTTGGCAAAATAACTGGCATGTCCTCAAGGCAATCCCAACTTCGACTCATCAGACATCAAAGAGAAAACAGAGATTTAACTTTGTTTAATATCTGTCAATATGGAGGTCTCTGTTTTGAAAAGAAACACCTTAGACAGTTAAATATTAGCATGATTCTTAAAAACTTAAAACAGTGTCTCCTACATCCAAGGGATGTAGGAAAGAACAGAAAATGAATGGACTATAGAATTACTATTCGGTGTTTCTAAGGAGCAAGCATAGCCTGGTCCAGTACAATACTTAATTATTCTCCTACCTAAGGAACTGAATTTTTTTTCTTGTTTTGTTTGCCGACAACTAAAATTTGTGTGGGGAGGATCTTATATCAACAGAAAACAGCTTTTAGTCTTTTAACAGTTTTTATTGGTTGACTTTTTTTTTCTGTTCTATTGTTCAATTTAGAAAGTTTATGTGGTATAAAAAAATTCATTTTTCATTTTTTTCAGTCATCTTTAATGAAATTTTTTGCAATTCTTTTCAATGAAGCATTAATCTGAAAATGGAAATTCAAACCATCAGACTTCAAAAATATTGTACTAAAACAGATTAGTTTTTTCTGACCCTTCCCTTGGTTAAAAACCTTGTTCTGAGTTTGGGATAAGTTTAATCCATGACCATTTGCTGCATTTCAAAGCAAATAAAACATTGCTCAAAAAAATGTTCTCCCAGTCCCAGTTTTGAGTGTAAATAGCCCTACTGACACCAATAGCATTAATCACGTTTTAAAAGAGGGACCACTCCAGGCTGTTATACCAAACATGTGTGAACCATATTTATTTTATTCATCTGACAGTAGGAGACAAAAAACTTCCAGGGGCTAGGTGCTGTGCATTAATTAAATGTATACTGATCCATAGCCTGGGTTACATTTAAAGACTACTTCTCAGCTCCTTTTTGGAGGAACAGACCTGCCAATGTGTATCTTTAGCCCAAGATTGTCTACTGACATTCCAGTGTATTCTTCTGTCATTTGGTTGCTTAACAAAAGGATGCTGCCCAGCCCTCTGGGGAACAGGCTGGGACAAACACACTTTAACCTCTGTGGTTGCCTTCTGAAACCTGCAACTGACCCTTCTCCCATAAAAAACTAAAAAATACTTAGGCAAAAGGATTAAAATGAAAGTCTAATGAATATACAGAATGTCACACCTGCCACACTTGTGAATTATTGGTCTCTTAAACTTCCATAACCCAGCACTGTCAGTGACACCCTTTATTTACCCTTAAGGCGCTTGGCAGCTGCTTAAATGGTTGTCTATGGCAGTTTGGTGGAAACAATAATAATACATTATAAATCAATGAAAATGAAGTTTTTGCAGTGATAATCTGATACAGATTTGCTAACATTTATATGAAATTCAATTCTGTTTGATTGCATCAGCATATGTTTCATTTCTTCCAACATTATTGATTTTGAAGCCTCTTTACCTATGTCTAAATTATTCTTGTTACAATTTTGCATTACTGTTTGGAAATAGCTTAAATCAAATGGAACCCTTTATTCAATCTTTAGCTTTGTAAAAAGCTGGTTACTCAAGTAATGCAATCTTATTTTTATTTTTCAATAGAGAAAGCTTTTAGAATTCCCAAATCTTCTATATCATTTACCTGCTAAGGCTCCTCTGTAATTAAGCGTGTTGTTATTTCTGGTAAAACCACTGAAACACCAGGAAAAAAAACAAAATATGAGGATAATATTGAAGTGCTTAGGTATTCAAACCAATGAATAAATCCAAGGTTTTTGTGTTGAAATGGATGTTGTTAAAGCAGTTAGAGCAGTGATTACTTAATATGCATAGGCAAGTATCTGTGTCTGTGTACCTATTCAGGTGCTGTGTGTACAATGGTGATAATAACCACGTCACAGCATCCTTTCAAATAAAAGAGGTATTGTTGCTGTTCCATTGATTTACTATAAAAATCGAAGCACAAAATCTTCTGGAATTAGGTACTTTAAATGGCTATAAAAGTGTAAATAAATAAATGACCTGGTTCTGAGATCTATGGGATGCTGCATTCTATCTTCAGCTCTTGGCTTGTATTTTATGTTTGAGCATGCAGAGCAAACAACATGCATATTGTCTGTATGTGGACATGTGTGTGTATGTGTAGGGCATCACCTTTACCCAAATTTCACCATGTTTTCTTGCATGTCTGTGACACTTTCAGCACAAGTATCCCTCAGACATCAGCTGGGATGAGAAACCTTAATATTTTCCGTTGACTTTCAAATATTGACAATTTAGCAAAAAATTTTCTTTGGAAAACATAAATCCTGTCATAAAAAAACCATTCTGCTTCAGCTATGTCATAATGAATGGGGGGTGTATTTTCTAATTATTTGGTTTACTTTTTTTGTCCCCTTAAATATGTCAAAATAAAACTTTAAATAACAAATCTTAAAATCCAATTGACCTGAAAATTACAATAATAATCGTAACAATTTCATTTGCTCCACTTCAAGGTACTGATACGTCATTCCCAAAACCTTAATAAAACAGCAGAATCTTACAATCCTTCATGAGAAAGAATTTCTGCCTACCATGCAGGTCAAAAAGTGATCCAGCCTGTGACTCCTTGACAAAGCAGTAGTAGTTGTTGTATGTAACTTTTTGGCATTCTGAATGTCTTTTACTGTTTCTAACACTTCATGTGTTTTCCCTGCTTGGGTACCTCTGCCATCATTCCAGCAATGTACAGACACCTACCAAGTCCAGTGTCTCTTTCCAGTGGAAGGCACAGCCACAAGAAGTGGTCTTCTTGACTGAAAAATCCACACAGACACACACACAGAGCTGATTTAAAGCTCGGAAATGAAGTTCTCTTGCTGTAATGCTGCAGTCATGGTTGCAGGCACACAGTCCCCGAGTGAGAGGAATGACTGGCTCCCTGAATCAGAGGCAGAACAGCCCAGTGCAGCTTCCATCAGCTAAACCTGCCCATGCCTGTGGCTGCTTCTGTTCTGTGCACAGAAATGTGTTAGTCACCCAGCAGAGGAAGGAGCTTGCCTAGTGAAAGGTTGGACAGTCAAAATTTAGGGTACTCACTTGACACTTTCACATCACAGGGGGTTTAAAACCTGCTTACCTGAGAACTGACAAAATAAATACAAATATAATTGCCAATTTTTGTCAGGTCCTCCTCTTTGATACCAATATAAAACTAGTGGATTTTGGGGATATTATGTGGCTTCTGTCACTGGCAGAAATATTTTTTAATGCTTTTTTCTTTGGACTGAGGTATTCTTCGGTGACTACAAAAATAAACCATATTAATGAGCTTCAAATTCTTCAAAAAGAAGAGAAAGTCAAAATTACTGTCACAGACCACTAATATGAAAAAGTATTCTTGTTCACTTCAAATTCCAGTATTATCAAGAGGAAAAAAAAAAGTGTAAAATTAAAATGGACTGTTTTGTGCTGATTTTCATGGTCCTTCAGTCTATGTTACCACATCACAAGAGTGAGAGAAGATTAAATTATTAACTGTGTCTATATTATCCCACTGATTCAGTCAGGGTCTTTCTCAACCACTTATTTGACTAAATATCACTATTTTAAGAATATTCTTTGAAATTTTGGATAGAGAAACCCTCTTCAGTAAGAAAGTGATTTTACTGTTTGCCACTGTGGGATCAGTCAGAAATGCCATACAGTATTTTCATGACTCTGATCAACTGAAGTTTGCGTTTGAAACCAAGCAAGTGGAGCTAATAAGCAGTGGGCTGGGAATTGTCTCTCACAACCAATTTCTTAGTCACAAGCAAATTACATTATTAATGTCAGAGAATATATCCTGCAAGGAGCTGAGCTTGCCTGCTGCATGCTGAGGGTCCTCCGTACTCCACAAGGTGTAAGGATCTCTGAGCATTCAGCTTCTTCCAGCACAGAGAACCATAAGAGCAGCTATTCCCATGCCTTTGCACAGTCAGTACCCACGAAGTCATCAAAAATAGAAAAAGCTTACAATGACAAACGTGCTGAACCAAGGAGACATTCAGAACTTGAATGGAAATTCATTAATCTGTCTAAATGTTAGATGAAAAAGAAAATGACAGTTTTTACATTTAAAATGCTATGTCATTAGGAGATAATACTAGAAGACGGATGTTTGTTACATTTTCTAACAGTTTGCTTTGTTATATTTTCTAACTTCTGAGATTTCTCAGTTTGGAAAATGAAAATCTGAAAAGAAAAATTCCTACTGTCAGTCAGTTTGATTTCCTGATCTCACTGTTATGATATTTACAATGTTAAATTGTGAACAATCATTCACTACACTGGAAATTGTTCCAGTAGGAAAGAATAGATTTTTGTGACTTTTTTTACCACGTCTAAATTCAGTCTACATTTGAGCTACCTTACACTTCACTTTTGGTAGCATTGTTCAAATTATATTTCTTGCAGTAGTGAATTTCTGGGGCATAATCTGCCCAGAAAAAGATGCAGTTCTGTTCCTTGCTGGTGTTTTCTTGGCACTATGTTTCTGCCAGAGTCCCTGGACATGCTCTGAAGTTAAATCCCAATAAAGACCATAACCTGTGCATTTACAACTAGCACATGACTAAAGCAAATGACTTTGATTGAAGTAATGACACAAATTTGTTCTACTGAGCAGAAAGAATTATGAAAGGCCTGTTAATAGTCTATTTCTCATCAAAAATCTGGTGTTTCATGTCCAGATTCTTGTCAGGAATGACAAGAGTGGCTTCAGAGTCCTGCTGGGATCACCACATCATGCCCCAGCCTGAGCAAGGGCTGTGTAGGAAAAAGATCTTCTAATGAGGAAATGGGGGAGAGAGGCCATGGAGACCCTCCATCCCTGGGATGGTCTGATTTGTCCTCCCCATCCCCTAAAGGGAATACAGAAAAGGCATCAGATCAGGCTGCCCACCTTTTCTCTGCTTTGTACTTCCTCTGGAAAAGGAAACTCTTCCACTAACTCTGGATGATTTTAAGGCAAACTGGCCCCATATTAATGGATAAACAGTATAAACAAGATTATCAGGCAAGATTTTCATCAGTAATAGCCATAACACACAAAAACCAAAAGCATTTAAGTTGAGAGAATCTGTTTCTGTGAGTCAGGATCACTCAAGTCCTCAAGTCTGTGGTGTTATTCACTGTATTTGTCTGGCCATTTTCCCTATGAGCCACCAGTGGTAAGGAACTGCCCTGCTTTAACAAACAGGCTTTGGGTGTGCAAGATAATACAGGAACTACCCTTTTCAGCAACTGTGGCTCCAAGCTCCAGGGGGAAAGCCGAAAGAAAACAATTTTGTGGGGCAGAATCCTACCTCCCTTCAGAAGCCACTATCCATCAAAAGTCAAGGGAAAGCATAACTAACATTTCGTGTAAGATTTTCCTTCTAAACACAAAAATGCACCCTTCAACAGTGAAGCCTGCCTCTCAGATCAGCAATTCTAGATGAAAAAAATCTGCCCAGCCCATATTGCAGCTTTGAGGTGCTCCCCACAGCAAGAGCCTGCACCCCACAGCACCGTGTGCCCAGCCACACTCACACAAGCAAACGAGGCCACCTCGGTCAACGAAGGTGATGCTGCCTGGGGCGGCTTTTATCTACCAGCCCAAATCATCTCCCTTTACCTGCTGTGCTAGAGGTTACAGTGCCACAGTGAGGGTACTTAACAGGATAAGCAAAAGATTTCGGTCCTCTCTTAGAAAAGCAGTAGTTTGGGGTAGAAGGAAGGTCAAGGTAAGATTCAAAGTCTGTGTGGTATTACTTCTTCTTAGGACCACACCTTAAACTGGATGCCAAAGATAGATTTATCCTTTCGTGGTAATCTGGGGATCATTCAGCAAAGAAAAATGCAACGCATATCTACCCTCAACATTTCTGTTTTTCTGGCTTTTTCTTGTAGAAAAAAAAAAAGTAACACCCAGAAGCCACTGCTTCTAGTCCTTCACAATTCTATAGGTTTTGTGTGTAGCTCTTGGTCGAAAAACTGCCATGGCTGGTTACAGTTTCTTTAAAGGAATGCACTTATCAAGCTCTCTACACCTAGGACACTTTTTCTCAACCTCTGCTTTTTTTTTCCCCTTTTTCCTATTTCTCACATTCACTTTCTTACTTTCTTTGCTGCCTCTTTCTCCTTTTTCAATCTTTCTCATCTAGCCTTTCCATTGTTATTCACCCTGTTTATTGCTTCAAGCAACCCTGACATACTGGACATCATCTGAAACTACAAACGACAGGATGCAATAAGCTAGAGAATAGCAGTAATCTGAGGAAAGTTCTTCATTCACTCTTGCTCCTAACTCTCTGTCTTCTTATCCTACATAGAAAATAAAAAAATCAATACCACCTCACAGGGCTTGATAAAAGTGCTGGACGAGTACAGCAGGCATGCTGGATATAGTAAATTAAAGTGATCAAAATTTTCCAGTCGACTCTGCCTATAGCCTACATAAACTAACAACCCTGTCTGCAGAATGTCTGTCACTCTAGAAGCTTTATTTTATCTGTGTCTCTGATTACCTAGAGAATGAGTACATATACGGTATATGTGTACACATTTATCTGTATGCATATGTGTGAGAAATAGATAGGAGTAGGAATCAGCCTGTGTTTATAACAAATATTTCCTTTTAGATGGGTAGATTTTGAATTTGCTAACATATTTGTGAGCACAAAATGTTGTGGAAATAAATGTTTTATCATCATCAGATGATATAACCAAGATTAAAATTACTGCATTGTATTTAATTTTCAATATGTCATTCCCTGTCAGGCTAGATTTTAGCCAGTGTAAATCAGCACTTAAAATACCATTTGAAGACCAGGCTTGTTACCTTTTCATGTTGTTTTTCTGGTCTAGACATGGTTTAACAATTTCCAATCAATGTCTAAAAATGTATTAGAGAACTGAGAGACAAAGCAGGCAGCAGGGTGATCTGGCAGTAGCAGGATTCATAGATCAAATGCATGAGAAACTAAATTTTCCCCTCAAAGGAAAATGTCAGTGGATGCCTTGACTTCAGGGGAGCATGTGTAAAGTGAGACCTCATTATTTCACAATCAAAATGCCATAATGTAAAATTTCAGTGTGTCTCTAAAAGGTTGATCTACTAACTCAAGAGGAATTCTATCTTCAAGATATGGCAGAGCAGCAAATGCCTTCACCTGGATTTTTTTCTGTCTTCAACTTTCTAGGCATTTGTATTTGGTAAATTAAGCCAGTTTCAGTCCTGTATTTAAAACAACTGCATCTTAAGAGCTACATAAGGTTAGTAATTCATGCAGCAAGCCTGACCCCAGATTTGGGTGCCTCTGCATGCCACCAGGGCTGGGTGCCAGACTGTGCTGTGAAAATCATCTACTTGTATGGATTTTATTCCTAAACCCATAGTATTGACCTGGTCCTCAGAAGGCACTAAACAAAACATTTTGAAGGAAACCTGCCAGTGTGCCCAAAAAAACAAATAAATCTTTGGCAATATGAATGTGGAAAGAAAGAGGGAAAGGGGGAAGGAAACAGTACAGGCTGAGATCACATGGGTCACATGGAAGGAAAACCTGAAGAGGACAACGCAGTCTCCAGAAATTTTTTTCACTCACAAGCTAAGATTGCCCTTCTCTACAAGGAAGCTCTTTCTTTTACTTCCTCTTTCTCCCTTCTCTGTCCACTGCTGCCATTACACATCCCCTTTTCTCTTTCTGGGCTTGTACAGAATTCCAGCCTCTTTGATCCCTCCCTGCTTTGCCCCATGCCTGCCCTGGGCTAATGGGGCTAAATGGGCACACTCACTACACATCTGAGCAGGGTCATGGAGCAGCTCCAAGGTCTTGTTTCTGACACTTTGGACTCCTTTCTCCTTTCTGGTCTTGCATCCCTTCTGCAATGCAGGCTCATGAGCCTTCTTGGGATACTTTTGCCTGAGGTCCAAACACTGAACAACCTGGTCTGCACTAAAATGACAGCACCCAGCCCACTTAAGCAATGTATGGCAAAAACACAAGCAATGTATGGCTTGAGATTCTTAGACTTTGCTCTGAAGCTGTCACAGTGTCTGCCTGCATTTGTGCCTCAGATTTTTTTCAGCATTCAATTTTAATTGTGCAATGTCTCGCTCTGTATGTATGGTTCTGTTTGCACCTGCAATTTTCATGAACATTTAGTAGGTTATGTGCACCTATGTGTAGGTTCCAATCCTCAAAACATGTGCCAGAGAAAAATGTAAAATAATTCCGGCTGTTCAGTGAGTTTTGTAAGCAAGTGTACTGGACTGCTCTTGATGTTTGTCTGAGATACTATAACATGTATGTGACCACAGCAAAGACAGGGGCCAAAGGCAAAACTTAGGAAAGAGTGTAATAATACACTCAAATACATGGTGAAACCTCTTAAGCCTTACCCCTGTCTGGAGTTTTGGGACTTTCTCCATTGGAGGTTGCATCCACCTCGCAGAGTTTCACAGCAAGGTGCTCAACTCTGTGTTGCACAGCTGCAATGTCCACAGTGACATTCATTTTTGCCTAAGCAACCAATATCTTTGTTTAGTTTTAAGCCTATTGATGTAATTTAAGGGATTGTACCCTAAGCCCCTTTCTGTCTGGAACAGTGGATAATTATCCCTTATTAACTTTTTCCCTATTTTTTATTGTTCCATATGGAACTATCACATCCTGTTTCTTTGCCCCCAGACACCTTTTTTCCAGGGGATGTCCTAATCTTTTTATTCTTTCCTCAGGATTTTCTTTTGGTTTTATTCTGGCTTATTTTCTTTACACAGGTTATATTCTCTGTTTGCCTTGATACTCATGCAGGGAAAGCACAATGTGAGCAGAGGATCATTGAAACTCGAACGGGTGCTCCATGGTTGCTCTTTCTGCTTGGTTTAAATCCCATAAAACCCTTTAGAGTTTTGCCAGAGCATGATCTGCAGAGGTCCACCTGAAGAAACTCAGCATTTTTCTTCCAGAGGGCACGGAGTCCCACTGATTTTCTTCTCTTAATTTCTTTTATTTTCATGCTAATTTTTCTCCATGGTTTCTTTTTGCATTTCACCTCCCCTTTGTTTCACTCCTCCAGAGCTCCTTTTGCCCTCACATCACATGCCCAGCTCCTCTTCAGCCACCCACAGCCAGCTGGAAACCAACTCTGCCCTAACTAGAAACCAAAAGCATCTTCACTGTGACGCTTCCTCAAGCATGGAAACACTGTAGCTGACTTTGATGAACAGAGCATTAATAGCGGGAGCCTGTGACCCACAGCAAACTGAAAAATATCTCCAAATATAATTCATTCCCTGTCAGCTCTCCACCAAGTGGCTTTCTAGCTGGTAGAAACTGGATGGGAATTATTGCACTCTGCCTCTTATCCACATAGGGCTGTATCTTTAGGATATCTCATCCATTTTTAGAACTTTTCTCCATGATATGAGACATTGTCTAGTGAAGGCAACTGATTGAGCATATAAGCAATTTTTTATTAACAATTGTGGAGAAAATGCATTTTTAGGATATCCCGTTTCTATTCTAAAAAAATCTTAGCAATTTTTGCTTTCATCTGTTGTGTTGTTTCTTCTGAATAAGATAAGTAATTACGTAGTGCCATAAACTTATTTCATTTTTTTTAAGTTCAAAGCCATTTTAAGTTATTCAAGTAGAACAACTATATCGTTATGCCACTATAACTTAACAGTCAAATGGATGGGTAGAAAAATTGCTCCTGGGCTGAGGCCCATTTGCCAAGTTTCATTCCAGAGCAGTGTTTAGACTGAAGTTGTAAATCCCTATGAGCAGTGGATTTGTAATGGAAATGCTGGCAAAGACTTCTAACTGTAGCAGTTCAAAAGATATTGCTAGAATAAAAAGCCACCACCATGTATTAAATTAGTACATAAGCATGTATTGCAGCATATATGTTCCCCTTCTTTGTGCATGTAATCCCAGAGCTGTCTACTGGCATAAGAGCTTCTTTCCTGTTATTACCATAACCTTCTTTTCCTGCTATTACCATAACCTTCTTTTTCTGCATCAAATACTAGGTAATGACAAAGGTACAGCAGGAAAATAGACTTTAAATTGTGGAATATTAATTTATTTTATTTGCTTTGAAGAAAAGGCCACTACTGATGGTACCTCATAGTATTTATGCCAGCATATGTCAAGCAAACCAGTGACCATGAACAAATATGATTTTTGAAAAGCGTATAATTTGGCCAAGTGCATGTGAATTTTACCAAACATGACAAGATGTACCTCTTCATCCACATGTTATGTCCCTGCACAATACCAAATGCCTCTGCCACAAAAGGAAGCACCAAGATTTTTCAATATGATAGTTGCAAAAACTGATGCAGGGCCAACAGAAGCTTGTAAAAATGAAAGAAAAATGTCAGCATTAAGTCTAAATGCAGACCGTGGCAGTTCACAAAAAATTTCAGTCACAAGCTTTTGATGATAAATATCACAAGAATATCTACTGATCATCTGTAGTCAGAGCAGCTCTCCAAGCACAGCAGAAGCTACAGGGGTGCTGTCAAGACAGACTCAGCATTTCGGCTTTGTCATGTAACATGTTGATTTTACAAAGCCTGACGCTAAGGAGATCACTCATCTTTGTTTATAATCAAATATTTTGCTTGTGTCCCTGACAAGCTGTCATGATAATATGTGGCTGCATGATTGCTGGCTAGTGAGATTGGCTGAAAAAGGCAGTGTCCCCACTGCTTGTGAAGATTCTTGTGTTTCTCTCACTCTCTTCACTGTCACAGCTGAAATTTCCCTTCTCACCTACTTTCTCTGCTCCCCCTTTTCTGATGCCCACCCTCATCAGTACCACTTTGCTGGTCTTTGTGTACAGTGTATTTCCCTGACCACCTGTGCAGGTGTCAGAAATGAAGGGAAACGTTGTCCTATGAGAAAGCTGTTGATTCCACCTTTTTGAGAAAAATCAAGAGGAAGAATGAGCTGAAATTGAGCCAAAACAAAGGCAAAGAACAATATCAGCAACCTAAGAACAATGTCTGACACCTAAGGAAAAGATGAACTGATGTATATCATCTGAAAAAAAAATGCCAGCGACAAGCCTTGGACTCTCCAATGATCACAGGCAGTCAGGCAGACTCCTGTTTTATGTCTAAGAAGTGGCAAAGGTAACACAGCCAATATGCCTTTACATAGGAGGGAAAGCAATGCCTGTGTCATAGATAACAGCAGTTTCAGCACTATCCTGTTCCATTGCATTGGCAATCTCCTCTTAGAGCTCTGGCCAGCCTCACTCAGCCTTACCCCACCAGACTGAAAGAATTTACAGCTTGACACACCATCACTGCACCCAAGAATTTCACCTCCCCTTTAGGCTAAAGCCATTCTATGGAATAGGCCAAAATCAGTGCAAACATGAGATCATGGTGCTCTGTTGGAATACACAGACACCTATCCACTTGCTTGGGAGGATCGATATGTTTATTACAAAAAATCTTCAAATTACTTTGAAAAATCAATATGCAAGGAAAGAGAAATATTACATTTTCTGGCAAAAAGAATATTGCAGGCAATTTTAAATACTTCATATAAACCCCTAGATTAGATTAAAGCAAGTGAGTTTTTGTTTTTTAAATATTCAACAATTTCAAGCTTCTGGAGAAAAAAATCTGAATATATGATTTTTTCATTACAAAATTTCCAAAGTGGGTTTTAAAAAATGGAATTGCTCCAATTATTATGACTTCTATCAGAGGTTCTCTTCAGTCAACAAAAAGGATTACGAATAGGCCAGTGCTGCTGATGGATTTGCAAATGATGCTTTATGAGCTGGGCTTGGCCCACATGACTGACAGACATGCTGGTGTCACTTGGATGGTCCAATTAAAAAGGCTTTTCTTGGCTAGAACTGGCAGATTGGTCTGCAAGATAAGAATTGAGGAATCTCAGTTCATAAAGAAATGTCACTGATAATTAACCTTGAGGTGCTATGCAAGATTCCTTTTATGAGAATGGAGTGCAGCTGTTGGTATTTAAACATAAGTTTGTGATGTTGTGATGTAGAACAGCAGGAATAACTAAACATTATAGCTTTATAAAGGTAAAGAAATATGTCCTCCATAGTTTTGCATTTGTAGTTCCTATTTTTTTTTCATTCAGCTGCAGCTTTAATTTGGCTTGGTACTTACACCCATCAATAGTACTTGTTAGAACTTGAGAAAAATGACCTCTCATCCAAAATCTCTTTTTACACAAGTCTGCAGTGTCTGCATTCATGTCCTCTCTGTGTTTGGCCTAGCAAAGGAGTTTACTGAAACATTTCCAAAAGAGCACCTTTTGGAACGGCCAGTTTTCCTGTACAATACATCTAGCAAAAATTTATCCGTGAATATTTTTGTGTAGGACTTCATTAGCTGAACTAAGAAGGGAATGAAAACCATGCTAACGTGACCTACTGTGTCCAATCGAAGCAGATATCAAATACTGGATGTACAAAGTGAACAGCTTGTGAATGAGCTGTGAACTAAAGTAGGGAAGGAGTTAATCCTCTCGCTGGCTTAGAGGAAAGATCACAGTTGCCAGCTTGTATATAGGAATTTGCAGGTTGGTGGGGCTGGGCCAGCTCTGGGGAATTAACTAATTCCTTCATCTTCTTCCAGTGTATTATAAGATGTCTGAGCTAGAGGAAGTGAAGCCTGAGACTGGTGGGGAAGAGTCAGTCAGTAAATAATGAGGATAATGCTAGAAGGAAAAGAACAAGAGAGAAGTTCTCTTAATCCTGGGGTTTCAGAGAAGTGGCCCCATTGTGGCTTTGCAGCAACTTCTGGGAATCATAGCTTCATTTTTGAACTTCATGGAAGGGGAGCCCCTCTTGCTTGAAAGAGCAGGACATAATTTATCAGCTTTATTTAAGAGAGCATAATTTATTAGCTTAATTTAAGAGAGCAAATTTAACATGACACAATTCAAAATTTTTTCTCAGCTTATAACAGTGCCAATTCAGAAGCTGGTTCAGTGATGGCAGAAGATAAGTGAGTGCTTTTCTTATATGCACAGAAAAGAAACCACTAGAAGTTGGGATGTGTAAAATTGTTTTCCTTCCCCATTTTTCTAACAAATAGGTCACAGATAAACTTCAAGTTGTTGTTGCATTGATGATCAGATTAAAAGAGTGAGGTCCAGCCCTTCTGAGGAAGTGCAGCATGTGGCTTGTGTTCTCACTCTCCATGGCACAGAATGTATTTCTATATTGTGTGTATTTCACAGTATAGAAATACATTCATTTAAAATACTAGGAGTAGCAACTTTCATGTGGGTAGCTTTTGCCTCTTCTGTCCTACTTTCATTTGAACTTTATCATTTTTACAGACACAAATATTTAATCCTGGTTATGCCAATTTGTAATTCAGATATTTGAGTATTTTATTGGATTTATGATCCTTATCACCTTCCAGACACTTCCACACCCTTTTTTAAGCTTATACTGAGCTCACCAACATTACTTATTTCTGGTTTCTTTTCCCACACATTTCTGAAGCTTTGGGGTTACAGGAGGTAGCAGAAGCTCATTCAATGGCAGATTACAGGAATAAACAAGATAGGACAACAAAGACCTGATTATGGTGAGAAGCTGTGGAAACCCAAATATCCAAATTAAGGGATGAATGCACCCTCATCCAAAAGGACAGAGAAGGTCAGGACATATGGTCTTTTTAAGAGCTTTAATGCTTTGAATACAGCAGGAATAAAACCCAGAAGAGCAGACACCAACATAAAGACAATTGCAATGCTTGCGACAAAATATACAGCCTCCATATTGCCAGAGGGGAAGGTCAAGTGCTTGTGATGACATTGCTCCCTCACATGCTTTTATTACATCTCCCCTACCAGGCACGAGCTTGCATAACTTGCACCAGATACTAAGTACACAGAACAAGCAGAATTTATTTGCCAGCAGCCAAGGGGAGGAAACTGTCCACATGACATTTGCTTTTCCAGCTATGCTCCATGTCCCACCATCTGAATAAGTTATATTCATTTTACACTCACTGAAGGCTTTGCTGAGACAGGTTGCACTGCCTTGACACAGCTGGATGCAGCTACGCTCTGACTGATGGTCAATTTACACCCAAAGAATAACCTTCCTTTAATATACTGCTGAATCAAGAAATCGCTCTACCTGCACCATATATGAATCTGACCTATGTACCATCATTGCATAATTTATACAAATTCTGTGGCATAACTGGCTAAAGTGTTATGCATTTTTCTATTATTTTTCTGAACTTTTTCACATACACAAACTGACACATTCATGGATTAAAAAATGAGAAAAGTTTTTTCTTTGTTTTTCTCTGAAGAATTCAGTTTGTAAATTCAATGCAGTTCATTCTAAAAGCTGTGAGGTAAACTGAGCTGCAGGATCAAATGGCTTATGGAGTATTCTCTACATCCTTATTCTGAGATTTTGTTTTTTAAGAAAAGTCATGGTTCTTTCCTAGTGATTCAGTTGTTCATAAATTATATACAAAAAAAAGTAAACTCGTGCCAAACGCAGGCTCTTGTTTGGAAAATGTCTGCTGATCTTAAAGCCTCCCATTATTACTATTTCAATTACATTGCCTTGCAATCTGTCCTCAGGAAATTAAAATAAATATGTGAAGATTGGACCATCAGCCTGGTGCTTCAGACACCAGTCTGGAGGCATTTGCAGATGGCTTCAATGGGACCTGAATTGTGCCCAGAAAAAGCATCAATCTTTTATCTTTTCTTTCTTTTATATTTTCTTTTCTTTTCTTTTCTTTTCTTTTCTTTTCTTTTCTTTTCTTTTCTTTTCTTTTCTTTTCTTTTCTTTTCTTTTCTTTTCTTTTTTCTTTTCCTTTCTTTTCTTTTTCCACTTCTTCTTTTATCTTTTCTCTTTTTTCCTGTTCTTTTCTTTCTGTGCCTTCATTTCTATTTTCCTTTCTTAAAGAACTCCAAAAAGGAGATCATCCTCATTGAAATCAAATGTGGGGACCTAGTCCACAGTGTTTTCTAGAAATTATCAGGAAGAGAGCTGTGGAGTGTGAAAATGTTTGTTGTTTTATGTTTTCTAATCCAGTTCATCTGTCTTCAATGTACTCAGACAGTGAACAGACTAGAATAAATCCCTGGACATCATCTCTGGTCAAAAAAAAAAAAAGAAAAAAGAAAAATTAGGAGCCAATGCTAAAATAATTTGTGATCATGTAATTTCTTTAATTTCTTTAAATCCCATAGGCAGCTGTGACCTGGGGTGAGCCCGGGGCAGAGACAGAAGGCCTCACTGTCAGGTAGTGCAAGTTCTGTCCTCAGCCCAATAACATGAAATTCTTTTTCTGCAGCTGGAGCACTGTAAGTGTCACACATTTCTTGGAGTTGGAGGGATGGATTTTGTGCTTAGCCAACACCATGCGAGGCTGTGCTTTGGGATCTCCCAGCACCCCACGCTGGGACCTCTGCACACTGAGGTGCCTGAGACATCCTCTCTTTGGCTGTCTGGTTTATGCTCTTGTCTGGTATTTTCAAGGGATTTTAATCACAACTCTAGCAGATTGATCAATGACAGATATGAGCAACAACTTTTGCATGCTAACAGTGCAGGATTTTTTATCTGAGATAATATTTCTCTCTTAAAAGGCCTCTGCTTTGCTATGTATTAATTAAAATCTAAATACTAAATATTGATTGATGCGTTATCAGGCCATAGCAGTTGGGCCCTGCCACATTGATTTTTAGCTGTGATTTATTATCATATTTAAGAAAAATCATTTTGTGTGATTATACGAGGAAATAGACTTTAGTGAGGGTGTAATTCTTTTGTATCACTTTTGTTGTGTAGAGGACGGGCCAATTCCTCAATTGTGGCTAAGATTGCTGATATCCTTCATTGCTTCTTCTCTTTGGCCTCCAACGGCTAATGCTTTAAGCCTGCTTGGTCTTGTCATTAGGAATAATGGGCATTAGGATTACCTCTTTAATCACAACTAAGATTAACAGATGGTATGAACCCAACATCTTAAAATTATCTAGTTATTAACAAGTATTTCCTTTAACACATCAATAACATTTGCTTTTCCTAACTGCTCAGGCAGAAACGCAAACTCCAGCATTAATAACGGGAGAATTTATCACTTTTGTCTATTACTATCCCTTTCTACATAAAGACATCCTAGATATAATTATAAAGAAAATTTATATGTAGCTCTAGATGCTGTGGACTCTGAATCTGCTGCTACTAGGAAAATGCTTATTTTCTGTATATGTGGATACAAATGGATTGGGGTTGTATGGATGCATATACTAGTTTATGTATCTATTTTTATTATTTTCAGCTAAGAAATTAAAAACTGTGTTACTTTTAGATGATTTTTTTCTGTTACTACAGCAAGAAAAAGACCACAATATTTGAGTTAACATCTCAGGTTCTGTTTGAATCAGCAATAGAAGGAACATCTATATTTTCTTTCATTCTCTATAAATCAGGTTATTAAAACTACTGCTTATTAGGTACAAACTTTATTCTTTCAGTTTTCACCTTATTTTCTCCAGGTTCAGATGCCTAGTGAGGATTTATTAAGCCATCAGGTGAGTATTGTAAAGTGTATTTTGCGTTGCTTTTCATTTGACATTGGTAAATGAGTTCCTGAGAAGACTTTATTATGAATCATAGGCAAAATTATCAACTAAAATGGCCAGTTAAAGCAAGACCATGTTTTTCAAAAGAGGGCACAAAACTATCCCTTCTTGACAATTTTTTTCCAAAACAATAGTTTTCATTAAGAAAACAGAAAAACAGGTAATAGGTACAAATATCAAAACTCTGAAATAGTGGGTAGCTGACTTGGATTAACTGTTATTTATTAAGTGCTTTCATTGCACTGAACTCAGAAAAACCAGAGAAGGACAGAGCCTGTTCTCTAGGGACTCACCCTCTCAACAGATTTCTTTGTGTTACAGTCCATAAATACAGATATTTCCAAGCACAGGGTGGTTGCATATAGATGGCATCCATTCAGTAATAAGTGACATAATCATGTCTGTCTTCTACAAACACAATTCTCTGCCAGCATAAGATTTCTACTTAGAATATAAGAGAAAAGACCCTTAATTAACCAAAACAAAAAAAAATTATTTCTGGGATATAGAAAATTAATCTTTCCTAACATAGATTAATCCCTACATTTGAGTGACTGATAGAATGTAATCATTGCTGGTGCTGTTCACTAGTGTAATAATTTTAAATGTGCTTACCAATTAACCTTAAAACATTTAAACACAAGATCTAAAGTATTACAGGAAAATACTTAACCATGGCGTTTAGTTTTATACACACTATTTTTCCTGTCAATTGTGGTAATAAACTTTATAAAGAAAACCTAATACTGGAGGTTGGTAATAAATATTCAGTAAGAACCAGAAAGTACAAAGAACCATGTGGACAGCGACTAGAATGTTGTGCAAGCAGTGCAAAGTGGAGGGGTTAAAACTTCCATGCCATGAATTTCAAAATACAGTTATTGTATTTAGATTTTATGTCTCAGCAAGGATGTCCTGACATTTTTGCAACCACCTTTTCCCCATTTCTAAGGAATTAATTTTCCTCTCTCCAGTGGTGTTTCGTCTTTAATCCTGAGCACTCAACAAAGGAAATGCTTGACCACAATAGTCAGAGGATAGTGCTACTAATCATGCAGAAAGTACCATCAGAAGTGTAAATCAAATATAAAAATGATAGATTCTCCTCTATTCCCATGCATTCAGCTTTATTTTGAATAAAATAAATGTTGCATTTAACTGTGGCAGGTATATTGATATGAAGATGATTTTAAAAATACTACCTTTTGAAAAATTACCTCTTGTAAGACTATCTATTAACGAAGTACTTTTCTGAATTGGACTTTCTCTTGCCTAGGTACTTCCAAGCTCAGTGTAAGAGGGCACATCTCTTCTTGCACTAGCCAAGTTTTCAAACAAACAGTCTAGTCTATATGTGAAATTGAAGTCCAGTGAATTTGATGGGGAACGATTGTGTTGGTTTGTTTGTCTGTTTTCATCCACTTGGGCATAAGGTAAACCACCAAATACATGATAAAAAACAGTGACACCACAGGAGTTAGCATTTATTCCCTCCCACCTCCCCAAATAATAACAGTGACTAGTTAGTCCATATTGCACATGGACTATGCACTAGTGCACTACAGACTAATAGCAGGCTAAATAGCTTCTGAAGGGAAGACAGATGCATTGCTGCACTAAAAAAGACTGCAGCTTTTCACCCTAAGTTCAAAGGGTGATTTGGGGATCTGGTCCAACAAGCAGTTCCACATGGGAGTAACTTTATCCACTGAGGCAGTTACTCCGAATTTTACGCATAAGTATGAAAAGGTTATCATGTGATCATACAATTTTTAGAAGAAAAGAAACCTCCTTTTCAAGTTATGTTAGTTTTGACTAACACAAGTGCAAAAAGCATGGCAGTCTTCTACATCCCAAGTCTGTGATAGTGGTGCTAAAATATGGAGATGACTAGCTGGGTAAAAATCCTCCAGGCAGGAGTTTGCTGTTATTGTTTACATTTACACAGTTCTAGGGATTTCCATGTTGTTTAACAGGCCTCTGAGATAGCTGTGCTTATCATCCAAAAATGTTCCCTGTGTGCCACACGAACATCGTGTGGAAGGTGGGGGTGGTGGGGAAATCCTGCATGTAGGATTAGTTCAGGAGAGTTTGTTCTTGAATTAGATGTTGTATCATATTAAGTAGTATATAAGCGGTTGTCTTCTTGACAATATCATACAGAAATATTAGGACATAGCCAGTCCTGCATAGGTGAAAAAAATGAAGTAACGTTAGTGAAAAGAAATAGAGAAATAAATCTTTGCAATATTTCTTTTATTCTGAGTGTTCTCTGCAGTATGTCTAGGTGAGAGTCAGACATTGAAGGATCCCACAACATTTACAGACATAGAGGGGAAAGCATCTGGGGTTAGGAATCAGCATGACAAGGATAAGTGAGTTTTTTACAGCTTGCTAGGGTCCATACATATTTAGGATAATGCATTATTCTACTCATTTACAGAAAGAAGCTGTGGAAAGTAGAGCCTGCATCAATTATGTGATTACAAGTCTTCTGAAAAGCAAGTGTGCTCCAGAGCAAGGGGTTTCAGGCCAACAGAACCTGTCTAGCCTGTGCCTCTTTGTGAAAATCTTCAGCCACCACCACTAGCTTTCCATGCTGACCTTCCCCTCCTTCCCACACCACACAGTGCCAGTGAGTCTGCTGTCAGTATAAGAAAGACATTGAACTGTTGGAGAGTGTCCAAAGGAGGCCATGAGGATGGTGAAGGGCCTTGAGGGGAAAGCATGTGAGGAGGGGCTGAGGTCACTTGGTCTGTTCAGCCTGGAGGAGACCAAGGGGAGACCATATTGCAGTCACAACTTCCTTGTCAGGGGAGGGGCAGACTCTGTGGTGATCAGTGACAGGACCCAAGGGAAAGGCCTGAAGTTGTGCCAGGGGAGGTTTAGGTTGGATATCAAGAAAAGGTTCTTCACCCAGAGGGTGGTTGGGCACTGCTACAGGCTCCCCAGGGAAGCAGTCACAGCATCGAGCCTGACACAGTTCAAGAAGGGTTTAGAAAATGCTCTCAGGCACATGGTGTGTGACTCTTGGGGATGGTCCTGTGCAGGGCCAGGAGTTGTATTTGATGATCCTTGTATGTTCCTTCGAACTCAGCATATTCTGTGATTCTGTTACAGGCTCAAACTTACTTTACCTCTCCCATGTCCCTCCAGGGAGATTGTCTCCCCAAATAGCGTTGAAGCCTCATCTCTTCTGACTCTTCCTTCTTTCGAGTACATTGTCTTGCATCATACAATGAATAGATTTCTGCTTTTCTTCATCAAAATAAAATGCTTTCCTTGCCACTGCAAGATTTAGATGTAAAGACTTTCAGATTATGGAGTAGCAGACTTTGGGAAAGACAAAGTGTTTTTTTATTTTTCTAGGTCTGCATTTTCAAAACTCAATTTTACACTAATTCATGGAGCTCACCAGACTTAAATGTCAAAAGAGCATTTTCTTGCCACAGGCCCAGGGACCACCCTGTCTTGTCTTGACTATTAGCCATAGCTCTGCTTCTGACTCTGTAGCTTCATGTGCAGAACTCTTAACACTTCAGGAGTCTGTTAGCACAAGCTTTCCTTGCTTACACAACCTGCTGAGGGAAATTAAAATCTTAGTCCTCACTGAATGCTGAATTTCAAAAGAAAAAAAAGAGTAAAAATCAAAAAATTATTCTTGCAGCAGTTTCATTGCTATATTGACACGTATGCTAAAGCGCTGTGTGATTAACCTTCATAGTTTTACATGTTTAACAAATATTGGGTTTATCCTTCATCATGTCACATCTTTCGTGACAGGACAATGGTGGTTGAACATCCATGTTGGCAATTTTACGCACATGATTCTGAAGACAGTGAACTTTTATATGACCTTGATTCTGAAATGATGCTTTTTATCAACATGCTCAGTGCACTCCCTTCTGATGAAGACACGGAAACCTCGCTGGCTTCTGTGTAAATTCAGTGTGAAAAGTTATCCCAAGTCTGACTGAAACACTTCAGTGTGGGGACACAAGTTGCAACATTATGAAAAGTGAGCCACAAAGCATGTTTGTGTTTGCAGAAGTCATCCATGCATCTTCCAGCTGTCAAGAGCATCAAGACATGGAGTCATCTTCAAGCAGACTTCGGCTGATTGCATAGGATGTCTGATAAATGCTCTATCACATTTGAATATCCTGGGTCTTCCTTAGCTAATATCAACTTTCTGATATTCTGGATGTTGCTTCTCACTTGGGTGCTCTGACACCCTAATCCCCTAGTGTAACTCATGGCAGTCAGTCTGTAGTGTTACAAGATCAGCTGAGGCATGGATCTCTAATAAGATTAAGATTCATCAGTATGGTTTTAGCTCTTTCCTTTTCTAAGGCAGAGGAACAGAATTACTCAAGGCTTGCAGCAACAACTTCAGGCATTTGCTAAATATTACCGTCCCCTCTCTTCTCTGAGGAATCTACTAATTGTAGATTCATATACAAATTGCTAATTTGTATAAACACTTTAATGAAAAGAGAAAGCAAAAATAGCAAAAAGCATTTGATGTTTTGTTTGAAAATATCTTTTCACAGAATCACAGAGCATTCTGAGTTGGAAAGGACTCACAGGGATCATCATGTCTAACTCTCAAGCAAATTGCCCATATGGGGATCAAATCCACAACCCTGATATTATTAGCACCATGCTCTACCGAGCCAAACTAATTTGACATCATATAGATTTGCATTTTTTATGAAGTCACATATTTGTAAGCATGTGCTTTGATACTTCAGTAGTTAGTTTTTCAGAGATCAAGAGAAGATAATTGATGTACATGTCCTTTCCAGGAGGACCCTTCAGTCTATTCCCTTCTATCTTGTTGCAACAGGTTTTACACCTCACATGAGCAAATTACAGGGCCTTGTCATTTAGGATATGTCACCATTTGTTGAAACTTTGGAGAAGTTAGAAAACGCACGCTCACTACTTTTTTTACAAATGCTTGTGTTGGCATCTTGTGGGATGCTAAGGAAACTTCTAGGAAGTTGCACATGTAGATGCATTACATCTTCTCCTTTACGTAGTAGCTTCAGGACTCAGATGGGTGCATAAAAAATGTGACATTCACAGAAATCAAGGAAAGGCATTTCACTCACTTTCCACAGGGAAATCAACCCCCCTCCCCCAGCTACCCTGACACCCAAATCCCAGATACAGTAGCTTTGAGTGACAGCTGGATTTTGAATCCCATGGGGAGACTCTATGCCTCTTGACGGATTCGTTGTGACACTGCCCAGACTGCCTGCAAACTAGCAGACAGCTCTGTTTGCCAAATGTCGACATTATCTAATTGGCATTTCAGCCCACTTCTCGTTTTTAATGGACATAGGGAAGACCCAGCCAGCAGAGTGCTGGAGCAGTGGCGGAGTCCTCAGGCTGTGCTGGCTGCAGCCTGCCTCAGGCAGCTGCAGGATGGCACCAGCAGCCGGGCTCTGGAGGCTGCTACTCGAAAGCTGCTGGACCACTTGATGCAAAACACAGGAACTGAGGAGGAGAAACGAGACAGCAGAGGAATGCCAAATTCAGGGGTAGATGTTAGCAACCAAAGCAATGTGATGTTATTGTGGTGGCTAAATAGCTTAGATCTCTTAATATGATTTACAGCAAAAACAGCTGTTGTCTTTGAAAGAACAGGCTTGCCACAAACAAGAAGATAGTTTATTTATATATATATATATGTATATACTGATCTGTAAAGTGTCTCCCAATGCATTATGTTCAGAAACACCAAACCTTTGAATGGGTAACTTGGAACAGAGTTCACACAGTAAACCATCTGCTGAAGCAGCTGAGAGATGGCAACTCGTATATTAAGGTAGCTGTCTATTCATTCATAATTGTTGCCTACATCTCGAGAAATAGATCTGTTTCTCTTTTTCATATCTATCTGCTTGGCCTGTCAGAGCCATGGTAGATTACTTTTTCTCACTGTACTAAACTGTGGTTTTCCAAATAAATTATTACACCTCTCTTGGCTTGCAGCAATAGTGTGGCAGAATGGATAAACAATTCACGTGCTTCAGTCATTGCTCTAAATCTTCATCAGACACCGTTTTGGTGACTGAACCCTTTTATCTCAAACATGTCATTCCTAATTTCCTGTCAGAGGGTCTTTACACATTATTTCATATTTCTTTAAATGACAGGATATACACCCATGGAAAAAACACTATACGAAATACTGCCTAGATGAGAAAAGGTCTGCTGCCAGAGAGAAAAGTATGAGTGCTTGAAGTTTTCTAGCAATTGAAATTGCTACCAATACTGATGCGAATAAGATTTTTAAATCAAACCACTCTAAGTAAAGTGTGTGGAAAAAACAATTAAAACTACCAGATAAATGTGTGATTTGACAGTTGCAATTAAGCTACTATGAAGAGATATGATTATGTGTACAAGCAGTGCTTTTAGAGAAAAGGGGGGGAAAAGCCCCATAGGAGAAGTCCAAAGTTTGGAAGCTTAATATATAATTTTCAATGAGATGTTTTCTTTCAATATATATTTCTTTAATGTTGCCTTCATGTCAGTTGGTGGAGCTGGGATATTTTACATTGCACTCCTATGTGGTAAGAACGAATAAGAACTACACTAATTATGGAGGGCACTTTTAAAGCTTAACATCAAGATGGCTCTTAACAAGCTACTGTAAAAGGATTTTCCATTTTTAGTGGGAGTTATGACAGTATTCATCATTACAACAATATATTAAATATAAAGAAAAGCTTTCCTACAGTCTCAATAACATTTTCCATAATACCCCCTTCTAACTGCATGCAGGTGCATGTTTTCAGCCACTCTTCACAGTTCCTTAACAATCATTACAAATCCCACTTATCTAAACTAGTGATTAAAAACCTTTAAGGGGAAGCTGTTTAATTAAAAATAAAGTAGACATTTATTGTGTGTTTAGTGTGCCAATTTTGCTATGACCTAAGAACCATTCCCTAATTAAATTTTGTAATTCTTTCATATATTACAACTACAATATGATAACATAAAAGAAACTTAGCAGCTAATTCAAAGCTCCTATGTGTTTTTCTAAAACATTTAAGTTGACTGTGTTCAAACCTGAGGCTGGTTTTTGCCCTGTAAAAGTCTGTGGATATATATTTATAGTTTTGCCATCGACTTAAACTAGAATGAAACCTGTAAAACTCATGGTCATGATTCATTTCTGTACATTGACCTTCATCTATCCTAATTTCTTTAGTTTCAGCAGAATCAATCCAGACAGATAAAATTATTCCATGTGTAGTACTTCCTACAGCTTAGAAAATAATTTTTGTCACGATTTTCTTTATTATAAGCCTATGCATAGGTGTTCGTTTGAACGCAGAGATGTTTGTAATCTGCCAGTAATGCCATGATGGCTTAAAACACTGCTATAAACAGAGGCATGGCTGCAGTGCCTGGCGAGGCACGGGGCTGCTGACAGTGACGTGAGAACACACCTCTCTTGTTCAGTTTTTTATCGTTATTACTTCAGCGCTGACATCTGACCTCTTTAGCTGCCTGTGTGTACTGAAGTGTTCCTGGCTCACACCTGCCGTCAGTAATAAAGCACAGCATGCATAAATAATGAAGATATGTTTGTGAAACTTCACTAAGTGGCAACTGCCTGTGACAGAGATCCTGCTACCAGCACTCACTGCTGTAAAGGTTTGTTAATGGAGGCTGCTCAGTGGATGACAAAATGACCCAATTACAGTTTATTCCAAATGACATCAGGGTCATAAAAGTGAACAAAAGAGGAGGAAATGGCTCTTGTGGTTTGAAAATATATTGCTATGTATATTATTACATCTGCGCTTTTTGCTGTCACAGGAGGACTTGATAAAACAATACGTATAGAAAGCCAAGTTTAAAAGGCCACTGTTGGCTAGACGGAAAAATGATTGCTTGTGACACTCTGCTGGACATGCTCTCCAGGAAAGGATCTAGTAAGAAAGTCTTTTGAGACTGGGATAGGAGAGACATTTCTCCTGTCAGATACTGGATCTGAGACTTTCCAGATGAGCTAAGGATTTCAAATTCAAGTAGTCAGTCCATTTGTAGGACAAAGCTCTCACATAAACACTAAAGTACTTCTAGTGCACGATCTGTCGTATTCTGATTTATTCTGAAATTTCTAGATGAGGGCTGAAACTGTGGGCCCCTGGAGGACTAGACATATGGCCCAATTTACAGAAAAGTTATTTGCTCCTAAGTGCCCTTTCCATTGGAAAGGAGGAAATGTGTGTAAATGAAAGGAGACTGAGGTGCTCCAATGAGAAATCAGCAGGCAATAAAGCGTCAGTGATTTTGAGCCACCTGCAGTTAATTTTCCATTGGTTGTAGTGATCACTCTGCATAGGGAAGGAGGAAAGACTATTTAATTGGATTTCTTTTGCATTGGGACTCCACTGAGACCTTGTGATGTACCTAATGCTCCAGTGGGGTAAGAGAAGCTGTGTCAAGCTTTTTTCTGGCAAACGGGAGCAGCAAGGAGAATGTGGGATCAGACCACAAATGTCACTTGCGTGTATTCATCCAGGCAAATTGAAAACAGATCAGCTCAATTTGTTTTGAGAGACTATGAAGCCAGTCTGGAAATCCTAGAAACACTCCTTACAGAGTGCAAATATTTAAGGGCATTTTTAATTGAGGGTGTTAATTTAGGGTCATTTTTAATTCTAGGATGCCAAGGAAACCAAGGCCACAGAGAGGCATCGCTTTGAGTACATCAGTTTCAGTTGATTGAATGAAATGCAGTGTCCTGCTACTCAGAGAAAGGTTACCAGAAATCAGCTCTGATTAATTCAGCTTCACTACGACACTTTTCCCATGTTATAGTTGAGGAAAGTGATAAGTTGTTTTCAGTCCTATTAGCATGTCTTAATAATTCACTGCTGCCCCAGCTCAGACAGTCTGTTCTTCTGCCCTACACAGGTTTGATTTTTGAGGAATTTAATTTTTTAGGAAAATCCATTTTCAAGAACTTGAGGGTTGGTTGGTTTGTTTGGGGTTTGGTCTTGCTTTTTGTTTTTTTTCCCTTCGTACTGCTATATACTTGCAGCAAGTATTCGAACAACTGCAGGCAAGGAGCAAGACGACAACCTGTTGTTGCATTCATGAGCACCTTGCCAGCATAAAAACACATTACTGAAGATAGAGCAACAGGCTGGTGGCTGCCTAAGGTGGGAATATTCAGATTCCAAGGACTTCCTTTTGCAACCACACTGAAACATATTTTGCCTATTAAGATGCAGCTTTAACTTTGTCATTCAGTCTTTACCAGACAGAAAAGATGCTTAGGGCAGAAAGCCAGGTAAACATTTGGTTACACTTTCTTGACATAGTAACACATCTTTCAACAGCCTGTGGCTCAAAGCATCCTGGGCCACAGTTTCATATTTAATAGCCCTTGGTGAATATTTTTTTCTGTACTAACTGTGCCTGAGTTTTGAACCTACATAAATTTTTTGGCACCTATTTTATGCCAGCAGTAAATCAAAATTAACACCAAGCCTCCACAGACAGCTAGTTTAATAGAGAAACAATTTTCTCACAATGATTGGATGCTTTCCTTGCAAAGTGTGATACTAATTGGAATACAGTAATCTTCAGCCTGAAGATTTTGTTTTGGTAGAAATAATGATAAAACAAGTAGAGCCATACTTGCCTTAATAAAAAGTCATCCTACCCTTTCAATATGAAAATGGGATTTGACCCTCGTTAGCTAAATGAGTTTGAGTGAGAAATTGAGCAATAACATTTTTGGACAATTAGTCTCCACTATGCTGCTTCTCCTAGTAGAGGAAATTATTTGCCTTCTGCTCCTCCTCCTTTCTGATGCTTCTTGGCATGTGTTACTTTATTGTGAAGGAAGATCTTTCTTACATTCCAGGAGTAAGTATGTGCCCTTGCAAAATCAACAACATTAAGAAGTTTGCCTTAAGGCAATGATTCCTGCCTTAGCAAAATATGATGCAGACCTGTGTATCAATGCTTTCTTTCACCTATTGAAAAGTAGATGAAAACTCTGAATAATAACCCGAAGGTAAATATTTTTTCATTTGTATTTGTGCAGTATTTCTAGGAGATATGTTTTCCATTTTGGCTTTTGTTTGCCAGCAGAAAAAGAAAGCCTGTTACTGCATAAATCCATGCATTGTCATCTGGTATCTTATGAGATCACATCTTGAGGAGATGTCTGAGAGAGGGCAGCTCAGCAACGCTACTGCTGTCTCCCAGCTCCTGCTGCAAGAGACATCCCAGAGACCCCAGTGCAATTACCACCACCCTGAAAAAGCAGAGCATATCCTCAAATTTTCTCCCAAAAATAGGTGCTCAGCAAGTAGTTGTCTTTTCTCATCCCCACTGTGTCAGTGTAGAACCAGTGTAATTAGGCAGGGAGGACACTGATGTAGTACAGCAGCAGCAACTTTTTGGAAGGGAAGAAAAATAACAGCTCTAGTTGCTTGTCCTCTTTTCAGGAGTGCAGTGGTATTTATCCAGTGCATGAGAGCTCTTAGCCTCAGCCTTCTGACAAAATTTCTATTATAGCTAATTATATTCTGCTTATCTACAAACCTGCCATGCTTCATCTAGCTTGAGTGGAACTTTTCCAACTGAATGTTTTTTTCAGTGGAAAACTGCTGTTTGATTGAAAACAAAGCTCTTCTGAGAAAGTGTCAACTTCAACAAAATCTGGAAAACAATTACAACTCCTTCAGTAAGGTTAAAATACCCTGCATTAACCTTTTCAGAACACTGACTCCATTTTTCATTTTGAAATTACTCCTTCAGATTGTGTTATGTTTTAAATTGAGATTAAAGACTGGGGCCTAAAATGAAATTGTTTTGAAAATGTCACTTAAATTGATTTGATTTTATTCTGCTTCAGAAGCAAAATAAATCCTGAAATCCTGAAATTTCCTGTGAAAGGGAAATTTTGTATCCTTTGCAACTTTGCTCAGTTGCTTTTGGTTCCATGCTGTGGTGCATCACTACTATCCTCATTATAGAAATTGATGCATATCCTCCACATGAGATTTGTATTTCACTCATGGTGACTGTAGCTGGGTCCCATAAAGAACCAAATTTTTCTTTTTCCCATTGCCATGAAGTCCTATGCTGACTTTCTGTATTAACATGTGTAAGAGCTCTGATCTCTTGCTCTTACAAGTGAATTGCTGATACTTTTCTTGGAACTTCATGTATCACAGTCTGAGCAGTGTGTAACTGAAAACCAGTCACATATTTCTGCTTTATCTATGCTGAAGAAAAAGAGAAAGAAATCAACACATTCTGATGAAAAAAACTTCTGAAATGTTCACAGCTGGATGTCCTCTGCAGAAAATGTCTTGTTTCTCCATTCAGATAACACTTCCCATATAACTTCAGCTGCTGGAGTGAGTACCACATCGCAAAGAGAGGAAGACAAAGGGAGGATGCAAAACACAAGGATTTACAAGTTATCGAGAACTTCTGGAACTGCATGTGAAAGTAACAGAGGGCACAAAGTTACTTAATCTGCTATTTTAACCGTGTCATTAGTAGGTGATACTAAACATCCTTATTTGGCTTTTGCTTCTCAATGGTCCTTTTAGGTAGAGAAATATGGAGCAGGTTAGTGTCAACAGAGTGGTCTTTTGGAGACAATTCAGGCTGAACTTCAGGTGACACAGCTTCTAATGTTGTCTGCCTTACAGTATAAGGAACATGTCTATGTCCTTGATACCTCTGAAAACATACTCCATGTATTTTGCTTACTAATTGTCACTGAAAAAGAACAATCTTAACACCTGGCCTCAGTCTCATCTAAAATGCCACAGGAAGAGCAATGCTGAAGCATTTAATAAAGTTGTCATGAAGTTCAGTTCAGTAAGTAATGTTTGCAAACACATATCTTTCACAGATTGTCACCAGCCAAGGAGCTGTCTTTGAATGTTGCTTCAGAATCACTGTATCCTGCTTTAAACAAAACAGGTCCGACTACCTCTAATAGGTTGTTGCTTGACTATTGGTTTGAGACATATAAGAGCCTCACAGTGTCACTAGGAGTGTTATGATCCATCAAAGAAAGTATCCCTAAAGTTGCAGTACCTAAACATAGGTGCAAGCATTACCGACTATATGCAG
This sequence comes from Rhabdornis inornatus, assembly GCA_013397075.1. Lineage (NCBI taxonomy): Eukaryota > Metazoa > Chordata > Aves > Passeriformes > Rhabdornithidae > Rhabdornis > Rhabdornis inornatus. The sequence goes on from VWZS01000184.1 coordinate 965,758, forward strand.
GAGACAGATAGAAAACCCAAGTCCTCACCAAGACTTCATTACTGCCTTATCTGTAAAATTTCATGTCAGTTACTGCATTTTGGAACTCTTATGCATCTGGCTGACGTGTAAACTTCATCAGATAGAAATGCTGTGTCTATATCTGTTAACCAACATAGGCAAACAGTTTTCTAGACGCTTGGAGTTGATGAAAACTGTAGTATCTGAATATAGTTTATTACAGCTCTTTGTAACAGGGATACAAGAACTGAGGTCACCAACACTAGTAAAGAATGTTCTGACCAAGCCTTGTCAGAAAACACCTATTTATCAAAGCAAAATAACTTTTGTGAAAATATTCTGGTTTGGTACATCCTAATTAAATCACAGGTGGGGTTCAGATGGAGAGTTGCCAGTGAGGAAAGATCCCATCAGAAATGCAAGTGACCTAGGTTCCCAGGGGCAAGGATGGGATTTCTGACTACTAGGAGGCTAGTAAGGCAAGGATATGAAAGGATGTCAGAAATCCCATCCTTGCCCCTGGGAAATTGAGGTCTCAGTAACTGATATCTTGCAGAGGAATTCTGAAATTTGCTGCTTTTTCAATTGGGTGGTTTGATGCTGCCAGCTTCCCTAAACAAGCAGGAAATACATAATGCTGGACTAAGCTTGGCTGTTTGTTTAGGACATGAAAGGATACAAATCCACACCCCACTCAAGGCAATCAGTTTTGCTAGTGAGTCTAATGGATTTCTGAACCTTTTCTTTAAAATAATCTGATTAAACCTTCTTATGGTTCACTTCTAATACAATTTTGTCAGGTGGTCCATGTGGAAACTCTGGTGCCAGCTCTTCAGCCTGAACTCAGATAGTACTCTAGAAGACTTTGCTAAATTGTTTCAGATAATATGTTCAGCAGTACACAGTCCAAGATTAGGTTGTCTGTGAAACTAATTCAGATTAAACAGTTGTTTGAATACAAAATTTTTTAAAATTCTTCCTCTTCCTTCCCTCCTCTGAATCTCTCACACACTATTGAAATTTCACTTAGGCCAAATCATCTTGGTGATATATTGCGAGAGAGGGATAGTTCTTCCATCTCATTTGCTGTACATGTGGAAATGTGTAATTACTGATCAAAAATGCACTTGGATAGTAGGAAAGTAGGAAAGATTTATTTATTCAAGCAGAATTATAAAGTAGCAATAAAAAACATGCAAGTCATGCCAAAGTATTGATTGCATAATAATGTGATGTCAATAGCGCAGGATAATCATGTTTGCAGGTGGGAGCTCTACATACATTATACAGCAAAGGTTTTACTGTTGAAATGGAAATATAAACCAAGCAATATGTATTTCTAGAAAATAAATTATTATTCACGTACTAATACCCATCTTGTACATCATGATAAAGCATTTTCATCTCTCTCCTGGACTGACTAATGAAAAAGGAAAAAATTCACTGTTTGGAATTAAATCTGATGTGGATGACATTTAAAGTCATGAAAGGCAATCCTAGTTGTACTGAAATCTTTTAATCTTATTTGCAGATTATTCCATCAGTGGCTCCCTGGAGTTGCAAAAGGATTTTATTCTCATATCTTTATTATTTAATTGAATGTTGAAAGTGTAACATATTGTAAATTGCTCTTAATTTAAAAAAATACTTTCTTGTCTCAACATCATCGCATTTGCAGAGCTACAGGAGTACTGACTCAGAAATATACCTGGGCAAATTCAATAGTGGCATGCAAAGTGGTTGGATGTAATTAGGTAAGGAAATGACTATAGGGGGTGAAGTACATAATCATACTTAGTTGTGATTCAACAGATGTTCAAAATTACTGTAACTTACACCAATCTGATGTAACAGCCAAATTTGATTCTATATTATATCAGGATGCAGTTCTCATTGAAATCAGCAGGTCCACATAATTTGGGTTATCAGACAACCAACTTCTGTAAACAGGAATATATTTGGCCCTGTGCAAATGCAGATTACAGGGACATTGGTATGCTTTTCCTTATCATGGTCATTGCTTTCTCCACAACCTGCTGATAACCAATTTTAAGATGTTGCTGTTCACACATCTGAAATGCCTGGACTTCCTAATCTCCAACACCTCTCCAAGGACTAAATTTTGGTTTTGGAAACTGAATTCAAGACAGTTCTCCCAACAGCCTGAGTAGCAAACCCAAGAACAATTTCCTGGCTGGACTAACACATCAGCACTGAAGGTCCTCTTTGTTTATGTAGGAGCTCCTTAGAGCTTGTCCTAACTATCCAACAAGCCTGAAGTTGAGCTCCTGTCTTCACATGGCCTGGACTGAAATTTAACTCAGCAAAGTTTTATCAACAAAGTGAAAACCTTTTTCTCACTGTTTTTTTTTTGTTTTTTCTTACCTTCATCCACCTGGAGGTATGATCCATTGTTCCTGGGGTAAGGTGAAGAATGTATCTCTCTCTCAAATTACAGAAAGAACCAACAATGTGAGTGGTTTTACCTCGTATTCTTGATGCACAAAGGGAAAATCCAACCACAAAGACAATGTGAACCTGGGCTGTAATCGCTCCCAAAGACACACTACTCAGTCTGTGTGTAAAGGCTTTACACATGGATTTTATTATATTTTTGAAAGACACTAGGGGGTATGGCACAAATTGTCTAAGAGTGACAGCAGAGTGAGTGATGAGGATGAGGATGGGCAAACTCCACACTTCAGCGATCTGCCACGGCAGAAGTCCCTTTGAGTAGTTACTACAACCACATGGCACCAAGTTTTCCAGCATACAGTCTTTCCTGGTCTGGTCCCTTCAGGTAGGAAAAGCCAGTGGAGAAAACACACTGCGCATGTCTATTAATATCACACTATCTGTAAGCCACACAAAGCTGCAGGCATCTTTGACACCAGGAGCAGCACCTGCAGGATCCCTCAGTGAGTCCATCTGGCCCTGAAACCCTCCTCATCACCTCTGCAAAAGAGCTTAGAACAGTTTTCTCTCACTACCTACTAACACTTCTATGTGTTTCTTGTAGGACAATCCAATTCATTTCCTGGCCAGTGCAGGGCTATCTCTGGTAGGTATTTACACAGCAACAGTCACAAACCACTTGTGCATAGATATTTATAAAGCATCAATCACAGGCAGTTGTACCTAATGACTGACATTAGCATCGTGTCAAATACAAAATCTTTCTCTGAAAGCAGCAGGGTCCAAACAACTCAGCTAATGAAACAGGCAATAAAGAACATATATGTGGCACCACATTGCCTATCCTATTTTTGACCACTAAAATAAATTATATGGATTTCAAGTACATGAAAATAATGCAACAAGACTGCCTGACTTGCCTGTATGTCAATGTCTTGCAGCAAGGCTTAAAAGAGGGGATTTTTTCCTCAAAAGAACACCCTTGGCATAAATTAGCTCTTTGGTGACAAACTAAGACACAAGCTCTTCATTTTCTGACAGGAGTGCCTGGCTTCACAGCATGGCACAGTCCATGGTCACACAGTGTCCACCTTTGGAGCATGAATTAATGTCCAGTACCAGTGATGTAAGAGAGTGTTAGCCCCATTCCATGATGGGACGTGGTGAAGCTCAGCAACCAGACTTGTGTTGCGGTTAAGTGATGATCCTTGTGTTGCAGGCAGGATTTGACACACAGAAGAATGGACCTGTGGGACAGTGTTGTCATCACAGCAGTCCCTCCTGCCCCTGTGCACCTTCCCTCTCCCTTTCGGAGTCTCCTCCACAACTAAATATAATGAAGGTTATTTCAAAGAGAACAACTTGCATTGGGTTGTATAGCACTGATATTGCTCTCTCATGAAAGGAGAGACAGGGAAGCAGATAAGAGGAAGCACGAGAGATGTACAGATGTAATGCACCCTTGCCAGAGAACAGAAAGGCATACAAATTGTTGTTCTGGCACAGGACAGTTGTCTGGCTTACTTGTTATCAGTCTGTGGCACTGACCTGTACCAGATGCTTTAGGGGAATGTCAGAAACCTTACTGATGCTGACTCTAAAATTGCCTGCCCATCATGGAAAATTTTTCTAACCATAAGATATGGGTGGTTGGTCTCAACCTTCTGGTTCACCTCCCCTCTGTTTGTGTATGTCTCTGTTCCTCTCTAGTTTAAATGCAAACCTAATATATGAAGTATTTGTAAAATTAAGAGAAACTTACCTAATGGACTGAATTCATTGTTCTCATTAATTTAATACAGTGTCTCTGAATCAAGTTCTACATTTGGAAAATGTGCTTGTAACACATGATATAGATGCTTTTTTTTTTTTTTTTTTTTTTTTTTTTTTGAGAACACAAAANTACTTTGAGAGCACGCAAAAAATGAATACATACAAGAAATACAGCACAGGTACTGTCATGGATAGATACTGCAATCAGCTGCACAGATTGTTAAGTTAATCATTTTTTAATAGAGGAATGCATGGTTGGATGTTACTTTAAAATCAAGCTCTGTGCTCAGGGAGAGAATAGAGGTGTGCAAACACAATTTTCAGATCTACATGGATATATCTGTACAATTCTGTATGTGACTATGAAATGTATGTACCTGGCTCAATGACCTTAAAGGTCTTTTCAAAACTAAATGATTCTATGTTTCTATACACACAAATAGGTGCACATGCACACACACAAAACCTGGTGCATTCATCCAGGAAACAGATTCCAAACAGGGAAGCAAAACTCTTCCTCTATTCTCACAAAGAAGGATATGAACACATTCTGCAGTGTCATTCCTGTTAGCAGGCAGAGGTAGGCAGGTTGATTGACTGATCAATTGATTTTGATCCCAGCAATGGTAGAGATTTTGCTATGATGGTATTAAATCATGAGTTGGGAGCATTGCTGCACTCCTTAGGTAGATCTTTGCAACCCAAAGTTGATGCTTTATAAATTTTACCTGAGTTACTCCCCCTGTCACCATCCCACCATTTTATACCTTTCAGTTGTGAAAAAAACCACAAACCAGAACAACAAAGCCAGAAAGTTAATACCACTGCCATTTTTGTTTACCTTAAATGAAAGGACTATCAGGTGACATGAACAAAGGAGTCAAATGTGCATACTTGAAAATGTATGCTATTTTATGGTCACATTATGAGCCCTTTGAACTAAAAGGTGTGCCTTTTATATATAAAATCTATATGTAACAGATATACAATAATGTGACACTATCAGCTGCTGGAGTTCTTAGAAAGCAAAGCAGGGAAGAATTATATATTTTTTTTTCATTTTATTAATGGTACATCCAAAGAGAGCAACACTGCCATATCAGAAATTAGCCTTCGTCCCTTCTTTGTGCCTAGAAACTTCTCAAACAAACTTATGTTTCATTCTACTTTCAAAGAAGAGCAGTTTTAAACAGGATCCACAGGTCTGATATACCAAAATCCTCAGAATCTTGTCCAATTACTCGGAGTCTCAAGCTTTTTTTACTAATCCTACCTTGCATTACCTTTCATGTAAAATAAAGGCTGTAACTTTTCATTTGCTAATTTCTGTGAACTCATTTCCTAAACACTTCTTTTCTCCGCAGTCACACACTGGCCTCTTCTCTCTCTGTCCACGTAATCTCCCTTCCCATCATCTCTGTTTCACCTTTTTGCCCTTACCACCATTCTCTTACTACTCAAGTGGCTCAGTCGCCTATCTGTTTTATCAAACTCTCCTTTTTCTTCTTTTTTAATAGCACTTCTTTAGCAAGTATTCATTATAGGCTGCTACTTTTTTTCCTCCTCCTGATTTCTACACATCTCTGAATGATTCCAAACCCAGGCTACACTATATGAACTAACACATATGGTCTGAAAAGAAACCATATTCCAGCATGTTGCTTACTTAATTTGTGAAAATTCACAAGCTATGGAAAAAATAAAACACCAGAAAGTTTTTCAGAGATCTCTCTGGCCAATAGAGTATTACAAAAAGATTCAAACCCAGCAGAAATGCCAACCTTTAAAAGCTTTCATACATACTTAGAGCTTTCTCCTGTTTCTGCAGCGTGACATAATGGTTTACATTGAAAAGCCAACATACTTATCTCGAGATTTGATGATCTTCCTCAGAGTGGACTTCAGAATTTAAATGTTTCCATGCTCCCTTACCTAACACTTTATTCTTTCTCACATTCCTGTTATTCATATGGGTGTGCAGTCTGAGTGGGCTAGCCAAAATCATTTATGGAAATGTATGCTACCTAGTTTTCAAAAAGATTGTATTTCAGCTATCCTTATTTCAGATCACGGTACATGGGCTATCATTTAAAACTTGCATATACTCAGACAAACAGGGACAACTCAGCTAGCTTTGGTAATAAAGGTGGTATCACTAACACAAACTGCATAAATGTTATATGCAAACATGAAAACACATAAAAGATTTTGCAAATTATAGAGGCATTTTCAAAAGCCCTTGCATTTGAAAATATCAGACGTTCTTTCTAAAGAGAAGCTAGAGTGACACAGAGAGAAGCTGTTTCCTAATCAGGTGCTGCCTGTACCCAAGCAGGGTAATCTAATTTACAAGTAGGTGACCTATATAGCTGATTATTTATTCAACTAATCAAATTATATTGTGTCATTTGACGCTAGGATGTACACAGTGCTGACATGATGTTATTTTTTGTCACCAGATAAGGGGAATTGATTCTAATCTATATTACTTTTGTTAGTCATCAACTCTGACACCTAGACCTGCCAAGAGAAGCATGAATGCATTTTGTGAAGTTCAGTAGCACACATATCATTAGGTCATAGCAAAGATATGCACTGTTGAACAAAACAAACAAAAAACCAAACAAACAAACCAGTGTCCATCACCATTTGATCAACTATTTCTATGTGTCAGTAGTGTAAGGCCGAAAGCACCCTTCTGCCCCTCTCCCACCAGTCACTGCCATGATGCATATGTCCATTTCCACTTCTTCATTTTCGTCCTTCTGTCATCATCTGGTTTTAGGAAAGGACCAACTTGGATTAGATTGCATCTTCTGAGAAACCTTCCCTCTTGCTATCCCAAAATCTTAAGAAAACCCTCGACTCATCTGTGTGTACTTGTGATACCCATTTTATAATTAATCTCAGACCAGATGTCATAACCTGGACAAAAGACTGTTTTTTCCTTAATTTTGATTAACTGATTTCACTCTCTAACAGTATCTACTGCAAAGGTCAGTGTGCAATTCGGATATATCAGCTAGGGCTGGAGAACTCGTGAGGAGGGCTCTGTGTCTGTGTGCCCTAATGAGGAGCGGCAACTGAGGCCGCAGTAGATCACAGTAGACTTCTTCCATCCCTCCCCGCCCTGGGTTGCTGGTTGGGGTTTTTTCCAATGACCCCGCAG